>JBBMOC010000029.1:3215806-3779833 GCA_037975185.1 Centropyge bicolor
CAATTACAAAAAAAAGATCCCATCTGCAGCCAAGCAGGGCGGACAGTGTTTGCTCATTCATTGGCTACCGGCGTAATGCAAAAGGCTTCTGTGGGAGACGGATGTGCGTCTGTATGCATCTTTCTCTCTCTCCCAGTGCTGCAATGTCGCTCTTTCTCTGTCGCATGGAGGGCAACACCACGTCTCTTTTTCGTCCCTTCGTGGGGCCCTCTTTATGTCTCTCCTCCACCCATCCGGGTCTCTTTCATAAACGCTCCCTCAGTAATTGTCTCTCCATCAGCAATAGTCTTCCACTCACAAAGTAATAATCTTGCTCACTCATTCCCCCCTTCCTAGCTTGGAGGCAGCTCTGTCTGTGGCCCTGTCTTTGAACTCAGCACGTCTAAATGCTTCCACGTGGCTCCACGTGCACACACCCACCTTAACAGCAGAGAAACAGAATGCAACAGCAGTGCTGCACCTTCTTGCTCAAGTCTTACTCTAAGGTGTTATTTATCTAACTAATCCAACAGAATGCCAAGAGGCCTCTTTCAACCTGATTTTTTGAACTTTAAAAGTATGTATCTAACTCCCACAGGCGAGTTCTCTTCCTGTGCTGCACAGGCAGGTCAAACTTTGGGATAAGCTACAGAAGGAAAAAAACAAGGAGTAGAAGCAGCTAAGAGGAAAGTCAGTCTCCAGTCAGAAGTCCCTCTCTGAGTTCTCTGACCGCAGGAATGAGACAGTGAATGCCAGCCATTACATAATACAGCCCAGATCCTCTGTGTGAGGCTCTGTATGCAAGCATGCTGCATCCACATGTTTCTCAAACTTACAGATAGGGTCAAAGAAACTTCCTAACATCGATATTTTCATGTTTTGCTTGATACAGAACACAAAATGTAGCACACTAATTTACATTTTAAAAACTCTTGCTTGGATCACAACTGACTTTATCAAGCCCTATAGTTGGTGGGACTGCTAGAAAAAGCAAACATTTTCCTCCATTCAAATAAATGGACAGAATGTTCAGAGATATAGTGGGTTAAAGTAGGCTGTTAGATTTTATCTTTTTATCTTACTCTCACAATGTTAGCATTTTTATTTTCATCGAAATACAAAAAATGGGGAAAATGTATTTAATTTTTTTTTATTTTTTTTAAACATGATTGTCATGTCTAGTTGATAAACTGTGACTGGCCAATTTCTGAGAAGAAGTAAAGCATATGGTCTGTTGTGGGATCTAAAAGTGGCACCATGATGTACAAATTCTCATGGTGCACTTCAAAAGGTCTGTGGTGGTCTGTGGTGTGACTCAGTGCTGAAGAGAGGACGATGAATCACTCATATATTTAAAGGATTAAAAAAACAATACATTATTTAGACATGCTCTTTCCCCAGTCTCCTCTATGAGAGAGCCATGAAGGAGAGGATGTTACATCCACAAATCTCATCAAATATTTATTTTAATAGGTCTGTAATTAACTTGTCTTCAGACTCTGTTGAACTGCAGGGCAAGTCATAGCAAGCACACGTGCAGTCATAGTATATGTGTTTATGCACAGTGGCCTATAAACTCACATAACCATGTAACATGGTTTAATGCAGCCCTTGTGAGCCCATGTCAACAGCATCAATATAGGTTTAGTATGTTGCGGTCCTGGATTGAGCAGGGACCGGGGGTTTGAAGGCACACACAGAGCTGGTCTCTCCGGACGGTGATGAATGAGGCCTGCCAGAGCTACTGTTAGTTCTGTAAGCGCTCCAAGAGAGCAGAAAGAAAGAAAGGGATTACTTGGAAGATGAGGAGCGAGGGCTTGGAGATGGGATGGATGGATAGCTGGCAAGTGAGAAGAGAGGAGAAAGCTCAACCCTGCCTGAGCCGATTGGTCATAAACTTGCAGAGATCACAAAGCCAGTGTTTAAGCCTCACCCTGAAATGACTACATTTTACAGTCTTTAAACATCACCTTGGATCTACCCACACATCCAAACCACTGCAACTTAACTGCCAAGACTCCTGCCAATTTTAGAAGACACAAAGAAACACGATCATAGTTTGGCTCCAAGCATCAAAATACACACATTCTCATCTCTTATCACTTTGTATTTGACTCTCTTGTCTCTCTCTCCAGTGTAAATGTAAGCAAAAAGGAACTCTATAAAAGAGACAAACACAGAGGAACTAACTGAATCTCGGCTGTATTCTAACATGCTTCAGGGTAAAATACTGCAGTAGAGCACAAACAAACATCTCCAGGTTCAATTTAGAGTTTCAATTTTGACTCTTGCAAAAAGAAAATAAGTTTGTTTAAAAATAACTCTGTAACTTAGTCAAAATTGTAACCGTATGGTTCTGTGCATACTAATTCACTAATGGGAGGCCGCATTAAAAACAATTTCCTCTGCTCTTGTTAGAGCCAAATAGCCAAGGTCTCAGCTGTGGAAGCACAACAATGAGTCAGTCATACCTCTGTTGTGGAGGAGGGATGAGACACAGCTAAAGCACAAATGTGTTTGTAACAGAGTAAAACAGTGATGCACAGATTCTGCCTGTAAAAGGCCAAATATGTGCATTCAGATGAAGAGAAACAAAAATTAAATGTGATTTAAAAAGAAATTTCATGTTGAGACATTCAACTTTAAAGCTCCCTTTGTCTTTTAAACTCCTCTTAAAAGGTGTGACTGACTCGCTCTCTCCATTTCTCATTCCTTTCATATCTGCTCCCTCCACATGTATCATTTAGTCCCAAGGTAGCCGACAGCACAAAGGTCCATCTATTTGAAATGTCAACGGCTCCACATCGGGGGTAAGGAGTGAGCGTGTGTGTGATTGTGCATAATGTGGTAGGGGACTTGTAGATCATTTATCATGGGCCTCGAGGGGCTACTAGTCCATCAAATGATGTTGTCTAAAGCGGTTCTATCATCCTAATCCTCATAACCCTCCCCCCTGTAGTCTCTGTATCGTCCCTCAGCTTGACAAAAAAACACACACTCACACACAAAGTCAGGAGCCACGCAGATCATAAAGCCGCAATCCAATCATGTAACAAAAAACCCATAGTGATCTTATTGCGGCAGAGCACGCACACCTCCCACATACATGCAAACACACTCCCCTGTCCAGCGACTCCTGCTATCAGACTGTCTGTTTCAAAAGCTTGTGGCATCCACTGAGAAGGTCAGTGGATATATTGGATGGTCTTGCAGGGATTAAGGTCAAGTAAGTGTGCTAGACAAGAGCGTGCACAAAATATTAACCAATCAGACACCACTGATGGACAGAAAACAAGAATGCTCCTTCAATATAATATCATCTGTGAGACAGAAAAAAGAGACTACATAGGATGCACCTGAACCAATAAAATTTCTTAGTGAAGGCTGGTCCACGGGGGACAGGCTTAGCACAAGTGCTCTCCATGGAATGGCAGGACTTCATCTTTGTCATCATAATGTACTTCTATTCAAAGCTATGAATATGAAGATGCTGCAGATGTCTGACAAACCGGCAGGGAACTACAGCTGCAGGTGCCATCATGGAGGAGAACAAGACATGTGCAAATCAGCTAAATGTAAAAATCACCAGGCAAAAAACCAAACAAAAATGAAACGTAAAGACTATTTTTTTTGTACAATTAAATCAGTGTTTGAATGCTGCACATGCTGGCCCCTATTTAAAAACAGGTGTGAGCTCCGACAAAGTGCAGTCACTTGTTCCTTTTCGCCAAGTTTTATTAATCTCCACCACACAAACCAAAATGGTTTCCTTTGGAAAATTCCCCCTCACTCACTGATGCTGAGACCTCGTGATACACTGAGAGAATCTGGGACAGGAAGTTTCTCTCTAATATACACGTAAACACTGTAGATTAAACAGATTTAAACTGTTAAAACAATGTTTGAATTTCTGTTTGAAGAAAGAGGGAAAATATCATGTATCTGGCCAACACACAGTGAAAGTAAATGCAGTTACAATCAAATCCTCAAATAGCCTCAGTGATGATTTCACTGATACTGAATTAGATCAGAACAGGCGAAACCAATGAAAAGCAAATGAGTAACATACATCCCTGGTTCGCCATGCATGCAAATACACACACACACAGAGCACATCCTCTCTATCTTTAATTATTTACCGAGTGAGAGTGAGCGACAATGTTCTGCACTCACACACCTCTCTATCATGCTCTTTCCATTCCACATTAATAATGAAGCCTCCAAGGATGAGTGTGTGTGTGTATAGCCATAGTGGTCACTAATGCAGTGTGTGCCAATGTTTTATTAATGTAGTGTGTACTCAAACAATGTAAATGTTCTCTACTCAGAGGAAAAATAGAAGGACAGTAAGTAATAAAAATATTAAAGAGCAATAAACAATTTCTTACTATCGGCTATATGCAGAAGCTGATTTGCCTATTTTCCTGTCATTGCATGAGAGGGGAAAGCTGCATTAGATTTAAATGGCATTCAGGAGTCCAGATGAATCTCTGTGGGATCTCCTTTTGATCTAATGGATTCCACGCTACTCCTCATGGGATTCTGGTTAATAGAGTCCGGTCACGGTGCTGAATGGAGGCCACATTCCTGACTGAGAGCCTGAGGATACAGCTGATTTCACAAACACCAGAAATATCATAACATATCAATTTGAGGATGAAAGTTAGAGCCCTCAGTGTCAACCACCTGGATCCAAACCATGTGACTTTACTAAAGCTGCGTGCTGCACCAGAACACTTTGCACTTAAATACATTTTCTTTAAGGATGTTGTTTTGAAACTTTATATGTGTACAGCTCAAAAGCACAGGTGAGACTAAACTGTGACGTCTTATTTGCAAAAAAAAGCCATAGTGGACTTTTCTGAATGCAAAATAAGTGGTCAGTCGGTTTAAAGTCACTGAATTCTATTGAACGCTTTCACAAGAAAGGCTCAAAAATTAAGCATCAAACATGGGGAGCTCAATTCAACATTCCAACAGTACCACAGCATGCCAACATTGCTACTTAAAGTATAAGTAGTCCCATGTTATTTAAAATATATTGCTCCTATTCTGCAGTCCCTTGGCTGAGCTTTCGTGATAACAGGCTCAGTTAATGAGTGAGCCTTCCACTTTACCTCCATGGAGTGAGAAAAATGCCCAATCGAGTGCCAACGTTAGTGCAAGCTGCAGGCTTATCTCTCCATTCACACGTTAGACTACACCTACTGCACAAATACACTGGGAGGCATTGTAACAGGAAGAAGACAGATTAGGTGAGTCAAGCTCAGGAGACAATGCCTCCTTTATTTCACCCAATCTGTGATAAGCACCGAAAACATTAGAAGTCATTAATTTGCTTCTCATTCCAAGCTTTTCTGCTCACTTCTTACCTTGTCTTTGTTTTTTTATTTGACTTCCTCAACTCCTGCCCCCTCATCCTTCCTTCCACCTCCACTTCTCCCTTCATTATCATTCCCAGTCCAGTTTGCTGCAGGTTCGCATTTCGCTCCTGTCACAGCAACCAAACAATCTCAACCAACAACAGCATGTGTGTGAGAGCAGTATTAGTATTTTGTGGTCATGCTGCTGTTGTCAGTCGATGCTCTCCTGTGGTCTGAGCCGTGACATCTGAAGACTTTCCACAGAGACAGGACATTTAATTTGTGTGTGTGTGGAAGATTGAGGATAGAAAAAGATAGGGAGGAAGAGATCCCTGTCATGAGGATGACTACTACTGCTGCTGCTTTGTGGAGAACCGCAAGCTCCGTGCTCTTACATTACAATCTGAGAAGACGTCAATTAAGAATCCTGAAAAACGCTAAAAACACACATGCAGATGACACCCTTCACACAGACGCCAGATCCCAGCCCTGTGTCAAACAGTGCACACAGCCACACACACACACACACATCCTCAGGCACTGACACACTAACAACCACATACATTCCTGGCATTTTCACAAGAGCCAATTACGGCTTCCCGAACTGGCAGCTCTGGATGTTCTACAAGCCAGCTGAGACAGTGACTTGCTGGATTCTTTCTTAATTAGCATCACAAAAACTCCCCCAAATTCTAAGCTGATAATGCAGCGGCTGGGGCTTTGAAAAAGGCGTGCAAATTGCAGAGGAGGGCATGCAACCGAACTCTCTGTCAGCTCGCGGCAGACATGAATTCGGCAAATCGAGACCACTCCCAGGTGGAGATGACACACCAGAGCACGGCAGCACAGATGTCATTAAAGCTGCTGCTGCTGGTCTGTGCAGCCTCTCAGTGGACCCCCTTTCTCTAAGCAGCATTAGGAAGCCAGGGAGCTGCCGTTCACATGCCCCAGACTCACTTAGAAGCAAGCAGAGACTGAAATACAGCGAGAGAAAAACTGACAGAGAGGGGTTTGTTTCTCTCTATGAGGCAGGATCAGGGTCTGTAGGTGTGGTGTGTTTAGACAGGAAGCTGGCTTCTATCCCACTTCCTGTGTATCTCCAGGAAGTGTAGATATGAGATACAACTCAAGGTAAATGGACATATTAAGCTATCCCTCTGCAACTACAACAAGTGATGGATTATATAAGCACTGAGGGAAAAGTTCCCACTGATAAACCAAATCTCTTGTGTTTTATTACAGCTTTTTGAAGATTTGCATCAGTCCTTAACGTGGAGGTGCAACAGGCATCTGTCTGCAGGCAACTGCTTCTCTTATATGTAGCAAAAACATTAATGCCATATTAATGATCTGGGCTTATTTAAAAGGTTTAAGCAGGACATATCTGTGTGTTCACCCTGGGAATTCCTCAAAGAGAACTTGGGTTATTTATACAGGAATAAACATCCTCAAAAGGTAGTCTGAGGCCAAAGGCTGTGCCTCTCTCAGCCCTTAATTAGTTTCAAATGTAGATTTATTGCACATTTTCTTTTCCAGGACAACAAGACTCTTTGAAAATGAAGAACTTTTCAATATGTATCCAAGTTTTATGATTTGGGTTTGCAATTACACTTATTTTACTTTTCTCCAGTAAAAATAAGATAAGATAAGATAAGCCTTTATTCGTCCCACAGTGGGGAAATTCACACTAATCTTTCTGATTTAAAGATGCAACACTCTGAATGCAAAGAGTTCACAAAAGCAACAACGTAAAGCACAGGCAACTACTTTGTGATCACTTTACAGAAAGAAGAGGACGACGAATGGAAAACAACCAAACTTTTCCACACACCTGCAAGAACATCCCTAATTTATGTCTGTAATCATCCGTCAACACGTGTAAGCAGACATTTATATTACTCACCGATATCTGGAAGACTTCTTGTGTGTCATCAAGCATCTGTACCCTTATGGAGACTTGTTTCCCTGGAGGCTGGGCAGGAGGACGCAGGCCTGGCTCCAAGGTGGACACCCCAAAGCTTTCAGGGGCGCCCAGCCTCTGACCGGCTGTAGATGGTCTGTCGGACGGTTCGACCATGGTGACGGACTCTACAGCAAAGGGGCTCTCGAGCTGCAGGCGCCTGTGTTCACGTCTGGAGGAGAAAGGAAAGGAAAGAATAGTTTTAGATAGTTCTTCTGAAAATTTGGGGTTGCAGCTTGTGTTTTTTTATGTGCTTTGAGCCTGCAATGCCAGTTCAGTCTGTGATTTTTGGTATTTTTGGCTTCTTAAACACACAGTGGGCAGCTTTAAATCAGAAGGATCAGGCATTTCCTCAAACATCCTGTGTGTTGATTCATTTATAAACACAGTTTCCTTGTTAAGTATTCCTGTATTTTTTTTTTTAAGTTTTAAAGCAAAGTTGCTTTAAACTGTATTAAATGTGGAGACAAACACAGCATTTGCCTCTTATTTAAAAGGGAATAAGAGCCTCTGTTGTGCCAGTGTAGAGACTTAGCTCGGGGGGAAATTTTGTGCTTAATTAGCTGAAGAAATGTGCAAAATAGCTGGCATTTCATTCAGTTCAATTGGCCGTGCACGACGCAAAAACCACCAGACATTTAGTCAGTGAATTTTTCAGTGCTGATTTTACATTGGTCAGGATGATCAAAATGAGCGTATAAACCACAGACTAGCACAGGCTCATACTGTATGACAGCTAAACTTAGAGTCTGACCAGTGCACAAAAAGCAGACAGACATGTCTCACACCTTTCTAGACACACACTTGTTCCAGCTACAGCACATGCAGGTGGGATTTACGGCGTTTCCTGCAAACCAAACGAAGAGCTCCGTTTAAGACCAGTTCAGACTTGAATCAAAGCTTCACAAGTAGGGCAGATGAGATACGGTCTGAGAACACACAAAGACAACACTCACCCCCCCTCACTCTTCTTTCAGGCTCAAACACACACAAACTTTTCCCCACCTCCATCCCACACTTGATAAACCTCAACCCCAGACAATAAATACGCTCTCAGACGGTTGGTGACATCACAGCTGAGGAATGTTTTAAGGCGGTCAAGGGGGGGCAACACAGGGATGAACTGCCCCGACACACAAACACAGCAGGTTTTACGCCTGAAGGCATGTGTAGTGTACAAGACAGTGACAATTAAATACAAAATCTCTCAGATCCTTATTTCTTTAAATTCTGCTGTTTTGTCTTTTTTGTCGCATTTGGTCGTACCCAGAGTCATTACATCATCACCTAAATCGTTAAATCCATAGGTCATTAGGAACCTATTGGACATCATGATTAACGGGTTGTTAGGTCTCCCTTTATAGTAGGTTAAAAGCCTGTCTTCTCTTAAGCAGCTTACATCCTCATTCAAGAAAACACAGAATTCTTGGTGAAAAATAAAGGCTGATAAATAATAAAAGATAATTCTAAATATTTAGGGACATTAAACATGACCAATGTAAGCTCCATATTGCAAGACTGTATACAGTATATCAGCGGGTTGATGGGGCTGTCCAATTCTAAAGTCTCCTCCAAATGTGCCTGAGAGAAACAGCCTACTCTTGCCCAAATCTGGACAGTAAAACTAGTGTATAATTTGCAGCCTCTTGTAGACTATCCTCATTTCACTGTGTTTGAGTGCCGGTTGCTTTTCTGTGTAAAGCTAAAACAGGAAGTACAATGACACTATGGTGAAATCTCAGTGCAGCATCTACTTTGGGGAGAGGAAGCAGCTTCATCAAACCATTAATTAAACATGAAAATACACCTGCAACTATAATGATAATCATCGCTTTAATTTTTCAAGCAACACTAAAAGCTCTCTGGTTCAAGATATTTTCTGACATTATGATTAATCAAGAAAATAACAAGCAGTTTAATTGATGATGAATTGTTACTTGCAGGCCAGACAGTCCGGGGCAGGAGGCCCCGGAAATGGCACACAGCCAGTGAATGCCTCCAAGCTCCAGGGGAGCTGCTCTGACGCTGACCCCTGACCTCAGTGTGAAAGTGGACTTCCTGCATTGAGCACTGCAAAAATATACTGTATCCTACTCATGGAAACCAAATGAACACAAAGAAGAATACATGGAATTATCTCTACTTGCAAATAATCTTTAAAGACACTTGCCCCATTGTTCTGTCACACCTAATCTAGCCTTTTATTTTCAAAGCCAGTTTTACGAACCCCTCCACCTGCACGCACACAAACAAGCACCTCGCTTCGCCTCAGTGACAAAAGCTGAAACTGGAAACTGGAGCCTGGCCAAGGAAGTGACCTGACAATAAAGGGACCTGACATTCAAGTTACTCATTACACCTGTGGGAACGGTCGTTTGTTCTTGTGTGTTACTTCCCCGCCGAGCTGAAATGAAAGCTCTGCTCGTTTGTTTATCAGTAGTTTAGTATCGACTAGTTCAGACTGGAGTATCTGTCTGACAAGGACTGAAATCCCCCTGTTTCAAGAAATACTGAATCTTTTTAATGCCAGATTACTGCTTGACTCTCCTCCTTAAAGAATGATCAACTTTTTAAACCCCATACTCACTCAGTTAGGGTCATTGACTTGTCACCCTTCAAAGCAAAACAAGTGGCAACTCAGAGCCATTTTTTAAAAGCTCTACCTAATCACTCACTAACAAGCAGGTGGCAATTACCCTGACAAACATCACTAGGTCACACTCTAGGTCTCTAGGACAAACATACTAGGTCATACAGACAGCAGCGTTGGATTGTTGCCTGCTCGTCTGTCTTCAGTCTCAGACTCATCAACAGGTTCAATTCCAGGCTTTTGAGGTGGTTTTTAAATCACAAACACACAACAGCAATGAAAGGAAATGAGAACTTCAATTCAAAAAGTTCATCCCAGGTCCTATTTTAATGAGCTTTCCCTCATAAACAAAATCATAAATGGATTGATTTAAGACTTGGAGAGTAACACACAAGTTGTTAATTTAGTGCTATCGTCTATTTTGGATCAATTTCACAGCAAAAGAGTGGAAATTTGGAAGCAGCAGTTTCATCATCTCCTCAGTAAAGGCTGGGGGATTATACATGAGGTTAGTTGAGCAAGAGAGGAATACAGAGCGAGCTGCTCACACAGGCACAAAGGAAGCCACTGTGGGAGCTTCCAGCAGCGGGGCTTTAACTCGGAGGGACCGAGGCCTCTCAGCCAGCCTTTGAACTGGTGTTAGCTGAAAGTTTCCCAAGAGTTTGTGAGGGCGATGCCAGGCTCTGGGAATCGGATGTGAGTGTGTGTGTACAAGTGCATCGACAAAGAAGGCTTTATGTTTTACAGGCATTAAGTGGGTATAAATCTGCTTCTAATCCTTTTGTTATCAAGCAATGTGGAATATTCTTTAAAGGAACGAAGATACATCACATATGTTAAAGTGGAAACTGATCATTATATAATCTGGGTTATAGTATTCACATGCAGGTTACATAACAGGCAACATTTGCCCGCAATAAACCAGATCTCACAATCAACACTTTGATACCCGGCTCTTCAAAGCATCACGAGATAAAGAAGTTAAATCATCTGAGCACAGACTGATACGTTCAGTGGTCAGAAAGCAGCAAGATTATTATCTTCGAAGGAACAGAATCAAATATAACACAGGCCAAAGATAGAGAAACTGTGCTGTAAAAGAGGATCAGACGTCACAAGCTGAAACTAAAAAGGGATGTGATGAACACACTGTATGTGATACCAGGGGTTTTAACTGCTAAGTTTAGCTAAGGTTGTAGCAGGGATCTAGCACTTTTTATTCAGTATTTAGCAAATTATTGATGAAGCGGGAACCAGTGACACTTTTGCTTAAAGAACAAAGACAATAGTTTATCAAAGTTAATTCTTTCTACTGATCCATGGACTAATGGACTAATTCATGGACTAATCATTTCAGCTCTAATGTAATGTTACAGCTTTGGAATAAAAACAAGAAAGTCGACTGAAAATGTAGGAATATATGGATGTTTTGCAAATACAAAATTTAGATTTCCATAAGATAATGACAAGAAAATGATGTGGTAAATATTCCAAAACATACTTAGCTATTCCCAGAACACCTGTTAACACTTGAATGAGATCCTGTGCTTTGGCAATGTGATGACACCTGAGCAAATTGCACTGAGTAACTGAGCGATATGATGAAAGCTCTGGAAATAGCTAAGCAAGTGGACATGCAGTTATAATATTTACCACATACAGTATTTTGTTCTGAGGTCAGTGAATCTACAAGAACAAACAACAGTTAAGGACCATAAAGAGAGTACATCCATTACCTAACTGTGTTACCTGTTGCCATTTTTACAACAAGATCAACATCCAATAAGCAGCTTCTGACTGTATCTGACGAAGCTGAAAAATGACACCCAGAGGCGTCAACTACAATCTGACGAGCTCAGGTGAGGCAGAGATCAAGGCCACAACACAGCAGGCTTAAACCAGTGGTCTTTACAGATCAATGGCTGCTCTCGATACCACGTTTCATCAAGGTGACACTCTCCACTCGCCGAGCCAATAAGCTGCTCCACTGCCCTCAGGAGACTTTTTGTTGTGAGGCTGGAAAGAAAGAGTGTAACACCAGTTCTCGTGGCGTTGAGGGTGTGATATTGATTGCAACAGGGCGCCCAAGCTCCAGCAACCATTAGCAAAATGAAGTGCCTATGAGCAAGACAAAGCTGATTGTGTGTGTTGGACCTGTACTATGACCTTACTCTAAAAAGGGGGGTGCAAAGAGAGCAGATGTCGCCCAGGGATCAATAAAGGAAAGGGATTTGTCTGTCAGCTGATGTTGCCACATAGGTGCCATGCATGCATGCATTCACCATGGGGGGGTGGGTGGCAATAGCAATTCTGCACAGCATGCATGCACACAGCAGCTTTGTCAAGCCATATAAAACAGACACACCCCTATATAAGAGTCCAGTTGGCAGAGAGCAAACCCCAGGATGTAGGTTAGCAGAGTAATCCTTTAGGCCAGGGTGAGGATGTCAGTAGGCTGACTTGATCGCACTCAAGAAACAGGGTTAGTGTGTCTATGTGTGTGTGTGTGTGTGTGTGTGTGTGTGTGTGTGTGTGTGTGTGTGTGTTCATTATTAATGTGCATGTGGTGACAATGACCAGCTCAGCCTATTGTAAGGTTTGGTGAATGGAAAGGCAGCAGGGAATAGATGCAGAAATCCACAGTAATAAACATCACCAAAAGTATATTCCAGTTAAAGATCCACATTACATTAACTTTGCAGAAATGTTGCAATGAGTATAAACGTTTAAAGCCCCTTTTGCAGAGGGATATTCGTGTCTATCACTAAGATTACAGTAAAAAAAAAAAAAAAAAAAAAGCTCTGCTGAAGCTCCTAAAGCTCAGCCGATTAGGAAAATGAACAGGCTGGTTGCAATCGAAGCGAGCTTATACTTAAGATATCAGGCTCATCAAACATCACGCACTGTTGCCTCGAGAAGCCAAAGCTTCAACCTGCAAATGTGTGCTGCAATAAATCTGGAGCCATAAATGTGCACAACATAAGAGACACCGGCGGAGAGGCTACGTGTAACCTCGCTTCATAATCCGGATAGCATGATTTTCTTACCCCGGTCTTTCCTCAGGATCCACAGATTGTCCCTCAGTTTCCAGATTAATCCCGCACAGGGCTGAGCTGCGGCGGAGTCTTCAGTACCGAGTCCTCTGCTCTCAGGTGGGACGTGGTTTCTGTGCGGTAGCCATTGAAACAAATGTGGGAAACCGCGTATCGAGCTTTCTCCTGGAACAATAAAGAGCAGCACACCGCCTCCCGCACGGGCAGCCCCGCAACTACAGAGTCAGGCAGGGGGGAGAGAGAGAGAGAGTAGCCCGGCTGGGGACACAGCGCCATCTCGCGGTGGTTTGGGAACGTGGCAGTGTTGAGGTTTGTGATCTATTTAATATTAATTTATAATGCTCAATTAAATAGTCTTTCGAGCTGTGTGTTTCCCCTTCATGGAGATTTTGAAGAAGTATAACTGGATATATATTTTGTTAGTAATTCAGTAAGAGAGGGTTTTTTTTGTGGTTATACGCAGTAAAACGTGCTTTAAAGTTTAGGCAGGAAATATAATATCTTTAGGATTTCTGCGAAATTAGAAAAGAAAAAAAAGTTACTGAATTACTGCACTTACTTTATATTTTGAGGTGTATTGCTTTGAGTATTTCCATATCATGCTACTTTATACTTCTATTCCATTTAATGTACTTTTTCGCCACTAATTTTTTTCAAAGCTACAAGTCACCTTTTAGATTAAGAATTTACATGCAAAATGATCTAATCTCAAATTAGCTCTGCCTCGACCAACAGTAAGATGTCACTTACACAGCAACATAATTATCAGTAATAATAATCCTATAACATAATATATTAAGTCATAATATGATACACATATACAGGCGCAGTTTTCCTGAATTATAAGTTTAATAAATTGTTAACAGTAAAATGTATGTACTTTTACTTAAACCTTGATTTAGACCTTGATTTGTAAAAGAGTATTTTTAAATGTTGCACTGCACATTTAAAGTTGTTCAAAGTGCACAGAGAAAAAATGAAATGCAGATATTTTTCTTTAACATGAAATTTTACTGAATTTCTGTTCATAATATTTCACTTTGTTTTGGCACTTAATGAAAGGAGAGTACTACCAGGAAGTCTTGTGAAAAAGGAAATTGGCCCGTACGGGGATCGAACCCGCGACCTTGGCGTTATTAGCACCACGCTCTAACCAACTGAGCTAACCGGCCACGAAATCCCATCGAAAAAAGATCCAGTTTTACCCATACCATTCTGCTAGCTACACAACTAGCATGCAAGTTTAGAACGATGCTTTCCAGTATTTTGATGCTGTTAGCTTGTTAGCCCGAGTGAGTCTGTCCAGTTAGCGACTGAGTTGTGGTTCGTTCGCTTTGAATAATCAAACATTTACTTACGTTGTGTTTTGCAATAGTTATGAAACAGTGTAATACAACTTAATTAAACTAAAATATACTAAAAACAAGCTATAAATCGGCGACATCTTTCTTTCCCGCTAAGCAGCATCGGCACGGTCTCGTTACCATGGTTACCCCGGAGAGAGGGCGAGCCTGCTCACGTGACCCAGCAAGATGGCGACCACAACGTAGAAAGGATGCTAATGTGAGTATTATTAGCCAACCGTTAGATTAATAAACCGGCGTTTAATGTTGCACTGTCTACGGTGCTCTTCTATTGTGTGACAAGACAAATGTATTCTTTTCGGTGTAACTTAAGAAACATGAGTCAGTTGCGTTTATGCTCGGCTCAGCCCACCAGCTAAAGTAGGCGCTAACGTTAGCTCCATTTATAATGTGAGCTTCATCATTTATTGTTTATCGTTACTCAGCTGTTTTCACTTTAGCTCAAACATAATCAGCAGCTGGATACCTTCACCTTATTCTTTTTTTTAAATTTTGTGTTCTCTTTCAGGTTTTAATCTAAGTTGGTCCGTTTGCTGGAAATTTGGAGGTGCTGGAAATTTGGATGTGCTGCTTAATTGTTCATCCTAATCATATCACAAAAACAAGATGGCCCTAAATGTGTTTGGTGAGTAGCATCACGCCTCATATATCGGCCTTTGTCTTTTTTTCTGAAGATATTAATGGTATTTTTGTGTGTTTTTCTTTGGCTTGAATTGTTAATTCAAACTCTATTAAACATCAGTCATAGTTTTACTATAATCATGCTTAATGTACTTTGTTAAAATTGGGAGAAGAATTCAAATACTCTGCTTATGTACAATTTTCCATTTTGTGCTTTCTTATACTTTTCAATTTGAAAGTGACTGCTTACTTTGCAGAGTAAGAATTTACATAGAAATCATATGATTAGTTTATAAAATATGCTTCTTATATTTAACAGTTTGTACAGCAGTTAAATTAGCTTTACCACGATCTCTTACAATAATAAAGTGCTGCTTCTACTGTTATGCATTAGCAATAATAATTAACTACAGAATATAAAACAATATAAGTACTGACAGGGCACTTGCTGGTACATAATGAATACTTTTTATATTTCAAGTACAGTTTACTGGTAATGTACATTTACCAAATTACCAAAACTAGATATGTCAGCTGAAAAAATATGGTGCAGGAAAATGAAGTACATTATTTCTCTATTTCTTTCCACCCCTGTTGTAGACACTTTGAGTTGTTAGAAGTCTGTATGTTATGTCTGGTTTCTTGTAAGTGTGTCTATCTGTTGCCTTGAGAAAGAGGGTGAGACATATGCCCAGGGAGGATTTGGAGTTATTTTGAAGACAGGATACCAGGACGACAAGTGTTGAATAGATAAGGCTTGCAGAGTGAACTCAGAGTACACAGAGACAGGAAACAGGCTGTTAGTTTTACCCATGCAGAGAAGATGCAGACAGCATATGCCTGAATTTGCAAGATTCTGGCCAAAGGACAGCACAATCTTAAGATGCATATTAATTTTTATTGTCTGTTTCCTACTGATTTTGTAATCTATTAGTGGAGAAAGTTTAGCTCTGAAACAAAGTTATTCTCCTGCTTTTTCCAGGATTACTTTCTGAACCACTGCCGTGAATTTGCACAGTTGCTTTACACAATGAGTCACTGAATAAATATACACAGCACAGATTTTGAACCTGAAAGGATTACACAGTAATCACAGCGTAGGATTTCAGTTAAAATGTTCAGTAGCAACTGCGGAGTTCAGCCAAACTCCAACTGAGTGCCTGGGGCTGAAGATTATTCTGTTCTTCTCGGCGCCTAATGCTGCATAGAGTCACGCTTCCTCTAATATTAATGTCAGTGTTGTTTATGGTCTGCAACAGCCGAAGAAGCAAGGAGAAAACTGCTCTAATGCTGGTATCATCTGCAATTTAGAGTGGTATGCTTGGAGGGCAGTAAAAATTGGTCTGACTTTAAGAAAGCTCATAGTGCAAGTTCATTTACATTACATTACATTTCTGCAAAGAGTGAATGAATCTTTCGCAGCTTTTTATGCCTCACAATGTAGATACAGTTATGAAGTCACAATTTACACTCTGAGGTTTCTATTGTGTAAAAATACATCTTCCATCAGTCTGATATCCTAAAGTAATTACATGTGATTGCTCCAAAATGCTGGTGCTGGGTCGGAGCACAAGGATTTTTGCATGATGAGAATGAGAGAATGTTGCTCTTATCTGGTGGGTTATGTCAAAATTGAGACAGTCTGTAGAACAGGCAGATAAAATCAGGACTGATCATAAATAGTTTCATCCACTTGGGGGCACTGTAGCAAAGCAATTTAAGCTTGAGTATCTTTACAGCTGTTAAAGACATTGTTGTACTTTTTCTGTCCTCAGATCATGATGAATACAGGCCACCAGTGTGGAAGTCTTACTGTAAGTATTTATGAACATTTTTCAACTTTAATCTTCTTGAAACTATTACGCAATTAAGATTCTTACACTCTTTCTATATCTGAAGTGTTTATTTATGGCAGCAACATGATTTTTGCAGATGATTTGCTGTGTGTTTTCTGCCACAGTGTACCAGCTCCAGCAGGAGGCACCTCACCCACGCAGACTCACCTGCACCTGTGAGGTGAGAACACACTTTCTAATTGCCAGCCAGGCACTTTTCAATTCCTCTTTCGTGTCTCTTGTTATTCTTGAGAGATCCAATTTTTATCTCTGTGATATTGCACTGAAGCAGCATGAATAAATCAACTGTATAAACTTGAGGTGTTGATAGTCTATTCTGCATCATTGAGCAGGTGGAAAAATCAATATTGTATTTTTAAAAGCTTAATTTTCCCAGAGAGGCTGTATGTAGTCATAACTATGTCAGTTAGGTTTTAAGCAAATGCACCCCACAGCCAACTTGATGAAACCATGGTCATTACAGAACATGGATATCATTTTTAGCATGTTATTTAGTGGTAAGGTTTTATGGTATTTCCAAAGGAGGCTATGCCAGATCACAGATGATGATGTGAAAAATGTCCATTGTGGATGTGCTGTCACTTTGCGCGCAGTAGCAACAAATCCTTATTTGGGTTAACACCTGAAAATTGAGCTTAAATATAAAACGGGAGATTTGAGCACAGGTGCTGTATGCCATCAGTGTTGTCAGGCATATTCTCCAACATCACACACACAGTTTCTGCTCTTGGTTCCAACAGCTGGTAAATGTGATCATTAACAACTGAAACAATGATGCGGTGGATCAAGCCTCAAGCAAGTGCATGTCTTTGTGTATGTGTGTGCTTGTGTGTTTCTACTCCTCAGAGGGCTTTTTTTTTTGGCTGACTCGACTCTTAGCAGAGCTGATTGTTTTTGCTTTAGTTCAACAAGGCATTGTCTTCAGGGAAGGCATCTGTTCAGGCGCCATCCTCACCACATGATTTCTTTCATGTTGGCACAAGTTACTTTAGTATTAATAAAGGAAAGCCAATGTTGTATAGCAGTGTTTTTCTACTTTTATTTTTACCAATCACTTCCTGTTTAAGTATGTATTAGCAGAGGAATGAGAGTAGCAGGAAGAAAAGAGAGAGATATGGAAGATTGGCCTTTTGATTTGTGATTTTTAAAAAAAACGTGAATTCCAGCATCTTTTTTAAGTGTAGTTGATAAAGATTGAGGCTCCTCCAGGTGGTGCGACACTTTGCTGATGTCCACAAAATGCCATGCACCAGCACCTCTGCCCACAGGGGAGGCAGCCACCAGATGTGTCTGTGTGTATGTTTGTGTGTGTGTGTCTGTATGCATGTGTTGGGGAGGCAGCAAGGTTTGGGGAAATACAAGTGGGATTAATAAATGGGGGATTGTGCATCTGGTGTTAATCTCTAAGAGAAAGTCCTCTTAGGGCCTGGTGGACGGATGCTGGGATGTGATGCTAAATGAACAGCTGTTGGCTTCGATGCCCTGGCCTGGTCAGGTAGTCGGTGCTGACCCAGTTAAAATCAGCAGGCTGGCAGACAGACGGGGTGGAGGAGCCCCCCCTGTACCAGAAGCCCCATGTTGTCTGCAGAGAGTTCAGCCATATGTGATTTAATGATGCACCAATAAGCACTTATCTATGGCTGGTGCTTTTTAATTTGTGGCATGCTGGGTGTGGAGCACCTTGGGTTACATCATCATGCAGGGTAAAAGCTCAAGTAAAGAAACATAAAAGAACAGAGAAATTAACAATTGTGTTATTTAATGAGTCCACATCCTCCAGCATATTATATTTGAGCTTTTTCTGCTTTCCTCTGTCTAATATCCTTGTAAATTGAATATTTTTGAAGTTTGGACTTTTGGCCACATAAAATGAGCAATGTGAAGACGTCACCTTGGGCTCTGCCAAATTGCAGAGGCATTTTTCATTATTTTCTTTTCCTCTTTTTTTATTTCGTTGAAATTGAAAATGTCAGAATGTATTTGGAAACGGCCTCCTAAACTGAAAGCCCACTCGCTTTTCACTGTACCCACTGGTCTGCCCTCATAGTGGCATCTCTTTGTCAGAATGTGCAATACATTTATGTAATACATTTCTGTATAATGCGTGTGTAATAATAGCTTTTCCTTTTCCTGTTGTGAGCTGGCATTTTCCTCCCACTGACTATTGGAGTGATCCATCAAAGACATTCATCTTTGTAACTGATGAACTATTAAGTGGAAAGCTCTCTGTGGACCTTTTTTAATTCACACTTTATTAATGCACTAGCTAAAAACCAGCTGATGATGCTGGCAGTACATGTGGGACAAATATATTGTCTGCTACAGGTCCTTAATGCAGGATGTTCAAAAGCCTACGGACAGTGTATTTGACTCTTTACATAATTGTTCCATGTGCTTAATTCCAGTCTCTGCCAGGTAGACGTTTCACTCTGTACCAATTTATTTCATCATTTGATTCAAAATACACTGTTTATGCCAAAGAGATGTTTCTCATCCAAACAGCTTCTCCCCTCCAGCTCAGCACTCTGTAATGTGCAGTCAAGGATGTCTCTCGAGCATTAGTAATGGGTATTATCCTGTTCGCCCCTTGCGCGGTTTACTGACAGGCCTCCGAGCAGTTTTGGAAGGTGTCCAGAGGTGCACATGGTTGGCTGATATGGGAGGGCTAACATACCCCCTCCCTGTACGTCCACCATCATGATTGGCTCTCTGTCAGCCCAGTGTTTGACTCTTTTACCACTTGGACTATGTTTTTAGTTGATGCTGCTGGCCACTGTATTGACAAGTGAATGATCTGGCAGGAGTTTGTTTTTTACTGTTTTGACTCTCTATATTATAATCTTTATATTGTTTACGTCTTTTAATCTACTCCTGTCAGAATATAAGATTGTTGGCACAATATGCAAGATGCAAAATTTGTCAAAATCTTTAATCTTGCATGCTGTAATTTGTGTTGTATAAGCACTGCTCCTGTGTCTCTATAGGTCCCTCTTTATGCACACAGAAAACAAGAGCATGCAAATTAACATTCAGCGCTGTTTGTTGGCTCTTTGTTGATTTATTGGCTCGGCAGCAGATTTGTTGAGAACAACACAACGTTCAGCTTTTTATCTGACTCGTGCAATATTCTCTGCACCCACGCCACGCACTAACTCGTGAAAAGGTGCCAAAGTCGAGGAAAATATCCTGAAAGAGCCCACTGTGTGTGTAGTTTTGGCATCAGTGGTATTTCATACACTACGTTATTATTTTTGTGAGAAGTAATCTACTTTTCTCCTACGTCATAAACGTATAATCATGTGTGGAAATCCCATTTTTACCTTCATTTTGTGGTGTCAAGTGTTTCTAACTCGTTTCTTTTTGCACATGAGTGTTATGTCATCCAACGGCACCTTTTTAGTGTTTCACAGACTACATATTTTTCTTTTCTCTGTAGGTGGACAACCGACCTAAATACTATGGGAGAGAGTAAGTTGGCCTTCTCTCTATTTGTGATTTTATTGAAGCACATCCAGCAGATCACCTCTAAGAATAATCATTGTATACAGTACTTTGGTTTTGAGCAACTTTTTCATTTTGTGACATAAGACATCTTGACCTTTGCTTCTTTTCTGTCCAGGTACCATGGGATGATCTCCAGAGAAGAGGCTGACCAGTTACTGAGTCAGGCCGAAGGCAGCTACCTCATCAGAGAGAGTCAGAGGCAGCCGGGCACCTACACACTGGCTCTAAGGTGCATTTGTGTTTAGCTAATTTAGGGGAAATGCAGACAATCTGAGACACACGTGAGCTCAGTGCTGCTACTGTGTATGTACTGGACCAGGGATTCCAGTGCATTTATTAGTTACAGTTAATTCACCTTACCTTTTCTTTTTGTTGTATTGAATATTTTAAATATGACCAATATAAAATGAGCAGTTTTTTAACAAGTCCTCAGAAAGTAAGGCAACGAAGATAAGAAATGATATTTAGACTTTCCCTCTTTTAAGTAGGTCCCTGTACTGCTCGTGTTCTGCTTCTCTCTTGTGTCTCCCCTGAGACCTCGTAGCTGTTTGACCTCCGACTCCTTTGTCTATATGTGCGCATATTTGTGTGACAAAGACAGATAAAGGGAAGTCGTGAGCACTGTGTGAATGCTGAGAATGTCTGATTCCCACCCCAGGTGCTGCGAGGTGTGACGGTTTAAAGGCAGCAGTTAAGCTGCTCAGAGGGGCTCATCTCTAAACTCACGTGGCTCCACAGGCCATCTTCTGCAGAGCCTTTCCTCATGAGGCGGAGTCAGAGTGTGAGGGAGTGATAGTTTGTAGAAGTCAGTTTTGCTTGAATGTGGCCTGTCATTTCCTCAGAATAGGTGTCACACTTTTAAATGGGTGCATGGCATAATTCGAATTAGGTTTTGGGTCAGTTTGCTCTATTCATAGTCGTGTCATTCTTCCACCTGCACACATTTCTCTCCCTGTGGTTATAATTACCTTCCATAAATACCCGCTTCATAAACTAGTGTTCCGCTCTGGGTTTGCAGAAAAGGAAAGGTTGGATTTTGGGTTAATGATCTAGTGGTGCTGCTTTATCTCGCGGTGGTTTCATTGTGATCCACTGAGGAGCAGTTTGTGTGTTGGCCCAGTTCAGGGTCTGTCTGTCACAGCTCTGTCGCTCAGAGTTTGTGCCATTTTTTGACTCCTTGTAAAGGACTGCATATTTTTGTGTATAAAGAGAAAATATATAGTGGCAGGAAAAGTTTTGGGATCACCTGGTAAACATATCTGTTACTGTGACTAGTTAAGTGAGTAAGATGAACTGAGCTTCCTCCTGCTTACCTTCTAGGTTTGGGAACCAGACGAGAAACTTCCGTCTATATCATGACGGGAAGCATTTTGTCGGAGAGAAGAGGTTTGAGTCCATCCACGACCTGGTCACAGACGGCCTCATCACACTCTACATTGAGACAAAGGTGTGTGTGTCCATCTGTCCCTCACTCCCTCCTTCTTAACTGCACTCTACTGTACTATAGAGACGTAATCCATCTTTTTGCCATTTGCTTCATTAAAACAGTAGGTAGTTCATTGGCCATAAATGAGCCTGTTATATTTACTGTAAGCTTCTTTTCTGTCAGGCAGCGGAGTACATTGCTAAGATGACCATAAACCCCATCTATGAACACGTGGGCTACACCACCCTGAGCCAGGAGCCCACCCTGAAAAAACACCTACCGCTCAGCCCAGAGGCCCCAGACGGACCCGCCCCGGCCAAAGACGACCACAATTCAGAAGAGAGGGTGAGTACAAACACACGTGTGTGAATACCTGAAAAACACCAATCAATGTCTCCAAAATTCATCACTGTCTGCCAGAAATCTGGATTTTTGAAATAAAAATTGTGTCGGAACTCAGGCCAAGCGCATCCTCCAATTAACATATGGTTTTGGCGCACCTACCTGAAGGCCTCAGGGGTTTTGGGGTTTGGTTTGAATAAGAAATGGAGTGGTGTTGGCACAGAGAGTTGGCTACGCACCAAATAATAGTCCCTTTAGGAAGCCACAGTCTGAAATTAGCGCTTAAAATTAACCATTCCAAGACAAATTGAATCATTCAAGTCTCTTTGACGGGTTTGTTTGCTTATTTTATTTGCATCTTGTAGAAGATATCAAAATTGTGAGTAATTAGTCACTCATGTCTCAAAAGTGAGATCAGTAATAACCACAGAAATATACAGTGGAAAATGTAAAGCAACACTGAGATGAGCCTCGGTTTTATATTGATTAAATCCAGAAGACATAACTATGAAGGAAAAGATGCAAGTGAAAGATGAGAGGATACATGTGGTAGGCAGTATACAGAATAACTTGGACTCTCTTCATAATATTTCCAGAATGTGGTATAAAGAATAACAGACACTGTACATTTATAGCATTGAAAGATTGGGGCTTGTAAAGTGTAGAGTGTGAAGCTGAAATGTTAAGAAACTCTGCAGAGTTAAAATGAGGGTAAAGGTGAGGAAAGTTGCTGTAAGTACAGCACTAAGATGGAGGGATGAGAGTTGAGGAACATGGTGAAAGGAGGAGGAGGATGGATGCAGAGGAGAGATGGCCTCCAGCCAAGGGCTCTGCAGTAAAATTACATAACAGCAGTTTGCCTGCAGAAACCTGCTATCTCCCAAAAGCTGTCTATTAAGTAGTCAGGAGCCGACTTTGTTTTTGCCTCATTAGCTTCCGTTCAACTGCAAGATGTTCGCTTCGATCGTTTGTTTTCTGTGTTTAGTTTTTAACCCCGAGGACAGACAGGAAACTTATTTCCGAGGTGGAGGCTTTCAGTGCATTAATACAGGAGTGACAAAATCTGGAGATGTGAGGTTTCTGTATGAAGCAGGCGCTAAGCACTGGGCAGCGTTCAATGTAAATTTCAGCTCTGCAGCTGGGTGTTTCGTGCAGGTGGATGCATAATGCAAAATGAGGCAGGAGATGCAGATACATTCATGCAAGTGCTGCAGAACCCTCAGACACATAAGTGTAATAGAGTCCAATGAAAACACACCAACATAACAAAGTAGTGTGTGCAATGCGTTTATCTGCTACACCAGTACCGAGCCTCCAGAGGCCTTGTATGACCTGCAGTGCATGACCACCACTGCACCTCATACATCACTGTCTATCTGTGTGTGTGTGTGTGTGTGTGTGTGTGTGTGTGTGTGTGTGTGTGTGTGTAATGGGGGTGGTCCCGGGTACGTGTGCGCTTTTCATAATTGGGTGGATTTGCAGACAAAGCAGTGCGGCTGTGACATTGAGACCAGAGGTGGCTCTTTTGTAGGGAAGACAAACGCGCCAGAAATTCATATTTCATCCATTCATTCGGCTCATCGCCGTTCAGTGCGGGTTAAATGCAATTTTACGACCCCTGTGAGGGCAATAAAGACGCAGTTCTGGTGATGAGTTTTTAAATTTTAAATTTTAAAGCCTTGTTTTGAGAGCGAGATGACTGGATGGTGACAGGAATTGTTGTGGCGAGAGGGAAATGGGCTTTGATCTGACAGAAAATACGGAAAAATAATCCACAATAATCCAAACTCTTTGCACAGATGATCAGTATATGAGCTTCCTAAGCACAACCAGCTTTTTCTCCTCGTTCTTTCTCCTCTTTTCTGTTGTTTTTCCCTTTTCTTCAATGTCTGCAATCGAGGTGCTCTTTTGTTCAGCACCTTCCTCTCTGCCATCCCCATGCATTAAATATCCATGACCAGTCATACATATTCACTGTGTTGTATATATAAGATGAGGATTAGTGATCTGAATATGGGGTTGCTCATAATATTTGGCATTTTGTGTTAAAATTTTAACTTAATTCAAATTTGTTTTTATTTGTTATAAAATCTCACTGCAAAACACTATTTGTACTATCTTCATGTAAAATATCTAAAAAAAGATCAGAACATGGCTTTTAATCTCTCACACAGTAACAGGATTAAATGCAGTCTCGCCGCTTGTTTGTTGACATTTTGCTCAGCATGAAAATGTCAAAGGAGTCCAAACATCCTCCCACCAGAGGCGGCACTTAACCAGAAACCAGAAAAGTGCACTTCTTAATTGAAATTTTAGCCTTAAACTGTTCTTATATAATGTGATGGATAACTAGGGCTTTTGATTCTAAGAGCCATAGAAGGGTATGTATATTCTGTTCTGTTTAAATTTCAAGCAAGAAACACACACCATGAACCAGACAATAGCACTGTTGTTTATTAGATAAAATGGAAAACATGGGAGGAAAAATTGATCGATGTTGCAGGTGAAATGACAAAAAGAGGAGAGAAGGGAGACAAAGAGGGACAGAAACTGTCAACGAATGAATGAAACAACAGCTTGTTTCTCAGCTCATTCTTTCTCTCCTGGGACAATTGAGGTGGCAGATAGATTTGGTGACGAACAACAAGAATCGCTGCCTTCTGATTGGCTCGGCCTCCGCTCAATGTGACCTGCTAAATTCATCTGTAGCTCAGCCTCCCCCTCCTCTTCTTTCTCTCTCTCTCTCTCTCTCTCCGCCTCCATCACCTCCCTCCTCCGCTGGTTCTGCCTGGTGAGCGTGTGGAGGGAAAGCGGATTAACACACACACATACACACACACACACTGAGCCATGTGGGCTGGAGCACTCACCTACACGAGACCCGGAGACAGGAATGCTCATTCTGCCGCATCAGTCTGGTTTGAAGGATTTTGGCCACGCATTTCAAGAAGTGAAGATCATAATAAGTGAACTTTTTTTTTTTTTAGCAATTTTTAATTTTCTGTATCCCAAGACAGCTTTTTATTGGCTGGCTGGCTTTGTTTTTTTGTTATGAACTGGAATTGCACCATGCAGCCAGCATCAGTATGCAGAGCTGATGTGATTGGCTGATCTTTGTGGTGCTAAGACGGCAGGATTGGTCCTGTGTTGGCTCCTCGGTTTGGGATGTTGTTGTCAGATGGAGCTTTGAAATGATTTGAGAGTCTAGTTGTTGTGACGTCTTCTACTTATTCCTGTTTTTATTGATCGTTCTGGGTTTTTTTTCCCCTTGTTTTTATTTAATATTATGGCAATTTTTTTCTGTTTGCTTTGATTATTCTAGGTTTTTTTTTAGTACTTTCTTAATTTTTTGGTTTCTATTATTCTTTGGCAGTCTGATTGGCTTCCTGTATTCATTAATGGGATTCCAATTTTGCTCTCAGATCCAGCATTTGATTTAAACCTCTGGTGCGAGTTTAATTACTACAGGTCCCACAATGCCGAGCCGAGAGTCGTATGTTGTTAAAAGAGGTAAAAAGCAACCACGCAGGCGAGCTGAGAAAGAAACAGGTCAGAAGGGCTCTTTGTTAACTGCAGCTCTTGGTTTGAATGTCAGCGCTGGTTCGATTCCCACCCTGCCGGTCTCTGGAAGCACCTCGGACCCCAGCATGGGCTCAGGAACCCGTCTTAACCGGGCACCAGCCCCCTCCAAACCCACCTCCCCTGCTTCCACCTTCTGGCAACCAATCAGATCTTTTGCCCTTTCGCAGCTCACATCGCTGGTGCGGCGGGCCACCCTGAGGGAGAGCGACTTGGCACCCAAGTACGAGAAGGTCCACAACTTCAAGGTGAGCTGCTCTTGTGCTTCTCCTTCCTGTTTATGTGTGTGTGTGTCTTGAAGGATGCTGGAATCGCTGATTCAGCTCCTGGGGTCTTATTCAAATTCACCTCAGAGAGCACAGAGACCTCAGAACTCACACACACACACATACACACACACATTTACATTTCAGGTTTTAAGCTTCTGTTTAGCGCTTTAGATTCTCCAGATTTCCATATTACAAGTCGCCATTAGTGAAGAGCACAAAGGTCAGAGCCACAGTGTACAGAGCTCAAGGGAAATGTGGACGAACACACACACACACACACACACACATACACACACACATTCACACACAAAGAGCACTGTGATGTGTGGAGGTTATTAGCATTTCATTATATAGAGCCAATTTATTCAATAAATGAGCAGATTAAAACTCTGTTCTCTCTGGAATTTTCCCATAAATGTCCTTTCAGCACTCCTATTGTGTCTCCATCATTCTTTTGTCAGTGGCTCTTCAACTATAATAAAGAAATGATTGCTGGTGTTCAGGTATTACTTAACCCAGTCTGGCCTCTCAGTGTATGTCTGTACAAATATGCAGTTTTTGCTTCACCTAATTTATGTTTTTTTCTGTTTTCTATTTCGTCTGCTTGCATTTTCATTTTGTGAAAAAAGGCCTT
Organism: Centropyge bicolor; assembly: GCA_037975185.1. Lineage (NCBI taxonomy): Eukaryota > Metazoa > Chordata > Actinopteri > Pomacanthidae > Centropyge > Centropyge bicolor. The sequence goes on from JBBMOC010000029.1 coordinate 3,242,347, forward strand.
TTTAACCTAGCATTTTCCCTTTTTTCTGTCCCTTTAACCAGGTTCATACATTCAGAGGCCCCCACTGGTGTGAGTACTGTGCCAACTTCATGTGGGGTCTCATCGCTCAGGGAGTCAAGTGTGCAGGTAAACACATCCTGTCTCACACATACATAAATGTATCATTCCCTTTTCCCAAGCTTGATGATTTTCTGTCATCTTTGCTTTATCGCATACAAAAATCCCAAAAAAGATTCAATTTCTGCTCCAGCTCGCCTCCACTGTGTTCAACATGTTGCGCCTGCTCTCTCTCTTAAACCGTGACTCAAAACTGGGACAGCAGGCTTAAAGTTAGTCACTTTTGCTGTTGACTCATCTGTGGTGCATCATGGATTTTAAATGTTCAAAGATTCAATTTGGTGCCAAAGAACACTCTGTCAGTGTGATTATTACTGTGTGTGGGTGATGAACTGTGCCTCTGCGGCGCCTACGTTCAGACTTTCTGTTTGAATGCAACTTTCACCATCCAGTCTAGTCTAGTTATTATGCTTTAACTGGCAGATCTCTTTGAACCAAGTTACATAATACTGATGTGATGATGGATGTTATAGCAGCATAAAGAGCTGATAGCACACATTTATGTAATCCAGCCACATAAGATGCTTGAGAGACACAGACAGTGTCTCAAAAATGAAATTCACTTTCATAATCTGTCTCTCTCTGTCAGACTGTGGGCTGAACGTCCACAAGCAGTGCTCCAAAGTCGTGCCGAACGACTGCCAGCCGGACCTGCGGCACGTCAAGAAGGTGTACAGCTGCGACCTGACCACGCTGGTCAAAGCCCACAACACCAAGAGACCCATGGTGGTCGACATGTGTATACAGGAACTCGAGGCTAGAGGTGAGCGAGAGGAAGCGAGACTGTGTATATGTGTATGTGTGAGTCAGTGATTATATAATGTTGACCAGAAAAAAAGCTTGTAAGTATTGTTTGCTGCAACCATAAGAGATGGAAAGAGAGAGCACCCACGGGGCGGCAATGCATATCCCAGGTGTGTGTGAGAGAGACAGTCTGTCCTCTCAGGGGTACGAAGATGAACACGAGCAGAATAACTGCCACATGTGAGAGTGCTCCAGTGTTTCTCCCATGGGATGTTAGTGGTCGTAGGGGAGCTGCTACAGACAGGTTTTTATTGCCTACAATTGAAGACCAGAGTGAAAATAATATATAAAATCAATAAAGACACCTGACTTGAAGTGATTGAACCTGACTGGAGCCGGAGAGCAATTCACCGCTCATCACCACCCCCACTCTGTCTCCGCTCTCTCCACCTCCTCCTCCTCCTCCTCTCTTTGTTTATATAGTGTCTGTGTTTAACTCCTGTTTCTGTATCTCCTTCAGTTTAATATACTTCAGCTGCGCCATTGGCACAACAAAGACAAAACCATTGTCACTAGCACATTGTTGTACAAGTAAAAAAAACAAGTATTATGTTTAATTAGAGAAGCTTGAATTTAGGCACATTTGACTAGAATGTGTTCATACATTGATTATCCAGAATTGTAGCCACTAAATAAAACTGTGTCCACTTTAAAAGATCGGTTCAATTTGACTTAATTCATCAACTCTCCTTGTCCTGTCTCAGGTCTTCAGTCAGAGGGCTTGTACAGAATATCAGGCTTCAGTGAGCTGATTGAAGACGTCAAGCTTGCCTTTGACAGAGGTGAGTGATGTATATAGAATAATAATCTCAGGTTTCTATTTCATTTGACCACATCTTTCTCTCACTCGAAGTATCAGATTCTTTGTTGGTTTGTTTGGATGAGGTTATCAACTGATTTGCTCCACAGACGGAGAGAAGGCCGATATCTCCTCAAGCGCCTATGAGGACATTAACATCATCACCGGAGCCCTCAAACTCTACTTCAGAGAGCTGCCTATTCCCCTCATCACATATGATGCTCACCCACGCTTCATTGAAGCTGCAAGTAGGTCTCCACGCTTTCTCTTCCTTATTACATAAGAAGCAAGATTGAATGGAGGAAGAGTTTAGAAGCCAAGCTGAGCTCTGAAGGCACCTGGCAACACAGGCAATGTGTCATGCATATGCGACACACCGGGAAACGATGTGGGTGTTTTGTGTGTTTTGTCAGGTCTCTCTCTAAATTTCATACTTAATCCAATAGCTAGGTGTTGCTCAGCCATGTCAGAGTCTGTATTTAGAGCTCTTGAAACACTTTAATATGTGTTCGTTATTGTGTGTGTTGCAGAGGTTGCAGACCCAGAAAAACGGCTGGAGTCTCTGCACGAGGCCTTGAAGCTGCTGCCGCCAGCTCACTACGAGACGCTGCGATACCTCATGGCTCACCTCAAGAGGTCTGAACTCGCAAGCCACACTTTCACTCTATCACATGTTATAGTTGTTGCAGATCTAGATTGAGATTTCTTTCGCTGACACATACTTCCTATTCTCTCTCCATCCAGAGTGACCCAGTGTGAGAAGGAGAACCTCATGTCCAGCGAGAATCTGGGCATCGTCTTTGGTCCAACGCTGATGAGGGCCCCCGAGCTGGACGCCATGACGGCGCTCAATGACATCCGATACCAGAGACTCGTGGTGGAAACACTCATTACCAACGAAGACGTGTTGTTCTGAGAGGCGGGGACAAGAAGGACAGACAGGTTGGGAAGACGCTGATACACTGAGTCCTCCTGTGAAGAGATGGAAGAAAAAAGTGACTTTTTACAAGAAAATGAAGAGGAAACATGCAACATATCTGTAAGATGTGTCTGGTCAGAGAGGACAAAAAGTACACTACCTGTTTTGTGAGGAGTGGAACAATGAAGGAAACGACAATTTGCAAAGAAGGAACTCATAAAAAATACAAAATGGAGGCAATTAGATGGAAGGATGCAGTGTTTCCCTACAAGACATTAACAAAACTTTAGTCAGACTCAATCACCAATTCTTTAATTGACAATTTTCCAGCCTTATTCAGTAGAAATAAACAGTTATCTCTTTTGATGAGTTGAGAAAAGAAAAATTCATAGTAGCATCAGCAACAACACGACTTTGTCTGTGTAGAGGAAACACTGTGTGATCCATCTTTGTGTTCATGTCTTCTCTCTCTTAAATGGATGCCTTGACAATTTTCTTCACCAGACTCATTTCAGGCTTCACTGTTGAGAGGGGAAATATCAGCTACCTTTAAAGACCCTTACATTAGCATTGTTAGCATTTACCACAGAAACCACATGATGGTGCAAGCCACAAGCTTATGAGCTAGTGCCATAGTGGTTTCAATGAAAAATGGAATCATGCTGCTTTCTAATCAGTGTAATGACCCATGTTTTCCTCAGTAATTTGTTTTCCATCATGTCAAGGTATCCTTTTAATCGTCCTCCAGAGAAGAAGAAGCACTGACTTGAGAACAGCAGACAGCTGGATGAATGAATGAATGAAAAAAGCGAATCACTCACCCATAACGCGCACTCATTCCCCTGAATGGAACTCAAGTGACTTGGACCTATTGTGTTTTCATTCCTCTTTTAAAACTCTTTACTTAACAGCTCCCTCTACTGTTGCATTGGCTGAAATGTAATTATACAGTAACCTTATACTAACAACTAAGTAGTTGCTAACATAGTAAAATCATCACCACTTATCCTTTTTTTGAGTCGTGTTGTTAGCTTTTGTTTAAGAATATTTTTCTAGCTTTATAGCTGTATGATTACATCCAACAATGGAACTAGTGGAGCTGTAAATTAAACGGTTAAACATCATTTTCTCACTGTCTCGGAACCAGTCCTGTGTTCTCTCTCACTTCTGCCTGCTTTGCCTCTGAAAAAATTCTGTATCATGTTTTCATTTAAAGGGAAGGTTAAAGGGAACATTTTTGTCGAACATATCATAAGTATTCCATTAACACAGCTTCGTGGGCCACCCCAGGGGCAGAGGGTGACGAGAGGAGCACGTCATCAGTGACTTGAAACATAAATATGTGAAACAGTGCTTTGTTTTGCTTTGCTTTGTCATTTGTAGAAAGCAGTATTGTAATTACGCAGTGTTAACATGCAGATAATTTTGCTCAAAATACTAATTGAAATTCTTGATCGCTTGCCCAGATGCAGTTGAACAGATTGAAACACAATAATAATTTCAAGACCTGTCAACTTTATTGGCCCGAGTGGGATAATTCACTCAAAGCAGGGATGCTCCAGTACCAGATTATTTGAAATTTTAATATGTTGTCCCTTCCCAAAAATTAAAGCAAATAAGCTCAATAAAGCAGAAACTCATAATGTTAATTACTCTATCTGTGTTTTTGCAATCAAAGTGGTATTGGTGCTTTCCTCCATCTGCTAGTTGACTTCGACATATCCAGCTACATCATCTAACTGTGAAATTGTGAAAATTGATATTGCTTACATGAGTAATGAAGGCCAGTTGGGGTCATTCATACTTTTTGGACTGCTTCTCCTCTTTTACTTCTGCCTTCTTTACACTGAGAAAATGAGATTTTACCTTAATGCAACTTCTTGTAATCAGATGCCACACAGGCATTTCTTTCAGTATTAATTGTGGGACGATTTTGCCAATCTGTAATATGAAGGAGTGTATTTGCCATGATTTTTCTGTTTTAACTAGTGCCATTTGAAAAGGGTGGATGCCTTCTGCATACACCCCCACCTCAGCTAACACACACTAAACCCCCACCCTCTATTCATTTCTGCCCCCATTTCTGTCGGGGGTCACTGATCACCTTTTCCTAGTGCGCTTCATTTTGCAAAGCAGTGACAACCCACCATACATCAAGACCCTGTTTCGGGCTGTAAAAATCAAGCGCTCCCATGCTGGGTTGCCTGTAAATCAACTTGGATGTACCATAAAAGTAACATCAGCATTTTTCTAACATTATTTGGTTTTTCATGTGTTCTTTATTTTTGTTGGCTTTATGTTGTTTATTCCTCCCTGTTGTTCTAACCATGTACTAACTACCACCAGACTAACCCGATGACAACTTGTGAGCCTCCAGTGATCTGTGACATTTGCTTTTTTTGACATCATGAAATGTCTTTTTTTTTTTATTACTGTCATTGCTGTAAAGTATTTTCTATATGGTTTATGCATGGTGAAATTAAATTATTAAATATGGCTCTCAGTTAACACATGTCTGAAGTTTGTTCATTTGAGACTTGCATGGTGCAGGACTGTTGCATTAAAATGAGTTCAGATGAGTTTCTGCTGCCAGAAGGTGAGTTATTGTCAACCTGATACAGCAAAGCTTATTAATAATGTGTCTTTTGTTGTTTATATGCAAAGGCATGTGCAAACTAGCTGATTTGTGCATCTTAGCTGATTTAGACTAAGAAGTGATGTAGACAGTAGAAATATATGCAGCTGGGGTGCAAAACTATTTTGTGCACTTATTGAAAACGTTTATGGGGAATTTGCATATAATGTAATAAAAGCCAGGACAACACGAGAACATTTGGAGCTGTAAATTGACGTTGTGTTCACACCCGAGCCTGTTTCGTTGGAGAGTCTTTGTTGACATCAGAAACGTCGCCTTAGTGATAGTGGCTATATAATCACTTCCGGTGCTCATCTTTCCAGAGCCTCGTTGGCGCAGTAGGCAGCGCGTCAGTCTCATAATCTGAAGGTCGTGAGTTCGAGCCTCACACGGGGCAGATGTTTTTTATGTTAAAATATTGTTTGCTATTTTAGCTTTTTCTGCCTTAAATTGAAGCACTCTATTGTTTCCCCTACAACGTTCTTTAATTTGTGTAAGTCCTAATGAAACAAAACAATCTAGTATTTCTCCAGAAAACCAAATTAGATTGAAGCCAGAAAACAATTCTTTGCAAAGAAGAAACTATTAAAAAACGAAGTGGAGACATATAGTGTTCCCTACAAGATATTAGAAAAACGAACAGAAGATGCAAAATCTGTAATATTGTCGGGATATTCGCAAAAATGTTCAAAACCCCTCGAGTTAGCATTGTTAGCGTTTAGCACAGAAGCCAAATGATGCTGCTAGCCACGAGCTCGTGACGCAGTGGATTCTGGGGGAAATGCTATCATGATGCTTTATAACCAAAATATGAATGAATGATTTACATTTTAAGCACATTAAACTGCTCTATTGTGTTTTAAAAATGCTATTTTTTTCTCCTACCACAAGGCCCGGCTAGCTCAGTCGGTAGAGCATGAGACTCTTAATCTCAGGGTCGTGGGTTCGAGCCCCACGTTGGGCGCATAACTTTTCTGTTCTGTAGTTATTTGTATTTTAAATTCATGAGTTTATTGTTTATGGTTGGTGTTAAGAAATGCATCACTGCAACACACCATCACACTGCAGCTATTAGTATTCATTTTATATTGTCGGAAGGTCGTTGCAAGGTTGCACCAAGGAGTAAATGCTAAACTGTAGCAGCTGAAATAAACTTATTGCTTATTGACGAACACGAAGTCTGATTAGAGAGCACAGATGGTGTGTGTAACATGAACCCACGTAAGCGTGCATACAGGGTTTTTCAACATGTAAGCATTGGTGGTTCAGTGGTAGAATTCTCGCCTGCCACGCGGGAGGCCCGGGTTCGATTCCCGGCCAATGCAACATACTTTTTCCCCTTTGTGAAACATGTAGTGACAGAATCCATTTTATTCATGTCTGCGTTTGTCACACGAGTTTGTATGAATATCAAATAACGAGTAATTATGGATTAAGTGACTTCATCAATTTTTCTGTTTCCCCGTCAGCCTCATTAAAATGATATAAGGCTAATAATATAAAATATAGGATGTGCATTATGTATTAGAATTAGTCTGAGCGAAAAAGTATGTGTACTCCCCGTCGGGGAATCGAACCCCGGTCTCCCGCGTGACAGGCGGGGATACTCACCACTATACTAACGAGGAGATGTTATGCCTCGTCTTTCCGTCTCCCTTTAAGTGTTCAAGCGCCACAACAGTAACTTCCGGTGTCTTCAAGTTTGGCATGTAAATTGACAACAAGGAAATACAAAATAAGCACAAATCCAACTTTTCACAAAAGTCGTGCACCAGCTACACAGATTAGTAGAAAAAGGAAGAGAAAATGGTGGAATTCTTCTGCAGAACAAATGCATGTGCTTTAATGTGGATTTCTGTTTTTCTTGCATGCAAGATGTTGGTCTATGTCAGTGTGTTTACTTTATACCTTTAGTGTGTACACACAAAAGTGTGTATGTAACGTTAGTCTCCAAAGACTTAAAATGTGCAAGATTCATAGCTGTTACAATGTGTGCTGCATGTGGTACGTGCTGCACCTTCCTCTCTCTGTCCTCCTCTTCACTCTTGAGTAGCTCTGCTAATTTTTCTCCTGCTTTCCTGAACCAAGCGTACCGTGTAGACTCACCGACGTTCAAGAGAAAAAAAGTTAAAGTCACAAGGAATACACCGCTAACGGCACAAGAGCATTTCCTCATAGAATCGTCCGCAGAAGCGCTCTTGCAGGCCTCGTTGGCGCAGTAGGCAGCGCGTCAGTCTCATAATCTGAAGGTCGTGAGTTCGAGCCTCACACGGGGCACGTCTTTTTTTGTGTTCCATTGCAGAAACAACTTTTAAATAAAGGAACTTAAAAAAAAAAGTTAAATGTTATATTTTTCCTGTAATATTATATAAATTATTGTTTTCAAGTAGAATTAAATCACCATTCACTTTGAATACATTTGAATTCATTTAAACTGTAACTAGAGGTTGACATAAGTCTCCTGGAAGCACTGTCTAAACTTATCGACAGAAGCTGTGGCTGTCCAGGAACAATCAGGTAGAACATTTACAGAAAGCATGGCTCAGGTCTCTGTTTACTTTCTGCGGTTTCAGCATTACATAACCTTTGGAATCAGACTTCAGAGTGGAACTTTCCCATCGCCCGCCCTCCCCTACAGGTGCATGTGATGTGTTTATGAACAGCCATGACACTGACATGTTGGAAGGGCTCAGGCGTGTCCCTTTAGATCTTCATACCTGTTGTCAAATATCAAACATAAGTATCTGTCACCAGAAGGCAGACATTAAAAACACATAGATCAAAATCTGATTGGTTGTTGATGTGTAAGATCTGTATAGGAGGATTTGTATAGTAATTTGTATAGAGCCTCTTGCCTCTGGCTGAATTTTACCCAACAGACAGAACAAGCTGGTCCTATATGAGAGGATTTAACTATGCTTTAACTTTTGTCAGGACTTGTTTTGCATGACATGCTGTGTGCAATTGATATCCTGTCAGTCAAAAGAAGATTTGAATACAGAAAATAGAGGCTGAACCTTTTTAAAATGCAGTATACTGTTAGTCTTACATAAGTTTTTAATTCATGTGTATAGGGGCAAATATAAATGTAAATATATAAAAAAATAACATGAACACAAGACAGTCCAATGCTGCCTTCATGTGCACAGAAAATCTGGTAAAATTGTCATTTTGGCAATGGGCATTATGTTCAAATGATAAATACTTTTTAATTTCTAACATCGTCATAATAATGTGTTCAGCTCAGAAAACTTTAACACCTTTCTTTAAAAGTCAACTTGATGTACTTGAATAACTGGATTTTCAGGTTATATTTTGTAGCTACACTCCGGAGCAGAAGGTGGCGGTGATGCGCCAATAAGCTGGAGGCCAACCGCCGCAAAACACGAGGAAGAAGAAAAGGGGAAGAAGCAGGAGGAGCAGCAGAAGAAGAAGAAGCCCGTTAGCTGCTGCTGCTGCTCACTGGCAATGATACAGCAAACACGGACTCGGTTAGGCACATCGAGATGGACTTAATGAGCACTTTTTATCACTACAAAGACGGATATTACTCAGACACAATTGTCTTGTGACGACAGAAGGACTTTATTCTTCGGCTGGGCTCATCTTTGTTCCGGGAAAAAAACATACTCGACGTCCGGGGAAGGAATGGATGCGACGACCGATTTCCTGCGACACACACCGGCCAGCTAGGAAGCGTCCACCTTCACTTTGAAGACCACCTGAAGTCTGAGTGCTAAACTGTGACACTGAAATCCAGGAAAATACTTGCAATCAATAGTTAATATATGCACCAAGTTGTAGAAGAGTGCGGCTAATCGCTACTGACCCAACACAGCTTTAAGCTAACGAACGGATCGCTGAATTTCGCTTTGTTTATTTTATTTGCTTCAGTAAATCCAGTGTTTTTATCTTCCTGAAGTTGGATTAATAGTTGTGTTAAGGAATAAGCTAGCGTTTGAACTTAATTTTTTTAAGGACATAAATCTTCTGACTTCTCACTTATGGCTCGTTAGTATCGCGGTACTGCAGCTGACCCAGCTAGCTAGCATCTGTTAGCTAGCCGGTAGCGCAAACAGCCACTTCTTGGCCCTTTAATAAACTCCCTGACGGTTAAAGATGCACCACCAGGACTTTTCTGGAGATCCACCTGGGACCGGGAGCAGGAAGACCTCGTTCCACTACAGGAGAGGCAGCAGCGGTGCGTCTGCCTCCTCCGCAGCCGGCGGCGGTGGAGTCAACACTTCTGATGACAATCCGACCCAGGCTGGATCCTCCTCTCCCGGACTCCACCACCAGCCCCAGTCCCAAGTGGCTGGTGCTCAGGTGAAGAAGAAGAGCGGCTTCCAGATCACGAGTGTCACCTCGGCTCAGATCAATGTGAGTGGCAACAACAGTTTAGCAGATGACACTGAGAGCTATGATGACATGGATGAGTCCCACACAGAAGACCTCTCCTCCTCTGATATGCTGGATGTTTCCGTGTCCAGAGCCACGGATACAGGTGTGCCGGAGAGAAGCTCTTCTGATGAGACGTTGAATAGCCTCCATGGGGTCGACACACCTGGACTTGTGTCGCCCAATGAGCCTCTTCACGCTCATTCCATCCCCCAAGGGTCTCAGCAGCACACCTCTATGGTTAATGGGACCATGCATCCTCATTATTACCCTCAGCAACACAGCCAGACCCACCACCATCACTCTGATAGCTTGGGAGGAGGTGAATCCCCATTGCCATCTCTTCCCATTGCTCCTTTGGCTAGTTCCAGCCCAGCTATGGTTTCCAAAGCTGGCCCGAGCCAGTCCCAGAGGCCACCGATGTTGGATAACACTAAACCTGCTGGTGGGACAAACCAACCATTAGCATCTGTTGTTGCTGGGCCAGCCACTGAACCACATCTCCAAGGTAGTGTGAACATTTCTAATGTGTCTGCTGTCACTGCTGCTGCTGTTCCCCCTCCTGGGCCTGCAGGTTTTGACAACACTAGCGTGAGTGGGCAAGTAGCTTCTGTTGGAGGAGGAACAGGCCCGTCAGCTGCTGCCCCCAACACTCAAACCCAGCACACCCAAACTCAGACAGCTACTGGCTCTCGTTTTAGGGTGGTCAAATTAGACACTAACTCTGAGCCGTTCCGCAAAGGAAGATGGACGTGTACAGAGTATTATGAAAAGGAGATTCCTCATCCAACCACAGCCGAGGCACCTAAAGTTGCAGAGGGGGCTGCAGAGACTGAGGCAGGTAATGCTGGGATTAGTCAGGCCATACCTGCTGTACAGCCACCTCACACGCTGCAGCCCTATCAGCAGCCCAGCCAGGACTTCACTAGTCCACAAGCCATGCAGAGCCCACCACAGGGACTGGCCCAAACCACTCCTCTGACCTATGTTTCACCCCAGGAGGTTGTTGGTGGGGCTCATCTGCAGAAACCAGCAGCTCCTCTCACTCTTCCTACAGCAACACCACAGGCTGGTGTAAGTCAGCCCCCCTCTGTAATACCCCAGCAGCACTATGTTGTGGACCCCCACCAGGCTCCACCCCAGGGAGGCTACCCTGCACCTCAGCTTCATGCAGGAGTCATGGCTCCAGGAAATGTCCGACAGCCAGACTTCATCCAGCCCACTGCTCCCTTCCAGACCCAAGTCCAGCCTCCGCTGCCGCATGTTACAACGGGAATCTCCATAGCACCTGTTCCAGGGATCACAGCACAGCAACCGGTCAGCATAACTCAGCAGCTGGCCCACCAAGGTCAGGTAGCCCCACCTGCCCAGGCAACATTTGCAGGACAGCCACCGACTCTCCCAGCTCAACCCCAGCCTCACCCACAGCCACAAGTCCAGCCCCCCTCCACTGCCACAATCCCAGTAGCGCACACTCATGGGGCCCCGTACATGCCTCTGACTGCAGTCCTGCAACCCCTCCTCACGCCCGGTGCAACCTTCTCCCAGGTTCCTGGAGGAGGAAGCTCTATAAAAACCTCCCAGCTGGAGGATGCCCAGAAGCTTCTGCTCCAGCACCAAGGTCTGCTGGGTCTGCCCAGGCTGGGGATAGCAGCAGGTGGTGAGGGAGCCTCGGAGGCTGGCGGCGCTGCTGGAACACTGGCCCACATGGGGATGTCGGCGGAGGCCAGCGCCTTCATGGCTGCTGCTGCTGCAGGCCTCCGGACTCAGCATGCTGAAGGAGATGAAGACAGGTGAGGATGGATGGCCTGTGCTGCCAGATCTGCTTATTCTAATGTAAACTAATGACAGTTTTCAAGTAGGCAAGAAATTATTATTTATGGTGCATCGTAGTTCAGGCTGCAGTGCAGGTGATTAATTTTCCTTGTCAGATTCCATCACAAATACTTTCTTCTGCACTAATATTGAAACAGATGTTGATTTAAAGGTGAAGAGTATCATGAAATATCTTCACATCTTCACACAACTGATTTTCAAAGTCTTATTATGGTGTCTGGCTAAAGTTTTTTTCTTTCTTAACTACTGTAACTTTAGCTTTGCTTATACCAGAGCAGCTTCCTGCAGCTGGTTTGCCCTGTGGCTTTGCTGTAACTGCAGATGATGCCTTTCATTCTGACCTACAAGTGCAATGTCACATTCTTTTGATGTCCTGTCCCCTGAGGTCACTCTGTCAGCCTTCAGAAGGCAGTGGGTGAAAAACAGCTTGCTGGACATTGCTATTGTAAGAATATCAGTGGCTGGAATAGAAGCAGTGGAGCTGGTGAGGCACTGAGGGTGCTGGTGACTCAGCAGATGCTCTGCACTTGTTGACCCCCTACGATCACAGATCCACCTCCATTAGCTTTTGACTCTATGTCAGTAAGATTACATTCTCCCTATTGTACTGCCTCATGTTATCCTTCCTTCCTTGTCCAGTATTTGTCTCTCTTTCTTCCACCGCCCCTTAGATTTAGTCTTTTTTTACACACAGGATCTGTTGGTTTGTCCCACCCTGAGGGAACTGTCTAATGGCTTATTTATGTGTACAATTACTCACTCCTATGTTCCTGTTAGTTTTGCTGCTCAAAAGTGGTTATTTCAACTGCAGGTAGTTTCTAAAAATGCCAGGTTGGTCTAAATAAAGTGGATGCCCTGGAAAAAAACCCTCCCATGCCCCATTTGAAGAAGCAGTGAAGTGTTTTTTGAGAGTCTGTACTGTAGAGACTGTACAGGCTCTGATCAGTAGTTGAGTTGCATTAGTCTGAAACTGTCCCTGTAAAGAAATGGAGCACTATTGTGGCAGCAGTCTAGTGTTACCACTGTACTGTCCTGTTCTGGTTTAGCAGGAGATTCATGTTGTGAGTACAATAATGCCCTCAGGGTATGGAGGAAGTTCGACTCAGTCCTGTCAGCCTCACACAAGCAGCACCCATGTCTGTAAAACCAACCATATTCTTGACTGTCATGGCTTTTATTCAGCATTCAAATGCAGTCTAAAAAGTTTTGAGTTGAGTCGTTCCATGATTAAAACAACAGTTGCTGGGTGAAGCAGTAAACATACATCTAATTTCATTATCAGCACAGATGGTTATCGAGCTGAAGCTAACTGTTTATGTATTTTCAGCTGTTCAGATTGTCTGAACTCGAGGAACGGCTGGGTCAATGTTGACATAGTCTTAGTGGTGTTCAGCTGCAGACAGAGCTGGACTGTTAACTGTGAGGAGGCCTTTTGTCAGCAATTCATGGCACCCCATCATGGCTGTATGTGTGTGTCTCCGCATGACGTCTCTGTCGGTGTGGTTTCATCTATCTGTCCGTTTGCTGGCCTGTTTTCTTGTCATGAATCGGCTACTGTCCTGCAGACTTTCTAAGTGTGTGTGTGTGTGTCTGCTTTGTTTACAGTCATGGTCCTGTCATGCTGAGATCTGGCTCTGGCTCTCTTTTACTGTCTCTGCTTTGTTTCTGTCTCCTCTTCTCTGTTTATCTCCCTCTGTCACCCTCTCTGCCACTGTTCCTTTTGCACTTCTACATGCATCATGTCAGCTGTTCAAACTGTGCTCGACCCTTTTCCTTGAGTCACCAGTCTATTATAATATCCCAGTCCTGTCCCTGCGTACATGCTGTCTTTCCTCCAAGCTAGTTTACAGGTTTTCTCCTAACTGTCAAGCATCTACACCCATATTTACTATTGAGTGTGAGCATGAGCAGAGTGAAATGAGCACAGTGTGTATGAAAAGGTCAACAGAGTCAGTAGTGACCTTAGTTAAGATCTCACAATGTCCAACACGTACCAAAAGTGACAGCACACTGTAAAGGCCACTGCAACATTTAAACAACCAGAGGAATGAATGTATACATCAGACTGACAAATTAACCCCAACCTTGAACACGTCTGATTGAAGGAAGGTGCTGTTTACTTTGTTTGCTGTAATTTGAGATGACCCTACCCGACAGATCTCGTGGGTGCAAAATGAGCTGTATTTGATCTCACTCTCAGCACTGACAGCCTGTTGTCAGAGTCCTGTTTGCCTCTTCGAAAGCCTTATGTTGCAGCTGTCATGACTTTGAAAACACCTGATCTGGCTCAGCTGTTTGCATGAGTGCTGTCATGTGGTAAAACAGGAGATGTGAGTGTGTGTTTTTGCCAGAATGAGCTTGTTTCTATTCACCTGCTTGATGCATGTTTGTGTGTCTGTCAGCGAGGTTGATGTCAGTGAGATGGCTGTACAGCGCTGTGATATTAATCAGGGCTTTCATCAGCTCCTCGTGCCTCCCCAGGTGGAATTTCAGCCTGCAGGTCGGTGCTGGTATAAATTTGACTTTTGGACAGCTGCCAGCATCGGTTCACTGCAGAAGAAAAACACACACTTCCAGTATACTTTACACCTGTCGTCTGTGTCTAATCCCCACAGCTTTCTCTCTTCCAACAACCTGCAGAGAAACATGACTTTGCATACAGGTTGCAGAGGCTGAATATAGCATTGCAGACAGTGTCTTTCTTTCAATAAATCATGCTTTGGTAATTAGCCTTTAAAAGATAAATTATACCTTATGAATGCTTATTTGTGCACAAGTATGTGGAACAGTCTTTGGATTTACTATGCCTAAATAACTTTCTCTTCTTCAAGAACGTAAAAAAATATGTGTGTTGCTTATAAATACATGTGAGCCATCTGCTAATTTGCTAATATGCATTTCACAGCCAACTAAATGTCAGAGATATATCACGTGTCATAGTACATTTACCATATTTATCTGTGTGATCTTATCCTTTGGAGCCATAAAAGTTAGAAGTGCAAGTGTTGGCAATTGTTTGCTCCTAAAACTTGCACACACCATTTCTCAACAGTTGTGTATCAGCAGCCATCTTTTGTTGTTTTTTGGTGTTGTTATTTCACTATTTATAGTAATAATTGAGCTGCAGCTCTTCTCCAGACTGGTTCTTTAACAGTCAGCAGGTGTGCCAAAGGCAGACGTAAGAGAGTCCTTTTGTTGTGCCGACAAAGCTTATTATATTGTTTGACGAGCCTTGTTCTAACAGAGACTGACAGTACTGATAAAGTGAAAATGAGCTGTGTCATTTTATGGGGATGCAGACTTATCTTCTGGTTGTGAACTGGTTCATATGTACTATCAGTACTTAGTTAAAGCTCATCTGTTTTGAAAAAGCTTCAGTCACTTCCCACTTCACAGCATCCGTCTCTGTTATCAGTAGATGATCAGACACAGGTTGTTGTTGTTGGCCACATATCAGGGCTCGTTCACACATTTTTTTTAACCTTTTCTGTCTTTGTCAGTTTGTGACTGAAAGCTGCTCTATTTTTATCTGGTGCTTCATGTCTGTTAAACTTTCATATCTCTAACTGATCATGAGCTGCCTGTCAAGTTCTGTTGTTATACCGGCTTTGACTCATGATTTATGTTTTGTCAATATTGACACGCCTGTTTTTAATTGGCTCGCCATCCAAAACCGAGCTTTACGAGGTACAGGGAGTCCCTGACACATCAGACTAAATATGGATAAATAATGCTTGCAGCTACTGTAAAAATTCTACTTGATAAGCTTCAGAGTCTCTTTTACTTGGCGGCAGCCTTTAATGTTTCTACAACAAAGAGTTGCATTGAATCATTTCCAAACCTTAGTGGTGACTCACACCGAACAGAAAACATATTTGTGAACCATTGCTCTTGAACACACCCCAAGATAAGAATGCTAGGTGTATCACTGCACTGTTTACACAGGTTCAACTGGCTGATACATATATGAAAGACTAGAATAAACTAAGACTCATCAGCTTGAATTGTAAAAATTAATCCTCAGTGAACTGTATTTGTTCTTTGACTGTAAGAAAAGAAGCTGTGCAAATTTTGGTTTACATTTTTTTCCATGAGATTTGAAGATTTGTTTAAATTCAAGAATCTAACTTTCAAATCTTGTAATTAAGGTATATGTGTCAACTAATGATTCATTCCATGTCCTATTTCAATGTCTGGTTTTAAAAATAGTAAAGTTCAAAAACAAGTAGAACTAACAATTTCCTCAGTAGCAGATACATCTCAGAGCCAACTCATTGCCTTCTTCTATGCTGACTCTAACTGTACATTTATCCCCACCTAAAGATATTTGTGCAGACATGTCTGCCAGTTTTTCTTTTTCCCCTGACAGCAGCATGATGCTCATCACTGCAAACCTCAGGTAGTTATCATAGAAACAGATGTGCTTGTGTGGGAACCCTCTGCCTCTAATATACTGTCAAAGGCAAAGCATGTGTGCGGTGTGTGATAGTCAAGTTCCAGGGTTTTGTCTGCATTTGCACACGTTTTGTACTTGCATTCTTTAAATTGCAAACTAGCTTAAGCAGATACAGTAGTTCCCCGTTTTTTACTGCCTGGCTCTTCCTGTTTGTGAAACAGTGAGTTCAGTGGAAAGACTTGACGTGCACCTGAACACCTGAAGGTAGTTCAGTCATTTGTCTGTTTAACGAGATGTGACATCAGATCCTGCTTCAGCAGAGACGTTAACTTTCCTGTCATTCTTCTCTCTCATGCCGTACTGCTGTTACTCCACAAGGTGGCGTTCTCGGCTCATGAATCCTCCCAGCCCGGTCAACGGTTGTTTATATAACCTTAACGTGCTTTGAGACTCGCTGACCTAAAATGTGCCTGGCAGCTAAGTGGAAACATCCTTCCTGCACGCAATGTAGGAATCACAGTGGTGAATGAATGGCTTTAGATCTGTTCTCTGTAGAATCCCTCTGACCCTCAGAAATGGGTGTGTAGAGTCTAATAAGAGTTGTTTCTGGCTGCAGACGGCCCCAGTGGTACAGTTATTGATATAATATATCCATTGGCAGGGTTTGTTCCACAGTAGGTGTGCTTATTTTTAGGGTTGGACTGATTCACTCTTCCCATGGACAAGTTCATATCAGCCTGTCTGAATGACTGTTAACTGAGTCATACTGTTGGGCAAAAAGAAGGGTCTGGAGGGCCTGACTTAATTATCTTATTACAAAACATGTTGCATTTAATTTTTGTTTATTTATACAAGGGACGTAATCAATGAGTCATTCTGATATAAACACACAACTATTACATGGATCAATCTGAAGTGTGCCTCTTGTTTCCATTGTTTTGAAATCAGTTTGTGCTTGGATTATGATGCTAATTGGTTTTATATTACGGTTACACATTTCTGTAGAGCTTAAACAAATAATTGTCTAATCAATTAGCACATCAACAAGAAATTTATCTGCAACTGTTTTTAAAATTGATTAATCGTTTATGTAATTTTTTCATTCATTCCCCTGTTTGAGTTCCTCAGTTGTGAAGGTTTGCTGCTTTCTATTTCCTACTTTAAAAACACTATTTGCAAGTGTCATGTTGGACTTCAGGGAATTGTGAACTGTTGTAATTTCAGACTTTTTATTGAACAAACAATCATTTAGATCTTTATTTTGCATTTTAGTGGTCTGACTTTATTATTTATGGATGCATCACATGTTCAGACACCATGATTTCTCCTTGCTGAGAAAACACTGGAGAGGCGTTGTTTTCAGGCTTTGCTGAAACTGCATCTTAATGTGTGTGAAGATCTGAGTGCAGCCAGATCAGAACATCATCCGGCTCTGACAGATTCAGTTTTGGGTGGCACGGGTGGGGGTTTTTAGAGGGTGGGTGCGGAGCCAAATAGACGGGTGTCACGTTTGCTCGCCTTGTGCCTTCATGCAGAGCTGCAGATTCTTGAAGCAAGTCTCAGGCCAGAGAGGATGTAATATGTGCTGGTGCACGTCTTGTCTGCTTCTCTAAGCTGCAGCGTGTTTATGAGCTCAGCCGTCAGGACGGTGTGTACATGTGTGTGAAATGGTAGGTGTTTACAGGAGGTTTAATGGTGTACAACTGCTTTTTTCCCCCTTCAGGCTTTTACACAGGGGAAAAACATGAGCAAAGAGGAGGAGAGGCAGCATTTCTGGTTTTAACAGTGGAGCCAGGATCACTCTGTTGACACCTGTACTCTTATGTTCTTTCTCTCTGTCATTTTCCTATTAGATAACTTCACCCTCTGGCTTTTCCCACAGAGGAAAAAGTCAGTACAGTTAACAGGAGAGAAATGTGATATTTCACATCCTATAATTGAACCTTTGGTGCCAAACAGCTCGAAGTATCCAGCCGGGCTTTACTGTAAGAGAAGGAGCACTCCTGAGCTGTTTATTCTCTCGTGTTAGATAACCATTACCTGCTATTGTAATTTCATATCATCAACACAAGTGGAAAAACACTCCCTGCTTCCAGCGCCACTTCAAATTTCCAGCAACCACAGTTTATTTTTGCCTTAAAATGTAGAAATTACAGCAAACTCTTCTTTGTTTGACACTGAAATTTCTGCTCTGTAAATATTTCCCATGAATGAAATGACGTGAGCGACCAGACAATGATGCTAGTTGTTTTCAAGTTAACAAACTGTCTGTGGAGGATTTTTGTATTTTTTAGATAAACAAGGTTGAAGCCTGTTGTTGTAGTGTAACAATACGGAAAAGTGGTGTCTCCAGACGTCTCACGCTCGGCCCTGGGAGACTGGATGGAAATTGATGTAATGTGGTGCTTTGTTGTCTTTTCGTCAGAGGTCATCTTCGGCAAAGGGACGTCACCCATGACGGGAAGCAGGCATTGTGGTTTGCTGTTCCATAATCATAATTGTTCACCTGCCCTTCAAAATATTTATCCCTCCTTACCAGTTTTTTGTCTCCGACTTTTGAGGGAACATTTCAAACTCCTCCACAGTAACATGACCACTCTGCTACCCCTCAATAAAAAACATTAACCCCCCCTGAAAGTGACACTTCCTGGTAAAGCGCTGACTTCACGGTAAAGAGAAATAATAATAATTCTGCTTAGTGCCAGTTCTGTTTATTTTGTCCCAGAGCCTTGACCCTTCCTGCTGTTAAAACACATTCACGTCGCCACATGACGGCTACATGCTGCAGAGAGCTTTCGAGCAAAGTTTCTCAACCTGCCGCTGAGAAGATCCTCGCTATTAACGCCCTGACAGCGAGCTCGATCTGTTGAAATAGACAGCGAGTCCTCAAACGTTGAAACGCTGTGCCGATCCATGTGACTTCGAGTCTGTAACACAACTTCCTGTGACGTTTTCCAGTGGCTGTGTGTCATAAGCTTGTGTAATATTTGGTTGTATAATATTTATTTGAAAGCATGGATTAGAGTAGGGGGGCTTTTGAGTCCTAATTTTGTGTGTGAAATTTCTCCCACAGAGCCAGAAATTGTTTTTCTGTGCTTGTGAGCATACAAAGCTTTTACAACCTGCCTCCCTCTCTGCCAGTTTTTGGGGCATCTAGACAGAAATTGAAGCAGGAGGAGATGAGGTATCTGTTGATTTTAGCCAGATTTTGTGTAATCCTTTAATCTCAGTACTGGGATCTATTGTACAGCAAAGCACGCTGTCTTCTCAATTTCCTTCTATTTTTGGCATCAATTTTAATTATTGATTTATTTAATTTTTTAGACACTTTTTGTGCGGTTCCTGAATCTTGCTGCTTAATTGTGAGGATGCGCTCCTTTTCTTTCTTTTACAAGAGAGTGAAGTGAACATCTTTGAGTTTTGGTCGAACAAAATAAGCAGTTTGTTGACTTCACTTGGACTTTTTTGGAAATTGTGATGGACATTTTTTTTTTTTTTTACAGTTTAAGGCAAATTAACCTATACGGTTATATATAGATCTACTACATATATGATTGTGCCTCCTCTTTATATCATCTTTTTGACATTTTTAAATCCACACATTCTTCAGTGTGTAAGGCCAAAACTCCATCTGTCATCTTCTCTGTTAAAATGTGTCCACCCATTGTCATAAAGTTGAAATATGTGAGGGTGTTTTTAAAGTGAATAACTCATCCGTCACATGGACAGGGCATGTCTGCAGTGTCAGTAGACTAGCAGAGATGTCAGAGCTCAGTCTCCTTCCTCCCCTGTCTCTCTCTTATGTCTCTTTCCTGGCCCATATGGCACAGAGGCTGGTTATGTAAGGCATTGCGTGCATGGCAGAGACCGATTCACTTACGCTCCAGAGAGCCGCTGCCCTGGAGCTCCGTGATGCCATGAGAGTCTGTTTGAGTTTTGGGGCGTTCCTGCCCTTTGTTTTGTCTGTGTTTGGGCGAAGATCAAGGGGAGATTATCCACGGTTTGCAAACAAGTAGAAGGCTGTTTCTGATTGCTACCTTGGTACGCTTCGCCTCCTCGGGAATTATACCTTGAAAACAGAGAGATGGTTGAATGCTGCAGGTCCAAATTTGATCACTCTTCGACAAATTTTAATAAACACTTTCCTTTTCTGTCATGTGTTTTTGGTTTGTCTAAATTTGGCAGATAAAAACACACTTCCTTTGCTTAAGTGAAGTGTGTGTGTGTGTGTGTGTGTGTGTGTGTGTGTGTGTGTGCGTGTGCGCACAGTGGGGTTGATCTTGCTGTCGGCCTCAGTTCTCCTCTATGTAAATGCCAGCGCTCAAAGTCTCCAGAACCGGATTCCGCCAGTTTGCAAACATGCCCTCACACACACACACACACACACACACACACCGGCTGATTCAAGAACACACAAACGGGATGCAGGGACCCATGCAGACACACGCAAGCTCATTTCTCCCAACTGCTTCAGGTCAAGTGATGTGGAAGAAGGCGGGCGAATAACAGAGCCGATGAAGGGAAACAACATTTGAAGAGGGATAAAAAAAAATTAAAAACTTTAGTGTTGACATAATCAGATGTAGTTTTGCACTTGTTTTTGTCAAAGTGAGCTGATAGCTTCCAGTTGTGTTGTGGGCTTTTTTTTTGTTGAGGTTCCTTTTTAAGTTGTGCTGTTGTGTTCCCAGTCATTTCTTTGTGATCTCCTCTGCTGTCAAGCCCTTTGCTACGTCCATAGAAGTTACAGTTGTGGCGGAGTTGGCTCCTTTTCAGGACCACACACTGCAGCCGGAGCGATGGCTCCCCAATTGATCCCAGCTCTGCTTTCACACAATAAAGAGGAGGCGGAAGCGTTACTTACACTCAGCTGGATGCTTTTTGTGAGGGAGAAGGTGGATAAAGGGAGGCTGTTGTGGTAATAGAGGAGATGCCTTCCAGTGTGTGTACAGCAAATACACTCGAAGGCATTATGGGTGCTGTTAGTGCTATTGATTTTACACTTTTCTGGAGCATCTAACCACCGGAGCTCAAAGATGTATTCTCCTCTGCTTGTTGTGACATGCTTTCTTTTAGTCTCACCTCTTCTTGATGGTCGTGTGGTTTCTACAAACGTTTCTATATGACAAAGATAAAGTGGAGTAGGGCTTCCTGTCTGAAGCCCCAGTTCTGTTTTTTATGGCTCCCGAGATGAAAAGATCCTGCCTGAGGTTTTACTGTTCAGTCCAAACAGTATAGGATTTAGCATTTCTTCCACTCAGCTCTCAAGCTGAAGCCAGAGCAGGATTTGGATTTAAAGCTGGGTGTCACTTTTCTCAAATATTGTTCACTCCTTCTTTTACAGTGGAACTTTATATTTTTAACTATGTGGGCAATGCAGGCACCATCTGTTCTTTGTGTTCCTCCACATCATCTGCTGCCACACGGCTGCGCGGGGTGTGGCGAAGATGTGCACCACCACCACCCGTTTCTGTTAACATCTCAAAGCTGTGTAGGCAGTGACTGTTGGAAGCTGGAAGATTAAGTTGTTGGAACTAGCTAAGTTAATGTGGGTGTGGTTGTTGTGAGTAGAAATAATTTTGTGATGGGTGTTAAAGGCTTAAAGGAGAGTTAAAATGAGCTCTGCCTATTAATTGTTTTATCCACAGTTTGGCAAGGTCGAGAGCTCATTACCTAACTACTAAAGTCTAACAGCTTGTTGGAACATCAACATCGTAGCTTGGCCAATAAGGACGACTTTAATTTGCATTAAAGTCATTTAAACTTAGCTCTTTTAGTACAACCCTGATTCTAAAAATAGCTGGGACGCTGTGTAAAATGTGTGCAGTCTTTCGCAAATGACACCAAAGAGAATATTATTGAAATTGAATATTCAGTATCTTGTCTTTCCTCTATAGTGAATAGAATCAAATACAAATCATTCTGTTTATTTTTACATTTTACTCAGCATCCTAACTTTTTTTTAATCAGAATTTTAAGTATTATTCCATCATTTCTACTTTTACACGTTTGTCATTCTCCAGTTTCTCCTAAGCACAGTATGAATAAACAACTTCAACAGTGGTTAGGTAATATGCGGGTCAGCCCTTTGCAGTTGCCACATACTCAAGCTTAAGATGGAGGTGGATAGATAATGAATGAAGAGCATCCCATCTGTGACGTCATGACATCAAGGTCGCGCGCCATTGGCTGAAAGTCTCCACACCAGTGAGCGCTTCCCTCATACGAGTTTCGAGCCCTTTGTTCCGAGTAGGCATGTGTACACTGATCTGCAAGTACAGAATGTACTGATGTACAAGTTATGAAGAGTTTTGATTTCAAATGACAAATAAACTTAAAAATCATTTAATTACCACTAATCAAAAATACTTGAAACATTTGTAAAGACGTTTTATTAGTTTTTATCTCCCGTCTAACTTCTGCACTTTCAATGCTCTCGCCCTCGGCCTTCGCCTGTTTCTTGGATTAGCGACACATACAGTGAGGGGAAGAAAAGGGGACGTGACCTTCACCTAATGAGGTTAATAATTTCACTGCATGCATTGAGCTGAATCCCACCAACAAACTCACTCCGCGCGCCCCTCGCCGCCATTTTGTGATCCCACATCTGCGCGCTCCCCTCGCCCAGGGTCGCCGCTTCCCTTTGTTCTCTACAGTTCCTCCGCTCAAATATCTCTGTGTTTTCTTTCTCCTGAGATATACTGCTGATGCTCTGAGCTTCGTGTGCTCTGTGTCATCTGTTTGCCCGATCTACCGTCTAGCTAGCCATCTTGTTTTGATCGCCTTTGTTCAGACTGTAATGTGAACTGTGTGCGCGCCCGTCTGCGTGGGAGCCTTTTAACTCTAGCATGGACGTACACGTGAGCCGTGCTCCAGTGGAGACCCATACTGTGAGAGAGCGTGTGTCCAGTGGGCTTCCACTGATGAGGAGTGACAGGATGGCTAAAGGCATGCCTGGTACAATGTACACATTCTCCTTGAGATAACTTGAGGACGGGTGTAGTCTGAGGAAATGTGAGGGATGCTGGTGGATGTTTGTTATTCAATCAGGGAGTTTAAGGGCAAATGCCCATTCTTCACTATGCAATACAAGGTGGTTTACAGTCAGGTACCACTCGAGTTTTCATGTCCATCACATAAGGGATGTTGCAGGAAACAAACAGGAAAGATGGAGCGAGATGTTGCGGAACCAAAGGGAGTGGCTTGTAGGTGGCCATGAGCGTGCTAATGGGGTGTGTGGTCAAAAGTAGCTCATCCTATTGGACGGATCAGCGTAATCTCTGCTGGCAGTTTATATAACAACAGAAGGAGGAGGTGACATGACTCCTTATGCAGTGACATCACAGCCCACGCTCCTATCGCCCCTCGCCGTGCACCCAATCGTCTGAGAGTCTATATGTGATTCAGGCTTCGTAAGGGGGCAATCAGGAGGACTTACCACACTAGCGCGCGCCCCCGTTGTGTACACACACACACACACTCCCACTCCCGTCCTGCACTGCTCCAACCTGGTCTCCATTGTTGGTCAGGCGCCCCTATGTGAAGCTCCCACTGCGAAGAGGAGCGAGGGGTCGGGGCTAAAGGGCGCAGGTCAGGAGGACGGAGGAGGTGCAGTGGTGGTGTTTGTTTTGGGGGTGCTTTTCGGTGGGGCTGGGGGGGGTCTCTGCTTGGTCGGAATGAGTGTCTTAGCCTGAGAGCATCAATGAGAGAGAAGGGGCTGGCCGGGGCAGGAGGAGCGCAGGGCAGGAGCGCCATGTCTCTAAAGCTGCTCTTCTGGGAGCTGGAGAAGCATCTGAAGAGGTAACGATGGCTGTAGTGTCGTCACGTTGTCAGGGGGGTCGGCGGTGGCGTAGCTGGGGTCAGGTCCACTGCAGCAGCAGGGTTGAAACGAGGGCGGACGCTGTGGGGCTTTGTCTCATCTGTTGTTGTTGTGCTGGTGGCGTTCAGTTGATTGAATGTTGTCGAAATATCCAATCAGGGCCCGCTGTTATCGAAGCATTTATCCAGGAAATGTAACACCTGCAGTGTTCAAATCTCATGTGGTTCCCGCCTCTACCTGCACCTCAGCATGTTCAAACTCCCACTCAGCTGCCCTGAAGGGCTATAAACGTGTTTGAGGACAGAGTGTTCTTGCTTCTGCACATGCATGCCGTTACATTCGACCGTGTGTGAGTGTGAAACGTGCTTGGCTCATGTACATTCACTGTAACGTGGTCCTGGACAGATCCAAACCAAGAGGAGTGACTTTATCTCTTGGCTGCTTTCAGATTAATTTTTCCCTCCAATCTCAACTGCCAGAGATAAGAATCATGTTCCAGTTCCTCAATTTAACTAATTAGCCCATATTTGCTTCCCTTTGCTCAGTTATCAGAAAATAATAGACTTCACTTCCCAAACCCAATAAACCAATACACACCCACCAAAACACATTTTTTTCCTACATTTGACCAACCAGACTTTTCTTTTGTTCCCTTTCTCTAAAGTGTTTAATGTTTGTCTCCAAATATTTTACACAAGCATATATGTGCCTACATGTGACACTGCTCCTATGGAAGAAACAAAAGGAGAAGTCACGCCATTTTCCAGTTCTCTAAAATCACTCAATCCCGTCAAAGCTCCCATGATCATACAGACAGATTCAATAACAGACCTGAGGAAGTAAAGTCCAAAAATATGAGCAGGTTGAGTGTGTCTGCTCTGACAGGTTTCCAAAGTCCCCTGTTGACACACCCCCCACTTTCTGGACCTGGTGCCACTCAGTGAATGTTCCAGAGACAGATATAACAGCTAAGGTGCTTAAAGCAGGACTGGTGTCTGAAAGGAGCTCAAAGGTCTCGACACTGCTGCTCAGAGCTTCATACTATTGTTGACGCTCTGACGTGTGTCCAGTCAAAGTCAATGAGAGGTGTGAATGAGCAGCAGTTAGAGGTCAGCTAGGTCATATTGATTAAAAACAAATATGTCAACAGTGTGTAAATAAAACCACACCCTGATTGTCAGGGACACAGTTTAGTTTCACTCTTTTTATCTTGGCCAGTTATCTACATGAAATGTTCTTCCTTTTCCTTGTGTGCTGTTTGTTTGAACTGTGTGTTGCCATGTTGACATCAGTCCACACCCTCATACCATCAGTAATTTAAGAGAAATATTGATCTTGAGATATTGAAAATCTGCTTTTCTGTAATTGAGTTCTCCTTCATAGAGGTTTCAGTTACGTGTGCTTCATGAATCTATAATACACCAGGTGGTATGACTAAAATTAATTCTTTAAATTAGGGCTGTAACTAAATGTAATTTTTAACTTTACTTTATGTCAATGGTCAGACAATTATTTGACTAATTTTACTCCTTACTTGACATATTTACACTTTTAGGACAGTGTTTTTGAATAAGTCTCGTCTAGTGCTGAAAACATTAGTCCATAATTTGTTGATATTTTTCCTTTTCAGTCATTTAACAGGTTATGAGGATTTGCTGTTTTATATCATTGTGAACTTGTATATGCTTTCAATAGTTTTAGTAGATGCTTAAAATAATATTTTAGTAGCTTAAAGATAATCATTTTTAGCTGCTGTAACTGATGAATCTGAGTAATTAATTGATCATTCAGATGTACTGTCACAAAAACGAAAGGAATCTTAAAAAAAATCCTGCATTAAATTCCTGTTGATTGACTTATTGATTCAGCTGATGAAGCTTTGTCTTCTAGATACAGAACAAAGAGTCGGTGCTGTTTTATTTTGAAGAACAGTGTGTTCCCATTTCAGCCAGTTAAACCAATATGTAAAGAGAACAAAGGAGCTTATCTTCCACTGATCTTTCCCCTCAGGTGACATCGGGACAGAGGTCAGTTTTTACT
The DNA here is from genome assembly GCA_037975185.1 of Centropyge bicolor. Classification (NCBI taxonomy): domain Eukaryota; kingdom Metazoa; phylum Chordata; class Actinopteri; family Pomacanthidae; genus Centropyge; species Centropyge bicolor. The sequence goes on from JBBMOC010000029.1 coordinate 3,268,107, forward strand.
ACAGGGTCAACTTGTGGCCAATTACTCAGACTCAAGTGTGTGAAGCCTTAATGCTGCAGTTATAACCGATAGGTGGAGACATTGTTTTACATAACAGCCATGCAAAGTTTCCCATCACATTATATTTGATCTTTTGAAAATTAAAGAAAAAACGGGCGTTAAATTGCTTAAAAGTCAATGTATTCATTTGTTTCGTGTCCCGCTGCTGTTGTGCTCGGGTGCAGCTTTTTATAGAGGACGCTGCAGCAGGTACAGAGATGCTGCATGAATTATGCTAATGAGCGCGCCTCTCGTCCAATCGGCGCCGCTTTCCCTCGCGCATTATTCTAACGAGCTGCCTCCTCAGCCAATCGCGCGGCTGCTGGCGCTGTTTTCCCGCATGAATTAGCCGGAGGGAGCAGCGGTGTGCGGAGCTGCAGCCCCGCCGCTCTCAGTCTTTGTGCGCTCGGCTGCGGGCAGAGCAGGAGCCGCCGCGCTGCCGCTCAATAATGCGCTGTTTTTCTACTTTTCTACCGCTGGATCTCCGGTTTGTACTGCGGCAAAATCGCCTCTGGGGGGTTTAATGGATGATGAATTCCCAGTGTTACACGGTGGCGATGGATCTTGGCGTTTGTCAGCTGAGGAATTTCTCCATCTCGTTTCTGTCCTCTGTGCTCGGGAAGGAGAGCGCATCAGTCCGGGTCGACAATAGGTAACCATCCGCAGCTTCTTTGGCGCATAGTTCTGGTGGTTTGCGGATTAGAAACGAGGCTGCATGCGTGAAATGTTGCTCCGCCATCAAAGTCAAAATCTCGACCTCCATTTGCTTTGTTTCAGACCCTCATTGCTGTGAACTGTGGCTGCTTTATTTTTGCATCAAATCTCATTCATACATTAAAAAAAAACCTTCATGTAAACACATTTATTTAATCAAAGGCATCCTGCAGTTTTCATCTTATATATTCTTATAATTTTTCTCTCTGTCTTTCAGCTCCTCTGGTGCAAGTGTTGTGGCCATTGACAACAAGATTGAACAAGCAATGGTAAGAGTCTCTTATAATCCTACAGACTGTATTTCCTATTTCCCACAGTGTTTGTAAATAGGCCCTTCTCATGCTTTACATGGATGTGCTGCCTCCAGTGTTATGTAACCCAAGCACAGACGTGGCCTCCTATAGCAGGATCTTCAGTGCTCAGACATGTGAAATATGTGCAAATGTTTGCATGAAGAAGCTGCTTTTGAGCTGTGAATGAATTAAAACAGGCTGGATTTCTAGATGCATTTGCAACATTAAGAGGTTCATGAGAAAAAGCCGCTCTTGAGAAGTGAATGAATAAAAAAACATGATCCCACTTTTCTCAATTCTAGATTACAATAAAGAATTGTAGCAATAAACATTTTCCATATTTGCACCTGCTGTTGTTTGAATTAGAGGCAACAGGAGCTTCCTGCTCTGTCACGATTTGGACAGATGACCTCCGGCTTGCTGGCAACTTGATGTGGGCCAGGCTAAGGTTCACACGCTATCCCCCATCTCCCCTCTCTCTCATGCATATACATAGTCCCTCTCCCCCCTCCCCTCCTCTCTGTCCCGTGTTGCCAGGCAAGCAGCAGCCTCCCCGCGGCTCGGTATAAATAACTCGGGCCTGTAGAAGGCTCCTCCCTCCCCAATGCAGGAACATTTTGTTCCCTCGCTGCGTACCAGGGCAGGGAGGAGGAGGAGCGAGGTGGATCCAGAGGGCGGGGGGGGGGGATGCTCTGATTATTAAAGCAAATCCCTCTTCAGTTGCCTTCAGCACTCAGCTCAGGCATCATCATGAGGCTGCACCATAAAGCTGTTTCTCAGTATTTCTGAAAAACGTCCACCTCCTTGTGAGGACTCCATGTCGTCATTGCAGTGCTGGTTTCCACTGAGACAGCTGGCATGTGCTGTGCAAGTGATTTACGAGGCACAATTAGCCTTTGCTCTGCTGTGTCGCACGTTTTTTCCCCTAACGGCATGTTCGTCCTGAAGCTATTTCTGCTGGCACAGTATTCTTTTGTACGCCAGCAGGAAGTCTCCTGCGGTGCTAGATTTATTTACAGAGTAAATAAACACACGGATGAGCCGAAATACTTTTTATAAAAATGGAAAGGAAGTTAAACACGGGTGGTTTAGGAAGTCAAGAGGTTTGCGTGTGTGAGTGTGTGATTAGGGGTCCAAGTATTTTTATTATCGGTTTAATGTGATTATTTATTCTGTAATTGATCCCATTTATTCCACAAAATCTGGTTATATAAAACAGAAATGGCAGCAAATCCCCATATATGAGAAACTGGAGTCACAGTATATTAAATGATAATGAATTATCAGAATTGTTGGCTGATTAATTGATAATTTTATTTAATCTTCAACATGTTCAGAAAATCAAGAAAACGAATGAATCACATTTCCTCAGAGTCTTGTCTTGCCCCCAAATACTTAATAATTCATTTGTTATAATGATAGAAATGAGAGAAGAATGAATAGAGTCTTCAAATTTGAAATGACAGTAACGATCAGTCTGTTACCAAAGAAGTTGCGGATTAGTCGCCTGACTAATCACTTTGTTGATAAAGTTTACGTTTTAGTTTGATTTAAAAATAACAAGCTCACAGATGTATATGACATTTATACGTTTTGTTGCCTAGTAAAGGTGGTTTGAACGATCTAATGAGACTGACGTTCTGTGGCTCTGTCTCTCCTCTGTCCTCAGGACCTGGTGAAGAGCCACCTGATGTACGCCGTGCGCGAGGAGGTGGAGGTGCTGAAGGAGCAGATCAAAGAGCTGATCGAGCGCAACACTCAGCTGGAGCAGGAGAACAACCTGCTCAAGAACCTGGCCAGCCCCGAGCAGATGGCTCAGTTCCAGGCACAGGTCCAGACTGGCGGCTCCCCGACCGGCACCGCCCAGCCTCCGGTCCCGGTCCCGGCCGGAACGGCACAAGTCCTCCCCTCCACACAGAGCTCCGGCACGTCTGCGTAACACAGAAGCTGCACAATGGAGGACAGTGGAGGAGGAGAGATGGGCGGGGGTGAAAGGAGGAGGAAGAGGAGGAGGAAGGAGTCTTGCCATACTGTGAAATGACTCTATGCCACCGTCTCGAGGAGCGCACACTTCAACCGAACCCGAGGATGAAAACTTTCTTTTGTTGCACATTTAATTTAACAGAGACTTTGGAGTTGCACCTGTGTGAGTGTGTGTGTGTGAGAGTGTGTGTATGTGCCCGCTTTGTCTCCAACTTATTACCTGCTTCAGACAATCATCATCACAGTGATGATGATGGGAAGGACAGAGCCGACAGGAAGTGAGGTCGACCCTTACAGCCGCCTCCTCCGCCGCCATTGTTCAGGGCTACCCGGGGAGCGAGGAGCTAACGGCAGGGCCCGGCCAATCAGGGGAGCACGCTCTTGTCCAATCCCATTGCGGTGTGACCCGTGTGGAAAGCGTGCCATCATCTCGCCCCACCCACCCCCCCACCTCAACCCAGCACTGTCCACCTGCATCACTTTCAATTTTTTACTCTGCATCTTGTTCTATGTTTATTTTTTTTGAGTGTGTGCACTTTTTTCCAGCCGATACTGACAACGGGCGGACTGTCACAGATTCATACAACCCATCTGGAATGGGGAATCAAAAAGCCCAGCTCACTTTTTTTCTCTGGGTCTCCATCCTCGCAGCATCTGAAGACGACGCTGCTCCGGGTTGAGGGGGTGGGGCTATAGAGAATTATGAAATATATATTAGCTGCGCCTCATTGTTCACTTTGAGAACTCGGTGTTCTTTTTTCGAGGTTCACGTCGCCGTCCCCACCCCGAACGCACTCACCCTCTTCTTGGATGGAGCATTAAACATTTATGCAGGGAATCAATGTTTTTTAGGGAAGGGTTTAGGATTCATTTTTGTTCTGTCTTGTTGATGTAATTAATGTCCTGGTGAGCTGTAAAAAATAATGAACAGAAAGGCAATTAAGTAGGACATGACTGTTTCTAGGTAGTGAACTTTGTACAGGTTGAAAATTTCCAATTAAACTCTGCCAAGTGCCTGGTTTCTAACCATAGATACATATATCAAAGCTTTTTTAGTTGTTTTATTCAATGTGTGTATATATACATATATACATCAATATATATATCTATGGTTTTGCCAGGTTTTGATCTACCTGTGATGTCATTACTCAGGGTGGGAACAGAAGAGGATTATTTACCTCCACACTAATATGCTGTTTCTCCTGCAGTGACACACGGCCTCGTACTGTACGTGAACTCTCCTGCCGTCGCTTTACTCACTCGCTCAAATTATCTGGACTGTTTTACCGTTTGGAGACGTGTGTAGTTGTTTTATAATGAATGGCGGTGGTGTTCTGTTTTTTTTTTCTTTGTCTTTTTCTTTTCTTTGTCTTTTTGTACAGCCAAGTGTTTGAGTTGCTCGTAGTGCAACTGGAGCGCCGAACACAATAATGAGACACTTGGCGAGAGAAAAAAAAAAAGGAAAATGCCCAGCACAAGTATGTCGATGTTTTGTGCATGTTCCTCAGCCCATCACAAATGTGACGTTACAATTGCACTAGACAGTTGCACCTCAAATAAAAATGACAACAAAAAAGCAAAAGCTGGACTGTTCGGTTTTCTTTCTTTAACAATGTCTGACTGGTTGAATTTGAGTCACATGATCTGGACTTTAGGTGCATTATTCAGAAAGTGTATTTATATTTACAGTTTTCAATTTTATGACAAAATTTTAACTTGAAAAAAATTAGATAAAAAAAAGTAGGTTAACATTTAAACCAACCATGCTTCAGCCGGTTTTCCCTCCAGTCCACATTTTCTGGCTAACAGACAAGCTTCCCCTCCTCCCAGTTCGCCCAGTCACACCAGTTCAAATCAAGCATGACTGCTTCCTCACCTCATTCCACATGTGCAGAGGAGGACCACTATGTAAATATGGATGCATATGTGAACCCCATTGGTTCTATAAGACCGAGCCCCCCTGAAGCCTCCTGTGGTGGCTCCGCCCACTCTCCACCCACGTGGTCCTGCACGCTGGGATGAGAAAATGCATAAATATAGGATGATGCCATGTGAGAGTGTGGTAGCAGAACACAGTGTTGGACATAGATTCCTCTTATGTTTGTATATGTATGGTTTTATTACAGCTGTATGAGGACGAGTAAAACCTATGAGGTTAATCCCATATGGATTTATAGCTCTGCTGTAATGTCTCTATAGTAGCAATGTAAAATATATGACAGGATTACTATAAATCTGACAACAGATATAAATACTGCAGTATATAGTCAATATTACAAAGCATACTAAAACCAATACAGAAAGTACAAGATATAATAATACAAGTAGATCAGTTAATAAAAATAATGAACACATGCAAAAGTGAGAGACCCAGTCAGCAATGACAGAAAACAGGAGATTATAATGGATGATTTAAGTCACTTTTTCAATTTTTCTATATGTGCAAAAAAAGCTCTTGAAAGAAAATCCTATTTTCCAAACTCCATTTTAATCTATGGAGCTAACATGATGTTATCTCTTTCATGTATTGTACTAAATATTTAAAATCTGGGTCTTTATATTTGAGCCAGTTTTCATTTTAGTCACATTATTTGATTCAACTATTCAGCCTTTTGATTCATTTCTTCACGTGCAATACTATAACACCAAAATGAGTCACATGCAATTTCACACCAAGTGGTACACTTTTTATTTTCAAGGCCAAATTTTAACCTCGAGGTACAGCAGCTCAGTGTGTCTGTGTATTTATAGCAACCTTTTCTAGGCGACACTTCCTCCTGTTTGGCTGCAGAGTCGAGAGCTCAGTTTCCACTTAAGTCAGACAATCGAAACTAGGTCTTTTTTCAAAACCACTTCAAACCACTTAATGTGATATTAATCTAATTTAATCAAATCATTCTTTTCAAGTCAAAGCAGCTTCCTGTTTTTTTAACACATCTACTACAATAAGAAGCTGAGGAGGATAAAGAGCTTCAGTTCACGGTGACCTCGGAGCAAATCTAATTAACCACAGTCTTTGATTGAACGTATATCTACTTTAAGCCTGTCGCCCTGCTCCATCCTCCACCCGCCTCCCACGCCTCTGCCCTCCTTCCTCGGGCCGGTCTGATCCCAGACCCTGACCTCGGGCCGGCTGGCTGGCTCGCTGGAAACAGAGCTCCTGCTCTCGTGTCCAGATGGCACTTTCGCAAATCCCGTTTCATTGACAAAAGGTGTTTTCTTCAAGCACGCCGCCGCGGGGACAGGATGTACTCTGAGGCCCAGGGATCACACGCGGATTAACTTCATCTATTTGTGCCGCCGCCGATGTTTGCATGCACAAATGTAGAGGCCAATTATTTACATTATGAGCTGTGATCTGTGCTGCGGTGGGATGTTTAGGTTGTTTTTTCCAAGCAAATTCTTTATTATAGTAAACAACCTCTTTCATGCTGTTTTCTCTCAGTTTTAATGACAAGTACACACATAATCTGACATGCATACAACCTGTTTTTCAGGCCTCCTCTTTCCAGACATACAAAGACCATTCTGCCCCAAAATACACCCCAAAAAATCCTCTTTACACCCCCCAAACTGGACCTCCCTCTGCGTTGTTGATGTGTTTCTTATTGCTGAGAAAGCAGGTGGCCTGCTGGTGAAACCCGCAGCGTCCAGACTATAACCCCCCCCTCCCCTCCACCTCCTGTGGGCGCCCCCGAGACGCCATGTTAGGATTAGCCTGTCCGGTGTCTGAGCATCACAGATACATTTCATGTTTGTACACACACAAAGAAAACCTGTTAACAGCCCTCTCATCACTGCGAAATCCCAAATATACTGAAGCTGAGAGCAGATTTTAGAGCTGAGTTCAGGGGAAAAAAATCCAGCTTTAAACATGTGACCACACAGCAGGTGGTCTTACCTTACACACCCAGCAGAAGTGTGACAAGAAATCAGTGTGTTTAGAAATAGAAATTTCCTGCTTCCACAGAATTTGCCGAAGCAGGAAATGCAGCTGCCAATCTCCTGTGATGAGGGTCCTAATCAATCAGGAATATGTCCGTTCTTCATTCTGACTGGTCAACTGTTTCTGTTACCGTGGGAAACAGCCTTCAACACCACCACTGTTTGAATAGCTGAAACGATCTGTGATGAGTCATTGTTGTTTCTTCATACCTTTCCTTGACCTCATGTTGTGATGTTGATTGATTGGTTCAAAAAATGGAAAAATGATTATTACCATTGCAAGAATTCACAGAATTTCTGTTTTCGAGACCAAAACAATTTGTGTCCGATTCCAGTGAAAAGCTCTTAAAATCAAAGCTACACATGAGGTTGTGCTTTTTATGATCACATCTTTCAACCGAGCCACAGACGGTGGATCAAACATGTTTTCTCTAAATTCCACTCTTGACACACTAATACGATATTTTATTGAGCGAACCCTTTGACACCACACACACACATCTGATCGGTTCGAGTCATCCGCACAAACACGCCTGTGGAGTCTAGTTCTTCTGTCACATGTACACACACACATGTGCACTCAATCAAGGCTCAACTCAAGTCAGCTGCTGCCACGGGCCCGCGAGGACGCCTCGACACAGGACTCAGACGGAGGGTGAGTCGTTCGGTGAACCATGTGATACTAATAGGAAAAACCCTTGAAACATGTGTGTGGACATTCCCGGACAATTACCAGCTCCACTACTGACCGCAGATGATGAGGAGGCCGAGGGGGGGCGTGAACACATGGCCGCACTTAAACAGAGCATGATGGGAGGACACGAGCTTGTTCACCTGCACAGAGCTGAGGAACGTCTCCTATCAAACGCCTGCTGTGTCATTTTAGCACAGGTTTGTTTAGATTACAGAAACACTCTCTACATGAGAGAGAGAGAGACAAAACTTTCTCCTTTATCTTTTAACTTCATATTGCAGAGAAGGTGATTGTCCAGTGTAAAACGAGGTTTGCACACAACCCTGTCCTGCACAAAAACAGACCCAGGAATGAAAGCTCAGTTCATAATGATGCAAAATGTTGGAGAAAAGTGACAGATTTGCAGCTTTGAGGTGAACTGCGGCCGTGCTTTTAAAATGATTTCGTCTGAATTAAGAAGAAATACAAAATGTATGTTGCTTTTTAAGAGGACAGAGAAAAAGTTGCATCAAAAAAAAAACTGGAAATAGACACATTTTTTCCGTAAAAATAAAATTCAGTATACCTCCTGGATGCATTGCGTTTGGTCTATTGAGACTACTGCTGGTGTAGAAACCGTATTATCTTATCTCTTCATCTGCAGTGGGTTACCTCCTGCCATCCTGTTACTGAACATGGTGCAAAATATTGAGTCTAGAAAGAGATTTTTGCCCAATTTCATCATTCACAAACAACATCTGCACAAACACTGACCTTGTTTAAGGACAGTCTTAGATGCTTCGTGCACAACAGAACACTTCACATTTTCAGGCGAGTGGAACATCAGTGTCCGACCTCAGCTGCCTTTTACCTTGAATGTCCTCAAATCTATGCCCTTATTTTGAAATATACTTGAACGAGCACATACTGTGAAAATGGAAATATTTGGCTCCTGTTGACCGTCCTGTGCTCTGCTTCTCTGTTTGTGCCAATAACATGAATTATTTATCAAATCAGAGGAAAAATGTCCTAAAAAACCCGAAGCGAATTTGAAAATGTTGATATCACTAGTGTTGGTCCATTTGAGCAAACACACCCACGCAGTCAGTGATGTGTCATGGGGATTTAGTATTTTGTGTGAAGCTCAGGGTCAGTGTGCAGCAGGTCCGGCCTTCACTATGTCCCTGTCCTCATTTGTCCTCCATCCAAAGTCACATTTGTCGGAGGCACGTGCCCCCGCCGCCGAGCGGGAGCCCTTTGAAATTTCAAAACAAACCACACACAGCAGAGACAGAGAGAGAGAGAGAGAGAGAGAGAGAGAGAGAGGGAAGCACATAGCCGGCGCCCCACGGGGGAGAGAAGGGGATTATGGGGGATTACGGCCTTCTCTCATCCTCCACTTTTCCTCCCCTCAGCACCTTCTCTCGCTCCCTATGAAGATGTCCCAAACAGGAAAAGTTTGCCTCCTAAAATCGACTGCGGAGATGCTGTGATTGATTATAGACACAAAACATTCCTGTGCATGGTTGAACTTCACAGGTAATGGTTATTCTCCACTCAGCTGTCTGGAGTCTTCAATCTGGTTTGACCGGTTCTGCGTCATTTTTGTCCTGGTGTCAATGTGAACAGTTGTTGCATTCCTGGTGTGTGTTTGGTGTCTGTAAACAAAACATTAAGCCCAGAGGCAGGTTATAAAAAATGACGTTGATGCCTGAGTTTAAAGCTTATTTCATCTTCTAATTTGTTCATTTTCAAGCAGTTTGACACTAATTGCACTTGAGACAGCAGTAAGTGAAATGTGGACCTCTCTTTAATCCTCTGTTTGTTTTGGCTGACAGACAGTGAATTTTTGCCGACGTGTGTGTGTCCTTCACCAGACACTCATTACACCATTGTTGAAGCGTCACAGCAGGAGGAACAACAACAGGCCCGACAACGCGACGTCCCCTTAAAGAGCTTTCCTCTTAATCAGGTTGTTTATGGCCCAGACTGTTGCAGTTTATTAGAAGGACGCTTGAAGGACTTTTGGTTCATGTGCCATACAGTGAGGAAGAGAGAAGAGTCTGTTTGTAGTTTAGATTGAAATGAGACAAAAGAATCCAAAGGGAAAGACAGAGATCAAGCTGGTATGACATTCAGCTTCTGCCACTGAAATGTAATATTCTGCAGACTCATAATCGAACACACACACGAGTTCAAACACACTCCAGTTACACATCAAAGTCAGCCGGCAAACACATTTCAATAAAAGTTATTTGAAGCAACATTTTGATGACCGTAATGCTTCTCTATGACCGTTTGCATGTTAAGCTTCAATCAATATTGTTTGGAAATATGAACAAGTACGTAATCAGAAATCAGAGTCTGATCTCACATTTATCCATTTAATACTTTAAACAGCAGGACGAACAAGCTCAAGACTTCTATACAGATTTCCATATCATGTGCATATGACTTTAGGCTCAGTCTCATGTTTGCCTGGTATCACCTACATTTAACAAGATTCTCATTCTGAATTATTTCACCTGGAGACAGTGTTTTCAATTAGCTCGTAGAGAGCGAAACTGCAGTTGATAAAATCTGCCAGCGTCGGTTAATTCGATGGTCGTCAGCTAGAAATGACTGTCTCAAATCGAGGACGCCATTGTTTCAAAAATCACATATAATTCTGAATCTTTAAATCTGCACGTGTGCTGTTTGGCAAAGAGATAATTTGCTGATTGGTTTTCGTCCTTCAGAGGCAGAGACCGACATCAACTGTTTTAAAGCGCAGTGGGACGGCCTGTTCTCTGCACACAATATGCTGATCGGCAACAATCAGAGGGGACACGCTCGGCTGTCACCGTGCCAGCGTGAGCATTAACTGCGTCCTTCCTCTGCCTCACATCAGCACTCGGCTCAGACGGGAGGAAGGAGAAGTCTCGACCTTGTGTGGCACAGTAACGTGACCTAAAACCGCAGCAATCTCAAAAATAGCTCCAACGCTCAGCAGGCGTCAGTGAAGCTTCTCGCCGCTGCTGACGATCGATGTGAGTGTGAGCCCTTTCGGTGACGATCAGGTCGGACGGATCCAGTTTTTACAGTATTAATAATGTGAGACTTGTTCCTTTGTGCAAACTGGAAGCTGTGTTTGAGCAGGTGGGCACCAAATGGTGGAGGCAGCCCGAGGCGTCCCGCACAGCCCCGACCTCAGATCAGCCCAGATCCTGGAAGCTCTGTGTAAATAAGCATCATCTGGTTGACATCTGCTTGTCTGTGTGGACACATCTGCAAGGACGTGCAAAGCTTTTCACAGAAACTCACAAATCCCACTTTGTGTTTGAGCGTGGAGTTAAACAAACCCCCACTTTCTCCAATTTGTGCTGAGATTATTTCCCTGCTTCCACAGACACAACACAGCTTCCTTTGCAGCTTGTTTTCTCTGAGTAGAACGACTTGGGCAATTTTGGATTTCTCTCTCCCGCAGCTCAACCATAAACATCAATTTGAGCAGGATCGATGGAGCCGATCTGGGTCAGTCAGTCATGCAGGCACAGACACACTCTCTAAATGCCTTCACTCATTTTGCTTCTGAAACTCTATTTCTGTGTGTCCTCCATGTCCTCGAACCCTCGTCCCGCCCACGTCTGGCACACAGTGTTCAGCCACACACACACACACACACACACGCGAATATAAACACACACAGTCTGAGGTCAGCTTCTATCGCCGCGCCGCTTCCTCTTCCCTTCCTGTTTCTGAGACAGGAAGAGAAATCAGCCGCCGTCTCTTTCTTCCTTTGTCGTTCACCTCTCACCTCCCTCTCATTTCCACCTCAACTATCTGTTTTAAAAAAGGCAGTGGGCAGACATGCAGCGTCTTTTTATGTGGGCAGTCAAACCAACCACTTTTTTTCTTACATGTTCTTCTCAAGCTTTTTTTTGTTTTACATATTACAATGACCTGAAAAAAGCATCTTCATCTTTTACTTCCATCTATGATTATAACTTCAGCAGCTTTTCCACCTCAACTGTAAATATTTTAAAGTTTTTTTTTAATCCAGATTTTTGTCATTTTTTTACGCACAAATTAAAGATATGCATAAAAGCTGACCGAAAACGAAAAACAATTTTGGATTTTCTTTATATCTAGTCATGCATATATAAACTTCAGTGTCATTCTATATCAGACAAAACAACAATTATAAAAATATTAGCTCAGAGTCATTTTCACAGGCTCCAACCTTTTAGAAAACGTCCCAACTTGCAAACCCTGAGCTCCAGTGTAAAATATTTCCCAAACAGGAAGTTGTAAATACCACAATCATCATTCAATGACAGAGAACATGAACTCTCTTGAAGGCTCTTTCATATATGCACTTTAATCTTAACCCAGAATCTCAGTTTTCTCTGTGATTGTTATTGTGTGACAGCAGGTGACCAACGATCAAAAAACATTTGAATTAAATTTCCAAATTGAAATTAAATACTATTATCAGTCAGTATAATGTAGGGAATGATTTGCTGACACTCATGAAACATTCTGGTGTCTGAGCTCCATTAAGATAAGACCATCCTCCCTGTTCCTTTAAATTCTTCCCTCCTTAAATCTGCGGGTCCGCCGCACGTTTTCAGTGCAGCTCCAGGCAGCAGTTAGTGACACGTGGAGCAACATCAGCAGGATGAAAATGCAGGCCGAGGCAAGAAGCAGAGAGCAGCACAGACACAGCGAGAGGGGAACATGCTCTGTGTTCAGAGGCCGTTATTACAGCGTCTGCGGCGTCGCTGCAGCTCCTGGCACATGAGACGCCGCAGTTACACGTCAAACTGTTTCTATGCAACAAGATTGTATCATTGTTTAATCTTCATTTACTCTTGATTGTTTACCTATTGTTGGCCTGCTGTGCATATATATGAGATGCAGTCAATTGAATTTGTTGATGCACGAGCCAATCAGCAGACATGTGACAGTCAGCTGGATGTGACCTCCAGCAGCTGAAGCTAATTTACTATAATCACATGATGATCAGCCAAACAGTTGGAGACCCAGAGACAGGAATCACAGCCATCAGGTATTTTCATTTAACACGATAAATAAACAGAATCATTATGTCACATCCAGGTTAACCTGCTCCACCAGCTGCTCAATGTACTGACCTTTCTTTCATCCTTTGTGATTTTAAAAAAGTTACACAACAAGGAGTTATTGAGCACATTTTTTACAATTTAGTTTATCATCTTTATGCTTTTAGTGATGAATTTTGTTTACCAGCTCATCCACTGATTTGGACGAGAACTAACAAGCGACAGGTTTGAAAATGTGCTGGACAGACCTCGACTCTTTCCTAAAACATCTACACTGTTCGGTCCTCTCTGTCCTGCAAAAACCACGACGAGAACATTAGATTGCTTAAAGAAAAATACCATCTCCATCCAGACATATGGAGTGAGCCAGGCAGTGTCCTGCTGAGTAAGGTTTTGTTCCAAAGCTGGATTTGTAGACGTGAGGTTTTCTTATTTCAGGAGCACAATGTAGAAGTATTGTACTGTGTAAACTCAGGAGGACTTACATAAAAATAGACTCAAAATATATGTTTATCCTTCACGATTTGATGTACCAAAAATCCACAACAATGCATGATGGGAGGACAAGTGTGCAACTCCTACTACTTCATGTATTTATTAGACTTAAACAGCCATTGTTTTAGATGATATATGAGTATTTTTGTAGCCACTGAAGAAAGACAGAGAAAACCAGAGACAAAACAGTATGGAGTACATGATATACACATATGTATGTTGGGAGATATTTAGGTCAACCCCACTATAGGCGACACCCATCTCACCCACAAGCCTCCTCTTTAACTGTGGGGTTTTAGGCTTTGGGAAGTACAGGATGTTCCAGCACACTCTGTACATACTGTGGAGTATGTAGACGTTACATACACACACACACACACATGTGCATCCATCAAAATGTCCAACTGGTATGCACGCACACACTCACAGACATTTCCACTCTTTGTATTGTTTTGAGTGTTTCTGTACACTGTGTCCTCATCAGTGCTCCTCTAACGGAACAGGTGCAAAGCATAGGACACATAAAGCCTGCAGTGTATGTGATATAGCTTAAATATACTGTGCTATACTTGGCGTGTGTAGTACTCGATCGCAGACGAGTGTCTCCAGTTTGGGAGGTATTACTGCATAAGCATTTGTTTCTTATTGTATAACAGAACATGTTTTACTGTCGAGACAGGCTCATGAAGTTGATCTCATATTTTTGTTTTCCGTCATAAAACCGTGTTTAGATAAAGTTTGAAACACAATGAAATATTTGTTAAAACTGCCAGTTTCTGTATGACTTCAAAACTACTTATTTTAAGATCAAAATATGTGGAAAAAAACTTTAAAAGGCTTTATTTTACAGGTGTATAATTACCTGGAAAAAACAGTTAGTGAAAGTATATAATTTGATGCTAAGTAGAGGAAACACAGACAACCTCCAATGAAATTTCCTCAGGTTTAAATGTATGTTTTTCTTCTGGGAAATTTGTACTTCCTCTTTAATTGGTACCAAATTACACAGATCTTTCCAGGAAACTTCATAGTAAACTTCAAATGTATTCAGAAATGACAAATGACCCATGAAATTAAGCGTTATATAAGTAAATTCATGCAAATGTTGTCCTATTCTCAAAAACAGCTGAGGTCACATGTGAAATTTTGTTGATGAGATTTTGTCATAAAATAATATGAAAAGACAGTTTCACGAAACTCAGGCTCAGAGAATTTGGATGCTACGATTGTGATATTAGTGAACAGTAAATGCAAATAAATGATCACAGAAAACGCTTGAATCTAAAACTAGCTCCTTTTGTGTGAATGTCACTCTACAGTAAATGATAAAACAAGTTCTGATTTATTAGCACATAAATGACACCTCCAGATCTTAACCACCATGAATAAGACGTCTGTCCTCTCTTACAACAGCTCAAATAGTTTTCCATCATTAACACATGATTGAAATCTCTCTCACACTGTCACTGTGATTTAATGTGTCTATAAAAGCCAGGACAACCTTTAAAACACCCTGAGACCAATTCATATCTCCTCTTCAGAATCAGCCCAAACAAGATCTTATTACTGCATCTGTAACTGTAGGAATGTGGGAACTGAAGCTCGCTCCAACATCCACACAAAGGAACGAGCAGGCCGAGCAGAGGCTTTGAGAGACGGCAAACAAAAGGCGAGGAGGGGGTCAGTGTTTGAGCTGCAGTCACGATACGGCAGCGCGTGGGCAGCGTGTGTAAAACACTGTCGATCCTGAGCACTTGAAACAATAGAATCGTTGCCTGTTCGGGACGGCTTTCTGCCTTTTCACTCGCTCGTCATCAGGCTGTTTCGCGGCTCTATGTAATCTGTCATTTCTCACAATACAAATGTCAGAGCTAACATGACATCAGCTGCCTACGAAGACGTCCTGAATGAGAAGACGTGACGGCGTGACAGCAGAGACGTGTTGTGAAGGATTGTCTCCCGAGGGAGTCTCTCTGTAGGTGAACAAAGCCTGATGTGATTCCCACGCCACCGTGAAACACCTCCGTGAAATAACGACAAATCTGAGCTTTTATTTTTCACTGTGATGGATTTTCCACTTCATGCAAAACTAAATGGCTCCTCCGGCTCGCAGCCACCCAGACCACTGACGCTCTCTCACACACCAGCAGGAAAAAGGCAAATATTGGCGTCTGAACACCCACACACACCTGCTGTACAGCACCGAGCGGTAAACAAGCAGCCTCTTCACCAGCACGAGTCGGACGAGGCTGCTGGGTTTGTTTGCATGAGGTGTTTATCTCAGCCTGGAGCCGCAAAGAGCGACCTCTTCTTTGTCATTTCTTCTGTCGCTCGAGGCAACAGGGATCTGTTCACCATCCCATAGTTAACCTACATGTCTGGTGTTTGGAAGATTTGTGGGAGTCGAGTCTTTTAATAGTGAAGGAAGAAACATGCTTATGGAATCTGTTTCTGCTCATTCGGCCGAGAAGAGTCTGGATAAAATATGACACAAATACTAGTGATAATACACAAATAATCATGGAGGATAATGGTGAGAGAATCGTCTGAGCAGGTCTACTCATATATGTACATTAACAAGAGCCTACCACTATGCTACCATCTCTATGAGGTCGAGCTAAAGTCTAAAATTCTGTTTGTCATGTCCGCCATCAAAACAAACCCGATGATGTCACAGACTGAAGAGACAGAGGGTCACCAGAGTTGGCTTAATCCATGATGAGGGGAACATGAACATCGGCACCAAATTTTAAACCAATCCATCTGATATTTGTTGAGATATTGGAGCCAAAGCAGGACCAGAAAACCACACTTTTATCAATATGTGCTGTTATTCTGTCGGAACAGCTTTTGTCATATTTGAGTGATTATCAACTTTGTCAACAATTTTCCATCTCGACCATCCATCCCATTTCTAATGCTGCAAGTCTGTCATATTCTGTCCTCATGCATTGATCTAAATCTGAAACCCTGCAAAAGAATCCAAATTATACAAGGTGAGCTTCCTTGTTTTCGGCCATATCGGAACATTTGAGGAGAGTAAAGAGGACGATGTTGTTCTTGTTCAATGCTCTGTGAAAACCCCCTCCCTGCAGAGTGATAAAACTGCAGCTGCGGTTTATGTGAGAGGGGATAAACAGCCAGCAACGTGCACAGGCTGCTGCAGAGCTGTTCCATCTCTGCATGGACGAGAGACGCCGGGGGAGAGGAGATACTCCAGCTTTTGTTCCTTCCCTTCTCCATTTCATTCATAATTTACTGCCCCACTCTGGTGTCTGCAATTAGGATGCAGACAGGAAACAAGCCCCCCTCCTCTGGCTCGCATGCACACTCGTTCTGATGACGTAATGGCCGACCCGGGACTCCCTGCTGCTCCCCCTAGCTGCCCTACTTTCTGGCTGCGGAGGAACTAAATGGGCCTCCTCATCTCTTTTCCTGCAGTTTGGCATTTAAAGCATCTCGTGTTCTGATATTGCACTGTGCATTTCCCATATTGATAAGTGTGCTGTTATAAACTGATAATGATACGATAAGACTCATCTGACCTGAGATCAACACACACACACCAGGCTGATGTCAACTCACAAATCTAGGGCACTTTGGATCAGGCTGGTTTTTTAAATCTGGATCATCATGTGCTCATCAGATTACAAACAAGGAAGATTAGCTGCGTAATGAACCAGTTGTGGATGTGACATCGTATGCTCTCTTTTATATTCTGCACAGTAATCACACACACATCCAAACTGCTCACTTCAGCTTCACTATAGGGACGACATGTGAAATCCATATTTAATGCACAGAGTCGGGGGTTTGCAAATATGACACGACACAATTCACAATAAGTGAGTTAACACCTTCAGCAGAAGTAATTATACGAATCATTTTGATGATGTGTTTATTTTCTCATCACACGTACATACACTGAATCACACGCAGTCTGGACAGAAGTGACAAGTTGCTCTGCATAATTTGAGACCTTAGCAAACTATGATTTTAAATGCTTACTGTAGGAGGTGTTTAAAGTAATTAGGTACTCAATTCCTACACTTAAAGTACATTTGAGACGTGCTTGTTCTTTACTGAAGCATTTCAAATCTATGCTACTTTAAAAAAAAAAAAGTGTTGGGGAATTATTGTACTTTCTACTCTCTAAAATTTTTTCTCGAATGATGAATGAATTGCTTGGTTTATCAAAAGGTAGCAAACTATTCAACATCTTCAAATCTCTTGTCTTGTCCAACAAATAACCACCCAAGAATACAGATGAATAAAATGAGTTGTCCTTCAGCCAGCTACGTCATTAAAAGCCTGCTTACATGTTATTGCATCAGTAATAATAATCTAATAGTATAATATATACTAATATAACAAGACAAGAGTGCAATATTATTACTTTTATTGTACAGTTTGAAAATAACTGCTACTCTGAGTGAAATATCAAGAATCTTCCTCCACCATCATGATTATTGCTGGATGAGGATTTAAGAAGACAAAAGGCTGAGCAGCATTTACAGAAATGACTCAGCGCTGGGTGGGTGGGTGTGAAGCACTGACTGCACGCCTCCACATGTACATTTGGCAGGGGGGCCACATATACACATACACAGTATACTGTACATATATTGTTGTGTGTGTCCGAGTGGATTATGATTCATTTGAGTCTAAATGAATAAGTCACAATGTGGAGGCAACTGCTCTTGTTTCTATAAGCAAACAAAGATGCTGCTTACATGTATTATATAATAAAAGCAAAGAGTCACTGAATGTGTCGAACACTCAGAAACGGTCCTGCCATCTGTCAAGGACGCCAGGACGTTGTGTGTTTGTTTGCCTTTCTCAGGTGCATAACAGGGTGGGGCTCCATTACAGGCGTGTTTGTGGGTTAAAGGTTTCCTTTATTACGTCTATTTTTGGCCTGGGCTGTTTCCTGGAGTCAGGCGAGACCTTTCAGCCACGTCATGCTCTTAAGTTCTCTCATCCCACATTCAACTGTGGACCATTTCGTGCCTGTGCAAATCAAAACATTCCTCACGACCTACCACACCCAAAAATACCTGGGAACACCTTTACCTGGTTTCTGTGTTTAGTGGATGCAGAGAGAAGGGATCAGCTCTCCACCTCTGGATCAGCTCTCCACCTCTGGAAATGTCAATGACCTTTTTTAAGGTGAAATAAGATTATTTTAGTCATCAATGAATCAGATGCTGACAACACAAACATATGTAAATCAGGCAGGATGTTTAAGTTAGTGCAGAAGTCAGTGGGTTTTGTTGTTTTGCTGGCGATGCTGTTTAGTCTGACAAAGGCCAATGGGAGCAATTAGAGGCCAGCAGTGGTTTCTCCTGTGTGTTCAACCCTGCTTTCTGAGGGGTTTCCTCCTTTTTAATTTGGTCATCCACACACAAACTACACACTCATTTACCCTGCACCAACACAGACCAGGGACCTGTCTCGTAAATCAGGATTACTGCGTTGTCTCTGCTGAGATGTTGCAGAGACAGTAATTACTTGTCCAAACAGAAGAAGGTAAATAAACTCCCTCAGGTCTCTGGAGGTAAAGCCAGACTCAAGTTGACTGAGCTTTTGCCCGAGGGGGGTCCATGAAGCTCTAAGCTTCTTAAAGCCGCAGCAAAACAATTACAGGCAGCATTAAGATGGAGGTTTCTTTGGGAATTGATATTCCTTCAACCTCTGAAAACGAGTCCTCAGATCAACAGTAAACACATACTGTAATCCCTCCTGACACCGAGAGGTCGGTCATTTCCAGAACATTTCAACTGCGCTCCTTATTCTCGGAAACTCGTCCCACCTTTTCTCGGCTTTGATTATACTTCTGATGTCACAGGGGAAAACTTTGCTCATTGTGTTTATACACGCGGCGGCTCAGCTGATTGTGTCCACACGAACACACACAGCGGGTTGAGGCGAGGTGCCACCCACCACTCACCAGCTGCTGCCTGGGAATCCTTTGTTAATGATCAGAGGGCAGCATGATGTCGTAAGGTGGCTGGTTTGATAAGAGCAGAGCTGCAACGATTAGTTAGAGTAAAGGAAAATTAATCATAATAGCCCAAATATGGAGCTACTTGAAACAGGGGCCACAGCTTGTCTGGCTCACAAGTTAATGTGTTGTAGATTCTTGAGGCCAAACATTAATATTTGAGTTATCTGGATCAATTAAAACCTGGATCAAATCTGGAAACTGGACTCAGATAACTCACCTGCACACACACACTGACTGTGCAGATCAGATAAAAATCACTAAAATTAGATTTGGCCAATCTCACCCCCACAACCACCAAAATAAACCCACTCCCATGATGCATCAGCTGATATCTCTTTTACACATCTACCGCTATGTCGGCCGCTCTGCCAAACTCTGCAGTAAATACACCTTCCAGTAGTAAGAGTTCAGGAATTTATTACGCACAACCCAACACTCGAGGCACGCACGTAACGATTTCTTGTACTCTCCGGGTCAGCTGTCTTTGCTTCCATGCAGCACACATGGGCAGGAAGCCAGAGGAGGTGCATGCAACCATAAAGGTGCCAGTCAGATGCGCTTAATCATGCACGAGATGGAGGCCGACCTATGCAGAGCGGCGACTGTGTAAAACAAAATGCAGCAGAGACAGGAGTATTAAATTACAGGCTGTCATGTCCTGTTCTGGTAAAAGCTTGACATTAATCATCTACTGCAGGAGCTCGTGTCCTTCTGCAATGTGCAACCATTCACACAGATGTGAGAAAGAAGATGCTTCCTGCTACTGTATGTTTGTCATCTATTTGTTGAGTTTGGGACATAAGAAAAAGCTCTTTGTTTGCAATTTAACATTACATGTGTCCCAATGGATATGAAGCATTTGATGTCGGTCTCGGAGACAAAATGCAAAAGGACACAGGATTCAGGATGGAAGCCAAATTTCTGAGCTTTTGTAATCGATAGATTTTCTTTCCTCGCCTTCCACTAATTTCTCCACGGACCCAATTTTGTTGGAGAGGCAGAGTTAATAAACAGCGCTTTGCATCTACTCAAGATGAGAAATAAATGAGCTCAGCCGTTCTGCAGAGAGCCTCTCATCGACGTGAGAGCTCGCCAAGCACGTTTCATTGGCACGCTCGTTTATCAAAAGGCCAACTAAAGGTGACGACAAGGTGAAAGAGATGCTTCTTGGACGGAGGCAGGAAATTCTAAATAATTAAACTATGGTTTTTAACAGTCGATCGTCATTATGTTAAAGGTCGCAGATCTAGGGGTCAAGTTTTGTTCTGTCACTACCAGATAGATGAATAAAGTTGTTTTACATCTTTACAGCAAAAGAAACTCTCTAAGCATATGTTCATCAGTTTATGTTTGTAAATCCCTAAACTCCCCCTCTTTGTTTTCCATATCATGAGCCAACTGTATTTTGAAGCGACGGCTGATGCCAGAGTGGAGTAGACAAACGTGTCACAGCCAAATAAATAAAACCAGCATGTGGTAAAAGGCTTGTGTTAAATTCATTGCCTAATTAGCCAGGGCTTAATTAGCTTGGACTGGATAGGAGGATTTGAATGGCAGTTATTTAAAGAGCATTGTATTTGCAAAGGAAGCTGCTCCTCAGAGTGGAAGCCCCTTGTTATGCAAGTACAACACAGTGTGCTTGACAATGCATAAGCTACCTGACATAGAGAAGAAATAAGCATGTCTCGTGCATTTTAAAAGGTCAGGCTTTCGAGAGTGTAGAGGCACGTGGCTGTTCTATACGATGCTCAAAGGGGGAAACATAAATTCCCCCTGCCTCTGACACTGCAGTATGTTACACTGGACTGTCCTTTCTCAGAGGACGTTTTGAGCACATTTATGTCTGAAAGTGCGTAATATAGTGAGTGTGTGTGAGGACGGAGCAGAGGGCTGTCAGCCTGAGAACATGCTAATGAGGTCAGTCAGACAGAGCAGAGCGGAGCGGTGAGGAAATGGCCCACTAAACTATAATTTGTGGTTGAGTGGGTAATGAAAACAGTCCTAACTTTTGGGTAATTCGTCACACGTCGTCCTTGACCTCCCACACATCCAAGCAGACTCCCTGATCGGAAATTAAAGCTGGAGGTGCTCAAAACCTGTAACTTTTACACTTATATTTCATTGAATAATTGGTTTTGAATGTCAAATAGTTGCATGCATTTTGTCTTGCAAGTTGATTTTGTTATTGTTGTATATATGTCAGGTAAGCTTGGGAAAGCTCATCATGAGATACACACATCAAAAAAATCTTTCCAATGTTTGTAATGTTATCTCATTCACAATTCCATATGGACATTTTCACAACTCATATAGATCATGTGTGGTCCAAGAAATACCTGGAAAAAGACAGTAGTGTGAGGGTATTTTTGGGTTTTTTTTTAAGCTTTGTAAAATCAAATTTACTGTAGCATTTCCAGGCCTCATATTTGCAATTCAATGACTAATCACGGTTTTATATAATTGTTCCAGTAACGCAAAGAGACAAACAGTCTGAGGGAATACGATTCAGATATGACAAAATGTGGGACAATGAGGGAAACACACTGGATATCTCCAGTTGTAGCTTTTCTCACAGGCTGCTGCAATACATTCTGATGTGGAGTAATTTTCTGAAAGGGCAGTTTCATTGTTCAATTAGTTTGGAGTTATGGCTGAAGTGGCACAGTCACGCCCTTGTTAGCCGGCAGTGGGGCTGTCACCTCGCAGGCCATCAAGCCGCCCAGTGAAGCGGAAGCTGGAACAGCGTGTACCAAAAGAACCCCATCAACGTCGACAGTTAGAGCAGACACTTGGCTTTTGTTCAGCACGGGTCACTGTTGCAGCCACCGACCGGACAAACCGATTCACTGTCACCGCCCGACCTAAAATCCCATCCCACGCCCTGCTGACATTGATCCTTGAACTGATGAAACACTTTTACATGCTGTCCTGTTATTAAAGGCAATCAAATAAATGTGATAAGAGACATATATTTTAATACTTTTTCTGTTTTCTCTCTAACAAAACAATTCAGCAATAACCCTTATATCAACATCTGGTATCAAACTATATAACATTCTACATGAGGGCTTTGTGATAAAGTTACACTTAGACATTTATTTGACATTCCTGCCCCCTGTTGTTCAGTTGCAGTAACAGCAACAATGCTTCCTTAACCAGACCGATAATAACAGCAGGCTTATATTTAATCTGATAGGAAAAAACACTTAACTTATATAAGCTGCTACTGTTTAATGCCCGCTGACCACTGAGTGCTGTGATGACTCCAGCTGCTTCTTCAGCTCAGCGAGCTGTCCCTCCATGTGGTAGATATCTTCAGACATTTGCCTGAAGCAGACACAGTTTAGTGGCAATGTGAGACTCCAAACAGCCTGCTGGGTGGTGCAGTAAATAAGTGTC
Organism: Centropyge bicolor; assembly: GCA_037975185.1. Lineage (NCBI taxonomy): Eukaryota > Metazoa > Chordata > Actinopteri > Pomacanthidae > Centropyge > Centropyge bicolor. The sequence goes on from JBBMOC010000029.1 coordinate 3,290,718, forward strand.
ATGTCCAATTAAAATCAAAAATTTAAAAGTAGCAAAAACAAAATGCATTTCCCATTTTGTGGACAACAGAAATGTCATCTTGCTATCTTTACTTTTTACTTGTAGTTTGCAATCCACAAATTTCAAACTGACATCTGTGTGAAAAATTACTAGAAATTCCCATCCCTAGATAAGTGTACACAAGCATTTACACAAGTATAAATATAGATGGTAGCATCACCGGTGTTGTATTTGCATGTATTTTTACCTGTGGACAGCCTGGGCCCTGCTCAGCTGGCAGCGGAGCCGCTTGACGATGGCTTCATAGCGTCTGTTCTGGATCTGGAAATGCAAATAAAATTCAGTTTGACAATTTTTAATTTGGGTTAAAAAGATAAAAGAAGGAGTCAAATTATGATTTTGGCCTGAAATTCCAATATCTTTATTCATGATTCTACATTTCATAATCAGATGTGTGACAGTCTGCCATCTGGTGTTGCATTAAGGTAAACCGCAAAAATTGACTAAAAGGGATTTCATACAATACAAACAGTCATAAATTCACAGCGTCTCTTTGCGATACCTCAATGTCTTTCTTCATTTGTGAATGAGTCTCAAACTCTTTTTGCAGTTTCTTTCTCCTCTCAGCTGTAGCCTTCCTCATCACAGAGATCTCCCCCTTCAGAGCATCAATCTCTCTCTGCAGGAAATTTACCAAAAAACAAACAACACCATGTGTATTTAGAAAGCTTTAACGTAACTTAAGATCATGTAGTCCATTTTCTCCACCTTTGCCATCTGCGCTGTGTTTCCATGTGGATTCTCCAAATCTTCCCTCAGCTCCTCTTTCTTCTGTGTCAACATCCTGACCAGCGCTCTCTTCTCCTCCAGCTCTTTATGGGCCTCCGTCTGGCTCGCCGCATGCACGACAGCTGCCCTGTGACCCTCCATCTTGTTTCGGTAAGTGTTGAACACTGTCAATGCCATTCCAGCGTTCTCCCCCTCCTCATTTATACTCATCTGGAGTTCTGTGTTCTCCTTGCTGATGGATGCACAGCGATCATGTAGCACTTTTGTCTGCCGCTCCAGGTGCTCCATCTCTCCCTCCAGCATTAGGATTTCCCTCACTTTAGATCTCAGCTCCTGCTCTGCCAGCTCACCCTTCTTCTCAAAATCTGAGAGAGTAGCCTGAAAAAGGAAGCATGGCATCCAAATCACTGTCTAATCCCCAAAAGGCCTTTGAAATAAGCAGGTAGATGACAAATTCTCATAGCCTTTTTATAGTGTCAAACTTGTTTATTAGATGAAAAAAGGAAATACTGATATAGCATTTTCCTACATCTATTATTATCACCAATTCCACTCTTAATAGAGAATGAAAACACTTCTTATGTAGTTAAAACCCAATAAGAGTTTGAGGACATAGTGGAAAATATTTTAACTTATAATCATTGTTGGCTTGTTATATTGAATGAAACTGAGTTGAAGATGAACCTGCAGGAAACTGAGCGTCCTCTGTTTCTCTTTCAGGGCTTCAGTCTGGTTGTAGCTGTGTTGACTGACATCCTCCACAGCCTTTATTAATGGAAACTCAGGCTTCTCTTGTGATTCTGAGGGACAGGTAACAAAAGAGTATTAAAGTTTCTGTTAAACGAGCTGTATTTTGCTGTAGTTAAAAATCACATTTCCACTTCTGAAGCATAAGATGGCGGCCATTTCCAAATGTCATGTTATGATTTTAGCAGGCTGACACACAGTGAAATGTTAAGGTTTTAAACATGTAGCTAATTTAAACACTTTTTAAAAAACAACTATCCTGTTTATTAACTATTAATTTATATAATCTTACCATTTTCAGAAGCTCCATAGTTTGACATGTTGACATCAGTTATTAGAGCTTTGTTAGCTAACAAAAAACTACATTTTATTAGACATCAGAATTAGTTAGCTAACGTTTAACAAGCTAACAAAGCTAACTGATAGCAAAATGTTCAACTTTAGAACCGATTAATGTGATATTATGATTTATATTGACTAGTTAAATTGTATCTCGATAAAAAATATAATTAAGCATAAAATTAAGTGTTTGCTGTTACTGCTGTTAACTACACTCCCCAGAGTTCACTGCTACTTGTCGACCGCATTCTCACAAACTACATCCGGTATCACTTCCGGTTAGCTTTAGCTGCAGTTTCAATGAGCCCTGACACTTGTAAACACTCGACCAACACGTGTGAATGTTGTTTTTCTTCATTAGTTGTTCTTGAATGAATTCATATGTTCGCCAGTCGCTGTTTTCGGCTGTGCTCTTTGTGTAGCCGTGTAGTTTATAGCAGAGGAGGAGGAGGAGGAGGGGAATGGAGGACACTGACAGGACACAGCAGGCTAAATCATGCTAACATCTCACAGCTGCAGCACTGGGCTGCAGGAGCACCGAAGCGCCTCTGTCACAGTGATTTAGGGGATTTATACAAGAATGAGTGTGTTCAGAAGTATCTTCATCAGCTCATGGAGGAACACGGAGAGCTCAGCAAGAAGCTACAGCATGCACACCTGAGTGAATCAGACAGGAAAGAGCTTGTCAGGAGACACACAGAGCTGCTGCCTCTGGCAAATGTCTTCCAGAGTATTGAACAAGCCCTGAAAGACCTGGAGGAGGTGCTTTCACTTCTGCACAGTGAGTAGTTTTTATCCTGTATTTCTGTCAATAACAATATAAAAATGTAGGTTAGTCTATATTTATATAGTCTATATTAAAGTTACTGGATCACTCTCGAATTTAAGATAGTAAGATAGTCTATTAGATTGTATCTACTATGTTTTGCTTTCCCCTGACTGCAGGTTCAGCCAGTACCAAAGATGAAGATGAACAACTGACCCAGCTGTTGAAAGAGGAGGAAGAACAAATGTCCCGCAAGATTCTGGCTTTAAGACAAGATGTGAGAACACAAAAGTGTGATCGAATATGCGTAGAAATTTGTTAAGGGACATTTTATACTAATGAGTGTTTCTTCTTTCTCTCCAGTTGATCAGAGCTCTTGTGCCCTCTGACCCTCTGGACTCCAGTAATATTCTGCTGGAGGTTGTATCAGGACGGACTACAGGAGGTATGAAAGGATGCCAACAGGTTTTTTTTCCCACTACCTGCTTACTTGTTGTTCTGTTTCTGACATTCAAAATATACCCAGTAGTGAAATACAAGTATCTATTTTAATATCTGTTGATGTGGTTTCAGGTGACATCTGTCAGCAGTTCACCAGAGAAATGTTTGACATGTACCAGGGTTTTGCCTTTTATAAGAACTGGGACTTTGAGGTTTTGAACTACACGAATGCTGACTATGGTGAGTCATATTTTTGCCTGTATTTCTGTTTTATTCACCCTCTGAGTTTTTGTGAAGAATAGTTCATCAAAGCTGAAATAATTAGTACACTGATAATGTCTGTGTTTCCACAAAAGAAGTTTCCAGTTTTAGAGAGTCGTGGCTCTGTTGTTTTTAGCTTGATGCTTATCTCTAGCTAAGTTAATGCAGGATCAACATATAAACTTGAAGTTGTGTCTCTTCAGTGCCACCAGTGCAATATTGCTGTTCATTCTTTTTCTACATTAATTGACTGTTTCTTCGCAGGTGGTTTGCACCATGCAGCTGTGAGAATAGCTGGGGAGAATGTGTACAGATATCTGAAGCATGAAGGAGGAACACACCGTGTGCAGAGGATCCCTGAGGTGGGCCTCTCCTCTAGGATGCAGCGTATCCACACGGGGACCATGACTGTCATTATCCTGCCTCAACCAGTGGAGGTACATTCTACCTGTCTCTTCATTACCCGATTTGTCATTAGTCCAGTGTGATCATAAAGTGTGTCTCTATGCTTGTTCTATGTGTGTCTGTGTTCATAGTTTGATGTCCACGTTGATCCAAAGGATCTTCGCATCGACACATTCAGATCTCGAGGGGCTGGAGGACAAAGTGTCAACACAACAGACAGTGCAGTGCGCATCGTTCATCTTCCCACAGGTAAAACATGCCAGAAGAGTTTTCAAGCTGCTCCAGTCTGGAAACAGCTTCAGTTCATATAAGGTCAGACCTTGTTGCCATATATTTCCATGGTTATGTTAACAGGTATAACAGCTGAATGTCAGCAGACTCGCTCTCAGCTGCAGAACAGAGACACTGCCATGCGTATGCTGAGGGCCCGGCTCTACCAGAGCATGATGGGTAAAGAGACTGAGCAGAGGCATACAGCACGAAAACAGCAGGTGAGTGACCTCCTCTCAAAGGAACACCATTTTGCCTGGATAATGTAATATTTACAGCTCTTTGTTCTTGTGAACTCTGTCTTCTTTCTGATCTATTTACTCCCATGTCATTAACTACAGGTGGGCACACGCTCTCAGTCCGAGAGGATTCGTACCTACAACTTCAGCCAGGATCGTGTCACAGACCACAGGACAGGATATGTCACGAGAGACATTAAGGTTCGATATCAAAGGAGTGTCATTGTCTTCAAATTTAGCATGAATTAACTGAAGAAACTTGATCATTTTATTTCATTGTTGTAATTTTCAACCAGCAAACTTTACTTTATTGTCATTTCAGTCATGTTTCCTTCCCCCAACTCTTTCTGGTTCTGGTCCTTATTTAGGAGTTCATGAAAGGAGGGGAGCCTCTCCACGATCTGATCTGTGATGTACTTAAACATGCAGAGATGGAGGCTCTTCTGGAAGTGGTGGAGAACAGCAGCAGCAGTCCGAAAGCGCCACAGTCTGGACATCCTGCAGACTGACACCCACAGCAAGTCTGTGTACTGAACACACAGTACGTCATTTGGTGGATGTATTTCTCCAATGTATCTTATCTTACTGCATACCAGAGATGAAATATATATTATTTTAATATTAATACTGTTATTTATGCTGGTGCAATAGTCCAATGATAAAATGTAAGACAAACTGCAACACACTCATAATGAAGTTTTTTATTTTTGTAATAAAATATTAAATCATGTATTTTCTTATGATAATTCACAAAATAATACAACAACTTGCACTGAAAATGTTTTGAAATATACATAAAAGTACATATTGCTAAAGCCAAATATATCCAGTAAAGCTGACATTTTAGACACCAGTGCTGTTTATTGCCAGTAAGTATCCCCCAGGGTTCTTTGCCAAGTCAGGGTGCGGTGAAACCACCTATCAGCTTTATACACACGCTCTCACAACAAGCATGTCACACCCTGCTAGTCTGTCAGCTGACCAGAAATATCCATTTTTTTTTTTCGTCCTTTGAATTAGTGTTTTCCCCAAACTGGTGCCTGTTTTAGACTTTATTCATTTCAAATTTCAAAAATAACTTTGCTGACAACATTATCTTTTCAGTATCCGGGCAGTCATGCAATACCGAGATCCAACTTTTCCATCTTTAATCACTTTTACCCATCCTGCTTCATGAAACATTTTAACTGACAAATATTCAATTACGTTTCCACAAGGGGTGTCTTACAAGCTTTTTATAACTAGCACTGGTAAAAAAAAAAAGTCACTTGAATTGCTTTGTATAGGTACCAGACTACATGAAAAAAATTAATCAAAATATCACAGTGGGGTATTAATAACAGACCTTATTACTAAGAAAAGAACATGGATTGTTTACAATGGTAGACATTTTAGGTTTTGGGAAAAATGTAGTTTTTTTTAACAAACAGCATTGGATTTTTAATTTTTTTCTACAGGCTTTTTTCAGGCCAATTTGCCCTTTAAATTTTTTTGCATCTTCGGTTAAAATAAAAAGATCCTAAATGGCGCATCAAAAAGTTCCTCGAAAGAGTTTTATTTTGTAGAAGTCTTGTTCTGGCTTGAAGTTTGTCTGTGTTTGGGTCAGTCATCGTTGTCTCTCTGTCGGAGGCTCCTGGATTTGCCATTCTGTGTCTTGTTCTTCCTGAATGAAGCCGGTCCGCCCTCCTCGCCGAGGGAGGTGATGACGCGTTCCTTGAACTTCGGTTTTGGCTCTGGCGGCAGGTCGCCTGGAGTGCTGGCCGTGCTTGCCTCCACCTGGGGCAACTGTAAATCCACACTGGCACTAGAGAGGAAAGATGGGAACAGTTAGATAGTGGCACACTTATGTAATCTTTATCAGGGTCTGTACGCTGCAGTATCCAAATCAATCATTCAAACAGCTTACTATGGATCCTCCTCTTCCTGGATCTGTTCCCAGACCCCATATGGATTTGCAGCTTTGGGCCTTTTGGCAGGTGTCTCCCGTCGTGTGGGCTCTTCCTCCTTCTTCTCCTCAGGTTCAGCTGTTGTGCTTTGGACTTCTTCCTCTTTCTTTGTCTCTTCAGTGGCTTCTTTAGGAGCATCTTCACTTACTTTATCTTCTGTCTCCTTTTCTGAGGGCTCGGCCTCAGGCTCAGCTTTCCTTTTCTGAAAACAAAAAAGGAGGAAAACTATGAAGTCTGGATTTCCCCCCCCCCACAGAATCTTTGCAAGCAGATGTTAAAATTAATCTTCACTAATTCTAATACACTGCCAGGACTCCTCTCACCCTGAAGCTGATCTTTGGGACTTTGGGCTGCTGGCTGGCTTCTTCAGGGACTTCAGCCTCCTGAGATGCCGGGGCCCCATTGGAGCTCTCCTCTCCTCCAGAGAGCGGCTCTGGCTGTGGGGTTGGAGGCTCCTCCCCACTCTCTGTCTCTCTGCTCGATCCAGATCCAGATGCTTCGTTGGAAGGAAAGTCAGCTGGCTTCTCCCAGCTGGACTCTGTGAGGTGAGGAAGGTAAAGCATGTCATTATTACACAGTATCTCCATAAACTAAGACTAAGAAACAGATCCAGAAATAAGTGAATTCAGTGTGAATTATTTATAATATTCCACCTCCAGTCTCTGAGTTGTAGTAATATGTATAACCATCAGGACTGACAGCCTCCATCCAAGGACAGGCTGAAGTGCTCTGACAAGAAACACAATATTAACATCAAAACCAGGAGAGCATAATAATTTGTGTAAAATAAAAGTGATATACAAAAAATGCACAGAAACTAAAATCATTATTAACCTCAGTCTGTCCAAGCTGTACAGAGGATGAACTTTCTCCCAGGAAACCTTCTGGCTTTTCCCATTGAGACTCTGTTGTTAAAATACAAAGAAAACATATCACACAACCACAGTGGAAAGAGCCACTTTGACTTTGTTGTTGTTTGATGTGTTTTGATGTGCAAGATCAGAGATGTCCGAGAGGAGTTGTGTTTTCAGGTTATCCCCACCTCCAGTAATTGTGTTGTAATAGTACGTGTTTCCATCATCGGTCTGTCCTTCAACCCAAACCTGCACTGCTGCTTGGCCCCTGGGCTTCTTGTTTGCTTTCTCCTTCTTTTGCTGTTTTTTGGCCTGAAATTTCGCCTGGGGTTTCACCTGAGGTATTACCAGAGGTTTCGCTCGAGGTTGTGGCTGTGTGGTTGTTTGGGCTGGTGAATCTAACCCTGACACAAAAACACAGACATTTAAAATGTCACCAAGGAGCAAAATTACCTCCTGAGTTACACATTATTTCAATAAAATGTCCACAAATTACCTGCTGACTCCCTTTCCATCCTCTTCAAATCTTCTTGATATGCTTTCAGCGCAGCCTCCTCCATTGCTGCAAACTCTTTAGACATACGTTCCTCCTGCTTCGCCTTGTCAATGCTCTTCTTTTTAATCTGCAGAGAGAAAGATAGGATGAGTGGCAGCAGCTCGTAGCCAATAAAAAGACAACTTGAAAGTCAGCATGTGATGCCTGGACCTTATCTCCCCGGCCAGTCCTGAGAGGGGTGCCAAGATGGGCAAGTCATTTTTTTGGGTGTTAGCATTCATGCCTGTGTGTCACTGAGAACCTTCATTAATGACTATAGGTTATGTATAATATGTGTTTTATAGCCAAGTAAATCTATGTCCCTGAATCAATATGCAGACTAAAAATACTAAGAAACTGGAGTGGGACAAAATGTAGATAATTGTTCACCATTACCAAAACCCCAGTCTACAATTAATTAATTATATATCACTTATCATAATGTTTGTTGTGTAAATGTTGATACCTCCGAGATTTTTGCAGCCACATTTTCTTTGTGATTCTTCCCTCTTTCATGGAACTCAATGCTCTGCAGAACAAAACAGACATTAGCATAACATGTGTGGACACTGTCCTCAGCAGCATGAACCTTATCTTCTGACCTACTCACAGGCTTATTGTCCGCAATCCAGCACTTGCAGTACTGACAGAATTTCCTCGGTTGTGACTTCCAGTAATCAGCCCTGAAAATGCACAAAAATAGCATTAGCTAACAAATCATGACTGAATAACTTTACGTTTAGCCTGAACAGCTAACGTGGCTAACTGGCTGAAGTCCTGCTCAGGGTTGATAATTTAATTAAATGTGCTGCACATCGTAACTTAAATAACAAGTATCTGTTGCTAATTACTTACATTTTACGTCTTGATGTTTAAAATGCGACAAAAAATTTAAAGCAATCCAAATACAAAGACAACCGCTTCCCACATTTCAAGATTGACAACAGCGTCCATTAATGTTGACGTCATCGCCAGTCGCCGTAGACACGGACGTGAGAGAGGATATAAGATAAACTAAACTAGACTAAAATAATGCGTGCATGAAAATAAATCAATCCGATGTAGACCAAATAGGGTCACTAAAAACAGAAAAAGAGAAGAAACAAAACTCTGCCTTTTTGTTTTTTTTAAAAATAATGTCGTCATATTCTTGTATGTAAAAGAGGAAAAAACAATTTAGATTAAAATAAACTCAGGTTTATTAGGTTTGCTGGTTTTCATTTGCGTCTTATCCAATGCGACCATTAGCGAATGTAGGACGATAAATGGTACAATAATTATTTTATCAAAATTTACACCACCTCATCTTGATAGAAATTACAGCCTATGTTTATAAGCTCTTCCTCTCCCCTAATAGTACAGCTTCCCATATGGTCTAGCGGTTAGGATTCCTGGTTTTCACCCAGGCGGCCCGGGTTCGACTCCCGGTATGGGAACTACTGTTTTTGTCCTTCAGTTACACACATTAATGGCTACGAAATACATTTCAGAAAGATATCGTCAAAAAAGAAAACATAATCGTTTACGTCTGTAAATAAGTGTATTTTGCATGTAGAAAATGAAAGGAGGACTACAAGCTGCTGATGAAAATGTAAAAAAAATAAAAAGGATATATAGACATGTACAAATATGAAGTACAAATAAACTGACTTTTTATTTTAAAGACAATTGTGACATCAAGTAATAACTTGTAGTAATATATTACAGTGCTTTTACATTAAATGTTAGCATTTAATGAAAATTTCCAATACAAATATTAAACTCATTTATTAATGTGACGAATGAAAGAAAAAGAGTAAAATGTCCAAAAATCAGACAGAGCAGTCAATTCGTGGTATTTTAATTAAAAAAAAAAAAATTAACATTTTGATTGCGTCATCACAGTGCGCCAGGACGAGCGCTACGTCTGAATCTCGCGACCGACCCACCCGCCCGCCTTTGCCTGAGCTTGAGCCGCTTTCGCCGGTCGCGATAATCGGTTTCCTGTCCAGCTCGGTGCCGAAGCTCCGGGGCCGCCCATGAACGGCGCCATGGCCGCGTCCTCACACCGGATCATGCTGGGCCCGCTGGTGGCTGCCATCGACCAGGGGACGAGCTCCACTCGGTTCTTGGTGAGGAAAACCCGGTGCTAGCTGTTTGTGTTGTGTTTAATGTCGGACTCATAAACGTGCTGAAGCGGGTGGTGTCCTTGGGTCAATTTCCAGCATGTGTGTTTGTATTATTGATTGTTTAGTCTCGCAAACACATGCACGACTTTTAACATGTGTTTGTCTGATTGTAACGTCTTAAATTAGCTGTTTGTTGACAAAAAGCTATGAATTACGATATTAGCTGTCGGTGATGTTGCCTTTAAATGCTCCATATAATCTCCTTGTTGGATGGGAAGGTGATAGAGTCGCCCTCTGGATGTAGCTGTCTTACATTAGAAACACATGGTTTAATTTCTCTATCTAATAAGAATGCAAAATGAAGGCTTCAAGCATCTTAGATTCATTTATTCTACCACTTAGAGGTGGATAAACTGAGTTAATTGGATTTTGACACTATGGCAGTCAAAGCAGAAAACATGTGTCATCAAAGTTTCTCTGTTTCTCCTTTTTCTGCCACACATTTTTGTCATATTTACAGTAGTGCCTGAGGGCAGCATCACACTGCCTGACAAAATGTGGCAGCTTGGTTTTCTCTTTAAAACAGACAACATTTGAGAGATGGAAATGTCCTTGATTGACCAGGAAGAAATTGAATCAAAACTATTGGGCGATCTAGAGAAAACTAATATTTTCAGTCATTTTCTAAGCAAAAAATTATGTTATGTTTTTCATCAATGTTTTATATTTCTAATTAGTTTTTACTAATAGATGCAGAAGGCTCACACAGTTCTCTTTTGTTTGTTTTTTCTAGCTTGTGGAGTGGAAAGAACAGATTCTTTTAATTTAAATTGTTTGGCTTGGCAGCAAGGTTTTGCAGTTTTGGGGCATGAGTCAGCTCTAACAGTAAAAAGTCTTTAACGAGACACAGCTGGAGGAAATTCTGGCTCTCTAGTCTCTGAACTTCAATTGAAAACATGGACTGAGTATTGATTTGATTTTGTAATCCTCAAGCGTTTCCTCTCATTTAGGTTTGGTAAATGCCACAGGACATGTGCAGAGGTATTTTTAACTGTGATAATTGTACTGTGAAAAGGTGATGCTGGCTGTGCGTAGTTGCAACACCGCTGCTGTGTACAACAAGCCCATAAAACTGCAGAGTGAAAACTGCTGCACTGCAGTAGAAAATACACAGTGGTTTGCATTCCTCCATCTGAGATCCAGGTCTCTAGTTGCTTTATTATTAACTCTCAGTAAATTTGTGACAAGACTCTCAACTTGAAAAATCTACTAAGCACTGTTTAGTTTGTATTTGAAAGGCAGTAACTTGGAGTTCAGAAAAGCAGGTTTGGGATTCAAAGGATGCCAGTTTTATGTCTACAAAGGCTGGAACAATCTAAATAACAAAGGGGAAGCACATATCCCCTCCAGCATTCATATGAGTTACCATAAAGGAGGTCTTGAGCAGTGACCACATGCCCAGTCTGCTCTGCCTGGATGAATGAAGTATAAAGTGATGTGTAGCTGAAAACCTCATTCTTTCTCTTATGCTCTTTTCTCCCTTTGAAGGTGTTTAATTCAAAAACAGCAGAGCTCCTCAGTCATCATCAGGTGGAAATCAAACAGAGCTTCCCCAAAGAAGGGTAAGTGAATAGATCCGATACAGATGTACACACAATTTAGAAATGTGCAGATCTGACTTGTTGTTATTTTTTTTCTGTCCTAATTGTCAGATGGGTGGAGGAGGATCCTAAAGAAATCCTGCAGTCTGTGTACGAGTGCATGGAGCGGACCTGTGAAAAACTCACCCAGCTCAACATAGACGTCTCAAACATTAAAGGTTTGCACACATGTGGCTGATGCTACCACTCTGTTTTCATGCATTTTAAAGAGGAGTTTTATGATCTAAAATCTCTCTGCTTGAACTTGTGTAGCTATTGGAGTGACCAACCAAAGAGAGACCACGCTCGTATGGGACAAAGAGACGGGGGAGCCCCTCTACAATGCAATCGGTGAAGTTTGAAATCTCTGTACTATCAGTTTGTTGTGTTTCCATCAGTGTTGCTGTGAACTAACTGTTGTGTTTTTGTTCAGTGTGGCTGGACCTGCGGACGCAATCAACAGTCGAACGTCTTATTAACAAAACTCCAGGAAGGAATAAAAATCACTTGAAGGTGAGTTTTTTTCTTTTTTGGTTAATTGTGCTCTTTAGTTTTTTTTCCCATCAACACAAAGTTCGATTGCAGGTATTTTTATATTGAATAGAGGATTTACAAATGCAGACTACATTTCTGTCACCCTGCAGCATAAAACAGGGCTCCCGATCAGCACTTACTTCAGTGCAGTGAAACTCCGCTGGCTGATGGACAACGTGCAAGAGGTCCATGAAGCTGTCGTGTCTCACCGCGCCATGTTTGGTACTGTGGACTCCTGGCTCATCTGGGTAAGAAAAGACTTCCTGTATAGCTGTATAGATGGAGTGATGGTGACAGTCAAGGAGCCGACTGATGTCTGATGGCTGTCCTACAGTGTTTGACCGGGGGGAAGTCGGGCGGAGTCCACTGCACAGATGTGACCAACGCCAGTAGAACCATGCTGTTTAACATTCACACGTTGGACTGGGACCCAGAACTTTGCAAGTACGACAGCTGTCTGTCGATAGATTTATGCCTTTTTATTTCGAGATATCCCTGAAAGAGATCACTGTTTTGTTTTGAAATTGTTGGTCATTTATTTATTTTGGGTCTTTTAAAAGTTTCAAAATATCTTTTTATGGCATCTTAATACTTCTTTGTGTAAATGCTTCATGTGGCTCTTTTGATTCCCGTCAGATATTTTGGTATTCCCATGGAGATCTTGCCCAGAGTGAGGAGTTCTTCAGAGATATACGGCCTCATGGTACGTATGCTTCAACCCGTTGATATCTTGCTATCTCTAGTCTACTCTAAATTTCACTCTAAGTGTTTCTATTAACTTTATATCCTAAGTATTTCATTGCTGTGTCTAGTGTCACTCTAGTGTTGTGTTGAAAGAATGCAATGTCTCGTGCAACAGGCCACTAATAAGATAATAGAGGTTTGTTTTTTTTGTGGTTTTTCAGTTTGCGTTCAGACTGTTCTAAATGCATGAAGGTTGACTGAGAAATTCTTTTAGGCATTTTTTTGTGTGTGCCATTGTCTCTCTTCTCTCACTGGTAGAAAATATGTTCTAGCCGGGTAAGTAATACTCGCCATCACTACTTTCCTCACCGTGCAGATTTAACCCGTCCTGCTTCTCCGTGGCCAAAGCTAACACTCCATCGCACAGTGCATTTCCAAGATTCATATGAAGGCTATTATTTCAGTTGCTGAAATGCTGCTGATTGTAAGAAAGTAGTGTAAGAAGGTCAGATAAGAGATTTGACAGGCTCAGCTTTTGATGCCTCACTGCTGCTTAGTTGTAACTCACATGATATGTTTGCTATGCCGCTGACACAATACAAACATCTGAGCAAATTTGCCAACTTAAAAGTATTGACTAGCGGAGCATGTAATTGTAATTAAATAACTGACTTACATTCATCTTGTGGCCAGAAACTGAACTTTCAAAATACAAGCATATAGTAAGTCAGTGTTTTGCTGCCCCCATGTGGCCAATTTGAGGATTAACCAAATAGACTCCAGAGGAATAGGGAATATAACTATCACAGTCACTGCTGTATGAAAGCTAACCAGTCTTTGTTGAGTGATTTTGGACCCAGCAGATGCTCACACACACACATGCTCCCTCTGTTGGAAATGTACTGGATGGTCCCTGTCCCTCACTGCTTCTGTTGTGGCATGCTGCTCAGCCAGTTATCATTGACATCCACAGCTTTCCTGACAGACCATCATCCTCTACCCTAACGTCTCCTAAATCTCTTCACTCTTTGGCACAGTTGTATTTAACCAACTTTAACTAACTTCTGTGTTTAAACCTTTAACCAAAACGATATAGGAGTGAAGACATTTTCATTTATTCAGGGTCACACTTGCCCTTGTTTGCCCTCACAGTTTGCTTCATTGTAAAAAAAAATGTAGTAGAATCAAAATTGGTATATTTTAGTTATTTGACTTCATGTAGTCAAATAATGAGTAATTCCCTTTTGTTGTCAGTGTTGTTGTCAGGACAAGGTTAAAAATTATGTTTTTCCATTTTTGACTGTATTTTCATTTTTTTGCTGAATTATTGCCATTGATTTGATATTTTAGCAACACATTTGTTTGTATAATTTTAAGTTTTTAATAGACAATGGATGCACATTTTTCTTTGTAAAAGTAAACTGTCAAAATGATCTGATCTCCCTGTTTAATATTCCATAGCTGTAGAGTCAAAATACAATAGCAGAAGAAGCAAAACACCTACAACGCTCTTTTAATGTGGCAAAGCTGAAATGAACTTCACTTATTAAACAAGTTAATCTTTCTTTTGACAGAAATCTGGAGCTCTTTCAGGAATCCCCATTTCAGGAGTGGGTTTGTCTCTTTTCCTTTCCAACATCATCTCCATGTACTTTATTAATATGCTTTGAAATGTGCTGAGATTTACTGTGTTCTTTGATAAACAGTGTCTCGGGGATCAGTCAGCAGCGCTTGTTGGACAGATGTGTTTCCAGGACGGGCAAGCTAAAAACACGTAAGTGGCTCTGTGTGTTTTTACATTTGCATTGACTCTTCCCTTCAACTGAAAGTTTACATTTATCATGTGTTTCAGTTATGGAACTGGCTGCTTTCTCCTGCGAAACACTGGACCCAAGGTACATCACATTTCCATATTAATAGTGACGTCTCTGCACACATTGCAAACAGTGGCCTTTTATCTTGTTCCTGTTGTTTTGCAGCCTGTGATGTCTGATCACGGCCTTCTGACCACGGTGGCGTACAAACTGGGTCGGGACAAACCTGCCTTTTATGCTCTAGAGGTACAGTAAATATGCTTCCTTTTGTCACAGCGGTTGACAGCTAACAGAGGACATGTAGAGGATCTTTCAGTTCACAGGTGATTTGTTTTTTCCGGCTCTTCCTGCCAGGGCTCTGTGGCCATCGCCGGAGCTGTGGTTCGCTGGCTGCAGGACAATCTGGGGATCATCGGATCATCTGAAGAGCTCGGTATGTTTGAAGGAGGATCAAATGTGACGATGATTGTGGCGTTCTTTAACCTTTCAGATCAGGGGTTTTCAAGTGGGAGGCAAGTCTACTTTACATCAGTTATCTTGTGTTTGTCTTGCCTTCATCCCACTTCCTGTTTCTCTCCCTGTGCAGAGAAGTTGGCCGCATCAGTCGGTACATCCTACGGCTGTTATTTTGTTCCTGCGTTCTCGGGGCTTTATGCACCGTACTGGGAGCCCAGTGCACGAGGGTAAGACCAGGAGCTTCTCTGCAGTGCAGTAAACATGTGAATTATTTCAGCCTGTTGAAAGAAGTCTTACTCTCTCTCTCTCTGTGTCACAGGATCATCTGTGGGTTAACTCAGTTCACTAATAAGAGCCACCTGGCATTTGCTGCACTGGAAGCTGTCTGTTTCCAAACCAGAGAGGTGAGCGCTCCCTCTCTTTCTCTAAATTGCTGTAATATAGGTTTGATCAGTGTTTTTGTAATAACTGTGATATTTGCGTGGGTGCAGATACTGGACGCCATGAATCAGGACAGCGGCATCCCGCTCACTCAGCTCCAGGTGGACGGAGGGATGACGTCCAACAGGTTGCTGATGCAGCTGCAGGCAGACATTCTCTGTATCCCTGTTGGTGAGATTTGCATTCAGTTATCATACTATTTCATTATGTATTGGTGAAGTCAGGGTCATGTCAAAGGGAAAGTGTTGGCAGTCATAATGAACAAACTGTGGCAGTGACCAAACTGGTTCTTTGACCAACAGCACACGGATGTTTGGAAATGGAGACGTGATTTTTCTTTACATATGACAAAATGTTTTTATAGAACAATTGAAGTGCAACACATGATGTCTTCAGTATTTCAACAGCAGTCAACTGTCAAACTGTTCAGATAATCCTGTATTCATGTGAGCAAAAACTGACAACAACACATGAATTTAAAAAAGTCACTTGCCATCAATCAAACATTTACTTTTGTTCACTATGTGTCTGTGTACAGATGTATTTTTTCGACACTGTCTGAAAAGAGCTCCTTCAACAGAGTAACATGTACTCCTGTGTGTGTGTGTGTGTGTGTTCAGTGAAGCCGTCCATGCCTGAGACCACAGCTCTGGGTGCAGCCATGGCAGCCGGAGCAGCAGAGGGGGTGAGCGTGTGGAGTCTGAGCCCGGAGGACCTGAGTGAAGTCACCTCAGAGAAGTCCGAGCCTCAGATCAACCCTGAAGGTCAGCGAGCCGCCGCTGCCGCCACCTGATGGATGTGTGTGTTCAGTAGCTGCTGCTGGAGAAAGTAAAGGTGTGTGTATGTGTGCCTTGCAGAGAGTGAGTTCCGGTACGCTCGATGGAAGAAGGCCGTGCAGAAATCCATGAACTGGGAGACGACAGAGCCGATTTGTAATGGAAACGGTAGGCAGTGCCAAATTATAGTGTTGATGGTTTCAGTCAGTGTTAATGCACAAACTGTCTCCTGTGGTGGGATTTTTAGGTAAAATATAACTAAACTAAATCAATTAAAAAAAAAAAAAAAAAAAAAGGAAAGAAAATGTATGGAGGTGGACTTGCAACAAACCTTTTTAACTTTGGGAATTCAACGATAGATTTTTAAATTATTCTCGTCCATTGTACCTTAGATAAAGGTGAGAAACCTGTTGCCTGTTTGTTTGGTGTTTAAACTTAATTTGGATTTAATTTAGACTTAATAATTTGTCTCTCTCTGCTGTGTTACCTTCATTTGTTCCAATGACCAAAAGGTGAAACTAGTATCTTCAGCAGCGCCCCCCTCGGCTTCTACATCTTGGGCAGCATGTTGATGTTGATTGGTGCAAAATACCTCGCAGGTCAGTGTCTACTTCAGTATTTTTTTTATTTATTGTTTTAGCTTGATGTTAGATGTGCCATATTTGATTAATAGCAGTGGCAGTGAAATTTAACCTCGGCCTTGTCTAAGTCTGTCTTTGTCATTTCTCTGTCGCCGTCAGGCCACGACTAGACTCCGACTCCTGGAGGCATTAAAACAAAGAGGAAAGTGGAAACAAAGACTTGTCATGCTGGACCACCACTTGTACTCACAGTTGCACTCGTTTCCAAAAGGAATTCCAGGAGCAAGACGCTCCCGCTGAATCATTTTGGACAACCAGGACAAGTACTGACTGATGGGACTTTTTCTTTATTATCTTCCCACTTTTTTTTTTATTTAAATGCATTTTTCTTTGCAGCAGACAAGAACACAATGGTACATTAGTTGAGTTTTAGCAGGTGTGTGCATGCAGTATTTCTTTTTTTTATTATTATGTTGATATGGAATGAATTGAGCTTATTCATGTACAAACTCTGCCAGTGATAGTTGTAAATGTTCCGCAGCTGTGTTCAGTGAAGCTGGCCGTCTGGTTTGCGTTACATGTCGTCCGTCGCTTCGCTGTTACCCTTGAACGGTCGCCTCACAGTCACCTTGTGATGTTTTGTTGTTCGAGACCCTCCACTATGAGACACAGATGAATTTTTAGAGCACTTTATATTTTTGTTTTTTTCCCGTGGGAGCTGAGAACTAACAGATTCCAGTATACACACTTACAATCTGAGGCAGTTCAGAGCAGCTTTTCTGACAGGAAGTTGACTTTTGTGATTCTTATGATGTTCAGTTTTTTGACACTTGTTAATTCAAGATATGTTTTAATATGGAGGCCATATTTAATAAATTGGACTATAATATATTCAGATGTGTTTCTAATATTCTGACCCACTTATACATGTCAACAAAAGCTGAACATCATAAGCTGTTGAGTTTCTGTCAGAACTGTTGCACTGATTTACAATAGATTGTACAGGTGTATCTATTAAAGTGGGTGTAATGAGTGTGTATTGTTGGGATGAGGAAGAAGGTTTGAGTTAGTTTGCAGTGAAATTCGGAAAAGTCAGACAAGCGTGCATCCTTAAAGTAACTCAATGCAGAAACCTTATCAGGGTGAAATGTTAGTGCAGTGTTTTGTTCTCTGATTTAAATTATTTAAATTAATACTTAATTTAAAGGAAGCTTTATAAAGATTAGTTTATTTTCCTTTGTAGAGAAGGTTTGAAGAGAAATGCTTTGTGGACCTAAAACAAAAAGAAAGTGTAAATAAAAGAAATGGTTTATTTTCAGCTCTGAACAGTCGTGCAGTTATTTGTTCACCTGAAGGAATGAAATGACTGAGTTCAGAGGCTCAAAGTGCTCTTTTCAGATCTAAACACTACAAGTGGATATTTATGAATGAATTGAAGATAAGGGAAGAGTGAGTAGCTTCAGAGTAAAACGAGTCAAATTAGAGGACCGAACTGAGGCATGGAAGCAAAGTGTGCTACAAATTCTCATGTAAGACCTTTAACTGTGACAATGTGGGTTTTAATGATGAACTGTTTCATATTGAATACTGAAAACTTGTCTCCACCCTTTTACGTCATTCCCTTCCAAAACTGTACAATCCAGCTCACGTCCTTATTACTGTACATTAGAGGGTCATTAACCCTATATGTGATGTTGTCGAGGAGCTGATTTGTGAAGAGGAGCTAATGCTCAGCAGGAAATGTAATGGGTTTGAAATGAGGAAGCAGCGTTTTCACCTCTTATGTATAGAAACTGGTTTTCATGGGAGAATAAATGTCATCAAAATACACTCATGTAATTTGACTGTTGTTGGTTTGAAATGGTGTCAGCTGTCTTTGAAGATCATAGTAGCAGTGGTTTAATCTAATCTAAGCCATGTGAAGATGTTGCTTTGGGTTATTGTGACAACATTGGTCTTTTCTCAATTTTCACCAACCAAATGATTAAATTGATTAATTGACAGAATAATCAGCAATGAATCCATAATGAAATTAATCATCCGTTCAAAATTATTTCCACCTCAGCTACAACCAAATCTGGCTTTGACTAATATTAACAGTATAACAGAGACATTTTTCTGCAGTACTTTACTTTTAATAGTACTTTTACTTTGAATACCTTAAGTACATCTTATTGATTATCCTTACATACTTTTACTAAAGTAACATTTCAAAAGCAGGACTTTTACTTGTGAGTATTTCACAGTGTAGTACTAGTACTTTTACGTAAGTGATTGTACTTCCTCCATCACTGCGTAATACAAACTAAAAAACAATGTGTATAGGTAATTTAAATCCATGTGATCATAAGGTTACTGGCAACAAGTCTTTGTTATGTCTTGGTGAAGTTATTTGTTTCTTCATTGACTGTTTTTTGCTTCCTGTTTTATCCTGACCAGTGTCATTTGGTCTGACTGACACTGAACTTGGACTAAAGCCAAGCACAGCCTACCTTTCCTTAGGGGGAAATCTGAGCCGTTAACAAGGGAGCGGTTCCTGCCAACACAACAAACTGCTGTGTGTCTGCACTTGCTTTTTACTGTGTGTTGGGTCTTTCACTTCTGAGACTCAGGCTTCATCCTGCACATGCTCCAGAGGTGGCGACGGCTTGACCAGCAGCTCTGACCGGTGAGTAAGTCTTTGTTCATCTCACTGTATATTTGTTCATAAAATGTCACTTAAAATGTTAGAATAACAAAGACAGCACAGGTTTATAACTTGTAAAGTCATTTTATGGAAAACTAACAAAATATACTTTCATAGTTTTCTTGCTGTATTATAGTGTGACTGTTTGCTCTGCAGTTGAGTTAGTGATTCACTTACAAAGACTATATTGTTCAGTGATGTGTGTGTGCCACCGCCACATTAACTTCATTTGCATAACTGACCCTCGATACCTGTTTTCTGTTTGAAGAATGGTTTTGTTTTATCTCAGTAGCAGCTTTAAATTGAATGCAGACTATCTACAAGTGAAAAGTGGTGAAACTCAATTTGGACACGTTTTCCTTCTGGGGTGTGTTCCAACATTCTGTAGTGACATAATGTTAAATACCTTCAGTTTTCTGAAAGTGGCATCGCCTCAGTAACCAGTCAACCAGGAAGTTGAGGCAGGTGTGGGACGCTTTGTGTGTGAGTTGTTCCTCCTGTCTGATCTTGCAGTGACAGGTAGAAAAAGCTAGGTGAGTCAGTGGGACACGTTTTGACGAGCACACCTTGTCCTTGACACTTGGCGGCCTCGTGCTGACAGCCTCTTCACGTTGAAGGTGTGTGGGAGTCGAACGGAAGAAATACTTCAGCTCCAGGTGGAAAGCAGTCAGTGGATGACTTCTGAACCATGTTGGATCCAAGAGGGAACGAAACCAGAGGCGGCCAGATGGGAGCCAACTTCTTACACCATGAAGGTCAGTCTTTATATTTATGGTAATCAGATACGACCTCTTTTATCCTTTCTTTTCTTTGTCTCTCTTTCTTTTCTAATCTTGTTCCTGTTGGATTTCTCATGCACTGTTTTTTTATTACACAGTAGCAGAATGAGGAAGTCCAACCTCTGAGTTGAACATGCCAAAGTATGGACTGTAGAGAACATCTTTTACTTAAGTGAAAGCACAAACAGAAATACTGTCAATACACCATGACAAATAAAAGTATGAAAGTATTACCAGCAGATTGTACTTCAAAGTACTCACTCAGTAAAATGCTCCATGTTTTATCTGATGTTTTTGGATTAATGTTCCTGCTCCATTCATTGCTGTGGATGTTAAAGGATTGAGCTCATTTTAAATGCTTTATGCTGTTGGTTAGTTAATTCTACATCATCATATTCTGTAAGATTATCATATATCCAACTTGTACTTGTCAGTGTATTCATACGGAGTAGGTACTTTCATGTAGATAAAGGGTGTGAATACCTCCATCACTGTTTGGTTGCCAAATACTTCCAGTAACCCTTTCTAATTGTTTCAAAGTGTTGTAATCAGACTGATGTAACCTCTCATTTCTGTGGCTTTGATCGACTTAACTCATATCAAACATGAATGTGTGCTGTGTTTTTTTTTCTCCGTCAGGCTTTCTTATCGCCAATCCCAGGCTGCCGGAGTACGTCCAAGGTGTTCACAGGAAAAACACAGTGAAAGAGCTGCTAATGCTGCAACGCCAGGTTAGTCACACATAGAGCATGATAAGACACGTTTGGACGAAGGGCTTGGATTTCCCAGAAAATGTTGCAGTCATCTCTATTATTTATGTTTTACCTATATTTGTTTAAAAAGAAAATGTGAGAGCTTCAGCTTTAAATCTTCATCAATGTCAGTCAATCAGTTTGGTTTCTGAGGAGAGATAGTTAGATTAGATTTGAGTTCCTCCAGCATGAGGAAGAAGTTGAGCATTCCACCACCTCACTGATGGAAGTGACAGCTACAAGTTCTCTGTATGCAAATCATTTAAGGGCACTGCCAAATGTCGCTTTGCTAAAACAATAGACAGCAAAAATATTCCAAATAATAAGCACATGTTTGTTAAATTGCATCTTTGAAATGATTGTCTTTCAGAAATGGAGCTGCTCTCCGGACGACCAGAGCTTGGAGCCTCAATTTAAATCTGCAAAAACTGAAGCTTTCTCCAACGACATGAGTCTGTATCTGCTGGATCCTCCAGCACCAGTGAACTCCGACATTATGAATCCAAACCCTCCTCAGAACGGTCCCATCGCCCCGGGACAGATGCAGGGACAAACGTGTCCGACTGTTGAAGTGAAAATCACTTTGTTTCACTGGCAAATCCACCAGGAGGCTCAGAGGGTCGGGGGAGTGTCACCTGAGCTGCTGAGCATGCAGGATGCCGACGGCGACACGTATGTACTGATGCAGAGAGACGGCAGATTTGACATGTCGATGTACAAATGAATAACAGTTGAAATAGTTCACTAAATGTATAATATATTAAAAAAGAGAATAAGATGAAAATGATGGACGAATGGGTGAAATGTTCAGCTTCTGCCTCTCAAAGCCTAAACACTGATGTATGTTTTGAACCTGCTGTAATTTTCTTTACGAACACCAGGTGTCTTCACATCGCGGTGGCTCAGGGCAGACGAGCTCTGGCTTTTGTGCTTGCAACCAAAATGGCTGAATGTGGCTCCCTGGATGTGAAGGAACACAATGGACAGGTAAGAATATTCACCTCAATGTATCCAGCAAACACATATTAATGACTTGTGGTTTCTGCTGATTTCCATCCAAAGCCCATGGTCTTCAGTCTAAGCTGCTGTGATGTTTATGCTGTTTTACACAGACAGCTCTTCAGGTAGCAGCTGCCTCCAATCAGCACCTGATCGTCCAGGACCTGCTGGCACACGGGGCTCAGATCAACACTCAGGACCTGTGGGGCCGCTCTCCTCTGCACGTGTGTGCTGAGAAAGGCCATCTTCTCAGTCTTCAGGTCTGAAAATTACTTTAAAGTGCATGTGAAACATAGAGTTGTGATAGTTTTTATGAAATGTTTCAAAGTTTGAATATTGACAGAGAAAGACTAAGTGAAGCCTGAATGCACAAACCTCTGCATCTGTTCATCTACAGAGAGTTTATCCAACCTCAGTGTTGGTTGTTAAACTTTTATTCAAGCCTTTAACTTGCATATTTTTGATTGTTGGATTATTGAGTTGTGTGATTGAAAGCAGTCAGTTCTTTGAGCATCAGTGGTACCATCAGCAAACATTTCAGCTTTATAACAGAATATTTAAATGTAATTTCACCTGGGCAGCAGAGACACTACAACAGGAAGCTTGTTCAGTTCATCTTAATGTAATCATTTGACTGTTACTTTGTAAACATTGAGGTTGATCTTAAGCTCAGCAGTGTCATGGCTGCCATCTTAGCTTCGGCTGCTTGTTAATTAGCATTCAACTCTGTCCAGGTGCGTTTTTAGTCTTCAGTGTCAGACTTTAAAAATTCACTGACTAATGTTTGAATTCACATATTTAGCAATATTGCAGAGCTGTTTAAGAGTTTGAGCTTCTTGAAAAGACCAATGGAAAGTGGTTTAGCTTTTTAATCTGAAGAGATCAACTTAAAAATGACCCTGGGTTTAAGTACAACCTCAAAAAGTGACAGACAGGGTTTGAGTTGTTTTCCTCATTTTCAGGCTTCACTCGAGTTGCTAATTGTTTAAAGGGTTGAAACCACAGGCATAACAAGCTTTCAACACAGTGAGTCACTGTCTGACTGCAGACCTGTAATCTGTCAATCAGTGATCTGTAAATAATTGAACATTTTACTGCACTTGGCATGGAGTCAGCACCACTTTGCTCTGCAGAAACTGTTTGAGTATGAAAAACAATGTGGGCTAATGTGCAGCTTATCTGACCTGTTAATTAGTAACTGTGTGTTTATGCTGTTAAATGTGAAAACACTGAACCTGTTGTGCCAGTTTATCACGTGTGTCTTTGGCACTGACCTTTGACGTGTCACACAATGAGGAAAATGATAAACATTAAGAAACATCTTGCTCATGGTTTTTATGAGTGTGAGCAGCTAAATTCAAGCAGAACAAAAACATGTCATAGTTGTGTGTCAACACTGTGTAGAGGATGTAAAGTGTTATTCAAGAGTCAAGTTTGGTTCTTGTACACTATGTTCATTTCCTCTTCACATTTATTTCCACAGAGCGTGTGGAGGGCCCTGAAGGGGAGCGGGCAACAGATTGAAATTGAAATGTTCAACTACGATGGTGAGTGTGTTTTATGAAACTGAACACTTGGTATATTTGATGCTTCTTTAATGAACTCTCCTGCTGCGTGTCTGTAGGTTTTACTCCGCTACATGTGGCCGTCATGTCTCACAACACTGTGGTTAAAGAGTTGACTCTGAAAAACTCTTGCTCTCATGTGACGATGGAGCTGCTGCAGAGGAAACAGGCCTATGTGGAATGCATTAAGACTCTGCTGCTCATGGGCGCCTCCAGTGGCACAAAGGTAAAACTGAGCAGTTGACTGTGGTTCAAATTGACACTTCAGTACTTAACTTTTGTTTGGTCAAGTAAATTTCTAATAGTTTTGTTATCATTTTCAAAACCACATTCTTTCTTAAAAACAGTCACTTTACTTTGACATTTCAATCCCACAGGATCTTAAAAGTGGGCGGACGTGTCTTCACATGGCTTCAGCGGAGGCCAATGTGGAGCTGTTTCACATTTTCCTCAACCAGCCGTCTTCACTGTCCATTGTAAATGTGAAGGTAAGTTGTTTTGTCGTCATGGCGTCAGAGTGAAATGAGCTTAACACCCAAACTGTGTGAACTGTAATGTTTAGTCTTGTGTCTGTGTCTCAGATGTTCAATGGAAACACAGCCCTGCACGTCGTCAGCTCTCTGCAAAACCACGAGGCTCAAGTGGATGCGGTGAAGCTGCTGATGAAGAAAGGAGCCGACCCAGGAAGCAGGAACTTTGAAAATGAACTTCCGTGTCAGCTGGTGCCTGAAGGAGCCATTGGTGATAAGGTAAGTGTGACAGATGCAGATCCTGGGACTTAGTCTTTGGTGAAATGGTACAAACATGTCGTGTGGCCGAGAATCAAACTAATCCTTTCTAAAACTTAAAGCTTAAAAATAACTGGAATTAATATAAATAATTTCGGAATGTAAAAGTAATTTAAAAAAACCGACAACGCCACCTTGGGAATTCTATCTTGGCCGGGCGCCGCACCTGTGGCTTGTTCGCTTGATTGTTGATTGCTGCTCGGGGGCGTGGCCAGTGTGGTGCGTTCAGTGGTGATAGGGAAAAAAATTCCATGCCAAAAACCAACTGTGCTACATAACAAAAAACACAATCCAGTAAAACTTAAAATTGTAAAGAACAGTGATTCGAGTTAAAGTATGCAGTCAACTATTCAACATCAGGCATAAAAACCCATCCACATCAACCCTGTCACACTTATCCAAACCATATTGTGATGATTAAGAAAAAGTCCCAGTAACTGCAAGACTGAATCATAAATGTGTTTCTTTTTCAGGTGCTGCAGATCCTGAAAGGGAAACATGTCCGTGCTTAAGTGAAGCTCAAAAACACTGTCAGTCAGACAGTCCAGTCTATCCAAGTAGTATTTGCCAAGACAAGGCAGATTTTGGTTGTTTCAGTGAAACATGCCACATTGTTCATTACTATGTAATGTTAGTGGAGAAAGTGAAGTTTTGATTAGTGGTTTTTGTTCTTTGTTGCCAGCCTTGATTCCAAAAACATTGTGTGACTGTGTAAAACAGAATGTGATAATCCTCTAACACAAACTCAACTGAAAACATAAGAAGACCATCTATATAATGGTTTCTATGCTTAATCTGAATGAGATGCCAACAACACATTCGTTTTACACATCCCAACTGTCTTGGAATCATTGTTGTATTGTGATTTAGGTATGAAGCTGATACTTTAATGTCCAATAAGGTTTTTACATGCAAGGCTGTTTTACATTAGTAGATGTTAGTTTTCACTGTTTAGACTTTGACATGTTTGGTTGACTAGAAGGTAGGATTGGATCCTAACAGGGAACATATTGTTGACTATTTCAAAATAATTCTGTGTAATACTTTAAGAGATTAATATTGTCCATGTATTTAAAAAAAAAATCTGTTTCTTTGAAGGGAATGTACTTTTCTGTATGTGTTAATGTAAATGTGTAAAGGAGAGATGACCTGGACAGCAGTTAGTAAAACCAAGCTTGAGCCAACCATCCAATATTCAAATTTGTATTTGCATGTTTTCCAAAACATCATCTTATGTTATTACAGTCTTCTTCCAGTTGATTACTGGCAGTAGCAGAAACAATGAGGTACAGACAAACGTGGACAGTTATTAATGTACAGGGTGGTGGCAGCAATCATCAAGTTGTCCAGGGTCACAGTCCCTCTGTGAGTCTCTTCTCATGAGTGCTTCCAATAAAAGCCCCTCAGAGCTGAGGTGTTTTTGATGGACTTATTTCTTCTTCTTGTCCTGCGTGCTGGAGAACCACTGGTCCAGCAGCTTCTTGCTGTAGTAAATCTGCCAGCCATGGACCTGCACAGCAATGACGATGACCAGGTACATGACGGACACGGCAGAGAAGCCAAAGATGAAGCGGTAGGCTTTGCCGTGTCGATAGAGCTGCTGCGCCACGGGGAACATCTCCATGCAGCCGTAGATGAGCGGTGCCACACAGAAGAGGCCGGCGCTGATCATGGAAATGACCAGGTAGCTGATGTTGTTGCGGGGCAATGCCAGGAAGCAAAAGACCGTGGGAATGATGCTGAGTAGGTAGGGGTACTCCCACTGGTACGGAGAGGCGACCACCTTGTGGGAGACGAGGCTGAGCTGGCTCACAGTCACCTGCAACAGAAGAGACACCACAGTCACAAGTTGCTCAACAATCAATAAATGTCAATCCAAAGTGTATTTGTCAATGCATGTTTGAAATTGTAAAGGTTTGGCACTACCTGCGCTGCCATCAGCACCCAGATGAGCACATGGACAATGTTGAGTTTGCGTATTTCAGACTTCAAGGCAACGCTGCAAGGCAAAACAAGCACATTAAGGGTTAGTTCAACTCATTCTCCACTTTCATTTCAGCAGATCAAAAGTGTTTGTTCAAGCATTCACATGGTGAGGGAACAGCCAGATTGGGGCAGTTTGCAGGTTTGGTGTCTTTCCCAAGCAGGATTCAGCTGAATTTTGCAAGATTTCAGCACTTTTGGCTGCCGTGGATCGATCCAGAGACCCTGCGTTTTGGGGCCGAGCGCTCTACCTGCGGGGGTGAGGCTACTACTCAGAAGCAGTGGACGTTTCATTCTGAGCATGAAATTGTAGTTTTTTGTGCCTATTTTCACCTTTTCTGAAAAGTCAATGAGTCGACCCCGAAAAAAAACGCTGATGACCTTTTTTGGGGTGAATTTTTTTCATGTTCCAAATTTACTTTAAAACTACTCAGAACCAGTGGACGCTTCATTCTCAGCATGAAATCGTTTTTCGGCCGTATTTTCGGTCGTCAATGAGTCGCTCAAATACGCCCTCAAAACAACAATTTCATGCTCAGAATTTAATGTCCACCGCTTCTGAGTAGTTTTAAAGTCAATTTGGAAGATGTAAAAAATTCACCCAAAAAAAGGTCATACTATACATCAGCGTTTTTTTTCGAGGTCGACTCATTGACTTTCCAGAAAAGGTGAAAATACGCCCAAAAAACAACAATTTCCTGCTCAGAATGAAACTTTGACTGGTTCTGAGTAGTTTTAAAGTCAATTTGGAACATGTAAAAAATTCACCCAAAAAAAGGTCATACTATACATCAGCGTTTTTTTTCGAGGTCGACTCATTGACTTTCCAGAAAAGGTGAAAATACGCCCAAAAAACAACAATTTCCTGCTCAGAATGAAACTTTGACTGGTTCTGAGTAGTTTTAAAGTCAATTTGGAACATGTAAAAAATTCACCCAAAAAAAGGTCATACTATACATCAGCGTTTTTTTTCGAGGTCGACTCATTGACTTTCCAGAAAAGGTGAAAATACGCCCAAAAAACAACAATTTCCTGCTCAGAATGAAACTTTGACTGGTTCTGAGTAGTTTTAAAGTCAATTTGGAACATGTAAAAAATTCACCCAAAAAAAGGTCATACTATACATCAGCGTTTTTTTTCGAGGTCGACTCATTGACTTTCCAGAAAAGGTGAAAATACGCCCAAAAAACAACAATTTCCTGCTCAGAATGAAACTTTGACTGGTTCTGAGTAGTTTTAAAGTCAATTTGGAACATGTAAAAAATTCACCCAAAAAAAGGTCATACTATACATCAGCGTTTTTTTTCGAGGTCGACTCATTGACTTTCCAGAAAAGGTGAAAATACGCCCAAAAAACAACAATTTCCTGCTCAGAATGAAACTTTGACTGGTTCTGAGTAGTTTTAAAGTCAATTTGGAACATGTAAAAAATTCACCCAAAAAAAGGTCATACTATACATCAGCGTTTTTTTTCGAGGTCGACTCATTGACTTTCCAGAAAAGGTGAAAATACGCCCAAAAAACAACAATTTCCTGCTCAGAATGAAACTTTGACTGGTTCTGAGTAGTTTTAAAGTCAATTTGGAACATGTAAAAAATTCACCCAAAAAAAGGTCATACTATACATCAGCGTTTTTTTTCGAGGTCGACTCATTGACTTTCCAGAAAAGGTGAAAATACGCCCAAAAAACAACAATTTCCTGCTCAGAATGAAACTTTGACTGGTTCTGAGTAGTTTTAAAGTCAATTTGGAACATGTAAAAAATTCACCCAAAAAAAGGTCATACTATACATCAGCGTTTTTTTTCGAGGTCGACTCATTGACTTTCCAGAAAAGGTGAAAATACGCCCAAAAAACAACAATTTCCTGCTCAGAATGAAACTTTGACTGGTTCTGAGTAGTTTTAAAGTCAATTTGGAACATGTAAAAAATTCACCCAAAAAAAGGTCATACTATACATCAGCGTTTTTTTTCGAGGTCGACTCATTGACTTTCCAGAAAAGGTGAAAATACGCCCAAAAAACAACAATTTCCTGCTCAGAATGAAACTTTGACTGGTTCTGAGTAGTTTTAAAGTCAATTTGGAACATGTAAAAAATTCACCCAAAAAAAGGTCATACTATACATCAGCGTTTTTTTTCGAGGTCGACTCATTGACTTTCCAGAAAAGGTGAAAATACGCCCAAAAAACAACAATTTCCTGCTCAGAATGAAACTTTGACTGGTTCTGAGTAGTTTTAAAGTCAATTTGGAACATGTAAAAAATTCACCCAAAAAAAGGTCATACTATACATCAGCGTTTTTTTTCGAGGTCGACTCATTGACTTTCCAGAAAAGGTGAAAATACGCCCAAAAAACAACAATTTCCTGCTCAGAATGAAACTTTGACTGGTTCTGAGTAGTTTTAAAGTCAATTTGGAACATGTAAAAAATTCACCCAAAAAAAGGTCATACTATACATCAGCGTTTTTTTTCGAGGTCGACTCATTGACTTTCCAGAAAAGGTGAAAATACGCCCAAAAAACAACAATTTCCTGCTCAGAATGAAACTTTGACTGGTTCTGAGTAGTTTTAAAGTCAATTTGGAACATGTAAAAAATTCACCCAAAAAAAGGTCATACTATACATCAGCGTTTTTTTTCGAGGTCGACTCATTGACTTTCCAGAAAAGGTGAAAATACGCCCAAAAAACAACAATTTCCTGCTCAGAATGAAACTTTGACTGGTTCTGAGTAGTTTTAAAGTCAATTTGGAACATGTAAAAAATTCACCCAAAAAAAGGTCATACTATACATCAGCGTTTTTTTTCGAGGTCGACTCATTGACTTTCCAGAAAAGGTGAAAATACGCCCAAAAAACAACAATTTCCTGCTCAGAATGAAACTTTGACTGGTTCTGAGTAGTTTTAAAGTCAATTTGGAACATGTAAAAAATTCACCCAAAAAAAGGTCATACTATACATCAGCGTTTTTTTTCGAGGTCGACTCATTGACTTTCCAGAAAAGGTGAAAATACGCCCAAAAAACAACAATTTCCTGCTCAGAATGAAACTTTGACTGGTTCTGAGTAGTTTTAAAGTCAATTTGGAACATGTAAAAAATTCACCCAAAAAAAGGTCATACTATACATCAGCGTTTTTTTTCGAGGTCGACTCATTGACTTTCCAGAAAAGGTGAAAATACGCCCAAAAAACAACAATTTCCTGCTCAGAATGAAACTTTGACTGGTTCTGAGTAGTTTTAAAGTCAATTTGGAACATGTAAAAAATTCACCCAAAAAAAGGTCATACTATACATCAGCGTTTTTTTTCGAGGTCGACTCATTGACTTTCCAGAAAAGGTGAAAATACGCCCAAAAAACAACAATTTCCTGCTCAGAATGAAACTTTGACTGGTTCTGAGTAGTTTTAAAGTCAATTTGGAACATGTAAAAAATTCACCCAAAAAAAGGTCATACTATACATCAGCGTTTTTTTTCGAGGTCGACTCATTGACTTTCCAGAAAAGGTGAAAATACGCCCAAAAAACAACAATTTCCTGCTCAGAATGAAACTTTGACTGGTTCTGAGTAGTTTTAAAGTCAATTTGGAACATGTAAAAAATTCACCCAAAAAAAGGTCATACTATACATCAGCGTTTTTTTTCGAGGTCGACTCATTGACTTTCCAGAAAAGGTGAAAATACGCCCAAAAAACAACAATTTCCTGCTCAGAATGAAACTTTGACTGGTTCTGAGTAGTTTTAAAGTCAATTTGGAACATGTAAAAAATTCACCCAAAAAAAGGTCATACTATACATCAGCGTTTTTTTTCGAGGTCGACTCATTGACTTTCCAGAAAAGGTGAAAATACGCCCAAAAAACAACAATTTCCTGCTCAGAATGAAACTTTGACTGGTTCTGAGTAGTTTTAAAGTCAATTTGGAACATGTAAAAAATTCACCCAAAAAAAGGTCATACTATACATCAGCGTTTTTTTTCGAGGTCGACTCATTGACTTTCCAGAAAAGGTGAAAATACGCCCAAAAAACAACAATTTCCTGCTCAGAATGAAACTTTGACTGGTTCTGAGTAGTTTTAAAGTCAATTTGGAACATGTAAAAAATTCACCCAAAAAAAGGTCATACTATACATCAGCGTTTTTTTTCGAGGTCGACTCATTGACTTTCCAGAAAAGGTGAAAATACGCCCAAAAAACAACAATTTCCTGCTCAGAATGAAACTTTGACTGGTTCTGAGTAGTTTTAAAGTCAATTTGGAACATGTAAAAAATTCACCCAAAAAAAGGTCATACTATACATCAGCGTTTTTTTTCGAGGTCGACTCATTGACTTTCCAGAAAAGGTGAAAATACGCCCAAAAAACAACAATTTCCTGCTCAGAATGAAACTTTGACTGGTTCTGAGTAGTTTTAAAGTCAATTTGGAACATGTAAAAAATTCACCCAAAAAAAGGTCATACTATACATCAGCGTTTTTTTTCGAGGTCGACTCATTGACTTTCCAGAAAAGGTGAAAATACGCCCAAAAAACAACAATTTCCTGCTCAGAATGAAACTTTGACTGGTTCTGAGTAGTTTTAAAGTCAATTTGGAACATGTAAAAAATTCACCCAAAAAAAGGTCATACTATACATCAGCGTTTTTTTTCGAGGTCGACTCATTGACTTTCCAGAAAAGGTGAAAATACGCCCAAAAAACAACAATTTCCTGCTCAGAATGAAACTTTGACTGGTTCTGAGTAGTTTTAAAGTCAATTTGGAACATGTAAAAAATTCACCCAAAAAAAGGTCATACTATACATCAGCGTTTTTTTTCGAGGTCGACTCATTGACTTTCCAGAAAAGGTGAAAATACGCCCAAAAAACAACAATTTCCTGCTCAGAATGAAACTTTGACTGGTTCTGAGTAGTTTTAAAGTCAATTTGGAACATGTAAAAAATTCACCCAAAAAAAGGTCATACTATACATCAGCGTTTTTTTTCGAGGTCGACTCATTGACTTTCCAGAAAAGGTGAAAATACGCCCAAAAAACAACAATTTCCTGCTCAGAATGAAACTTTGACTGGTTCTGAGTAGTTTTAAAGTCAATTTGGAACATGTAAAAAATTCACCCAAAAAAAGGTCATACTATACATCAGCGTTTTTTTTCGAGGTCGACTCATTGACTTTCCAGAAAAGGTGAAAATACGCCCAAAAAACAACAATTTCCTGCTCAGAATGAAACTTTGACTGGTTCTGAGTAGTTTTAAAGTCAATTTGGAACATGTAAAAAATTCACCCAAAAAAAGGTCATACTATACATCAGCGTTTTTTTTCGGGGTCAACTGACTTTCCAGAAAAGGTGAAAATAGGCACAAAAAACAACAATTTCATGCTCAGAATGAAACGTCCACTGCTTCTGAGTAGTAGCCTCCCCCCGCAGGTAGAGCGCTCGGCCCCAAAACGCAGGGTCTCTGGATCGATCCCTGGCCACTGCAGCCAAAAGTGCTGAAATCTTGCAAAATCCAGCTCGACCCTGCAAGATTGAGCTGAATCCTGCAGGATTCAGCAGAATGTTGGTGAATCTGCTAAGCACTTGAGGAATACAAGAACCTACCTCATCTGGTAGTGTGAAGCAACCCTCTCTCGGTGCTGGAAATCACTGCCGTCTGTGCCCGTCGCCCTCGGACCTGCTCGAGAAGCCATGGTGAAAACCTGAAAAGAAAACACAAGGTTAATACAAGACTTTCGGGTCCACAAAATATTTTATACACACATGCTTGACTACATCCAAATAGATGCTGTAATCTTGCTTCAGCGGACTCACAAAATCATTGTAAGCATTTACCCTCACTTTTGCTGTCAGATGAATCAAGTACAACACTCCAAACTACAGCTTGAAAAAACAAAGACATGAATCTGTTTCACTTTACATTACACATTTACATTCCAAGCTTCTGGTGGAGGAAGACACATTAGGATTCTTTACTTCATACATGACCAAATATTCCAACATACAATATCATCACATTAATAATAATGATGCATTCATATAAAAGGTGCAGCACGTGTTTATTTACTTCATACATTAGCACATACTCCAACATAGAATATCATCACATTTACACTACTCATGCATTCACATAAAAAGGTGCAGCTCATGTTTAACTACAACTCATGACTTTTTCCGTTATTGATTCATCTGCTCATCATTATATCAATTACCCAACTGATTGTTTGGTTTGTAAACCATTCTGGAAACTTACAAATGCTGACAATTAATCTATTTACATTTCCAATTGGGGAGTTGGTTGTTGACATTTTTTAGACCTCTCATGTTTACATTGCTCATTCATCTACTCTGTGGGATGAATACAGGAATATCTTATCTTACTCATATCCATAGTGGTTGTTTTGACCAACTTACATTAACATTCAAAGCTATTTAAAAGGAGCACATTGACACATTTTCAACATAGGGCTCATTTTTAACTTATTAATATGCGACTGCAACTAATGCTCAACCTCACTATGGTTTAATAACTAGGTTAATAATCTACTCATTGTTTCAACTGTACTTTTTAAGATAAGATAAGACAAGCCTTTATTCGTCCCATAGTGGGGAATTTCACATGTGACAGCAGCACAGGGGATAGCAGCAGTTAAATATTAAAAACAAATAACAGTCTAAAAAGGAGGTATACACAAGTTTACATTACTTATTTACACTTTTGAGTATGGATATGAAATATAAAAATATATGCCCAGTATAAAATATATGACCAATGAATACACACAATGGGCCTAAACTGAGGTAAGAAATGACAGTTTAAATAAGGAATATCAAATACTAAATACAGAATATTGCACATTGACTTGGTCAAGTATTGCACAGTGAGTGGAAGTTACATAAAGAACAAAAATGTCCTTCGGGATTTATATAGTTCTTATCTTTTGCTCTTGGTTAGTTCTTATGTATATCCTGACAAAATGTCTTTTTAGAAACTCGGAATTTGCTTTGTCTGCAAAAGTCTTGATCTTGTACATTACGGTTTTATTCAATGTCAAAGCACATTTCATTTACTGCAAGTCCAAATTGTTCACTAACGTCAAAGTCATCAATGGCTCAAGTAAAGGATGTTACAATATTTTCCTCTCACATGTCAAAGTAAAAGGTGACAGGAACATAAGACTCAAGTAACGTACAAGTACCTCAAATGTACAGTACAAGTACGTGCACCACCTGCACCTAATTGCTCATTAGCTAGCGTTGCTCAGTTAGCACGGGTTGCTGTTCATACGGTGCAGATCTGGATTTTAAGGTTTAATTAGCCGGCATGCCAATCTAAATATATCCGCTACAATATCATTTCACTTCGGGTGCCATCATTTATGTCGGCACGTTCACTTAGATGTTTAATAGGCAACATAAAACAGCTGAGAGTTGAGCTAACAGGCTAACGCTAACTAACAGTTAGCCAAGTGTCGGCGACTTATTACTTTGACATAAATGAAAAGCTGCATCACCAAACTGTCAATAACATTAGTGCAAACATATACGAGATTAAAGACAACACTTACGTCTTATTTGCTGTTCATACGGTGCATTGGTCCACACGCAGATACGCCAGTCGGCCTGCAAACAAGAGCCAGGTCAGGCTACAGAGGGGCAGAAACGGAGGCCAAGTGAGCAGGCTGACAACCCGGAAGTGCGACGCTTCGCACTGTGATTGGTCAGAATCACGCATGGTGAGAACTGACTCCGGTGTATTCTCTCTGCTTCTCTCCCTTCGTCAGATGAAGCTCAGACAACTTATAACAACTACAAGTTACATAGCATTTTATCCCAGTTATTATAACCTGATACATCATGTTTCAAAATCTTTCTTTTCGTTTGACAATTCGTTTTTGAGATCATGAACTTGCTTCGGTTTCTAACAATGCATCAAAACATCACTGACAAACCTGACAGAGGTACAAGTACCTGGGTCTCCGTGCCAGTCAGTCAGAACTGAAGAAGCTCCTCAGATGACAAGTGAAACATGTTCGACATCCTACATCAAGCCACAGCAAAGGTTTGCAGTTCTTTATTCAAACATTATCAAATCGATCAAAGGAACATAAGTCAAAGTTCACATACTTTAGGCACAGTTTCCCATTTAATGTTATGCACCATTGTCCAAAATAAAGCCAAAAACAGAAGGAAGCAAAACTTAATTGCACATCCACAGTTTGAAGACATAAAGCACAAAACTAAACACACTGACAGGTGGTTGTATGAATGTATGACTGGGTATGAACAGGAACATATCTTTGAATATTTGTGTATGTTGTGTTCTGCATTTTGGAATGATTTCACACAGAGGTTAACACAATCCCAAATAATCAGTAGTCAAACAAATAAATTACAGAGAATACTGACAAAAACAACCTTTCACAACAGACAAATGACATAAAATGGTCAGAAGTGAAGACTCCCATGAATGTTCAACTGTCAAATTGTGGGAAAAACTGCTAAATGTATTTTGTTGTCTGTTCTGTTCTGAGATATGAAACTGAATTCAAAAACATCACCCAAATACTTTTTCACTGTTAGCTGAATATGTAAAAAAAAAAAACTGTATTAAGATGTTGTTGTGTTACAAAGCTGCATCTTCACAAAGACAACAAGACTAAGAATAACTTCATATCTGCATGATTACCTCAAATACATAACCCAACATTATGTAATGACAGCTGAGTGTAAATGCATCTTACACTAAAACTCATATATTCTTATGTGCCCAGGATACAGTATATAACTGTAAAGCAAAAAAAAAAGAGTGAAAACTGAATACAGCTCTGAAACATTAAGCCTCATTGTTCCAGGAGTTAATTCAGCCATGTCATGATATATTGCCTGTGGACAGATATAAGAATAAATGCAAAATGTAAACATACAAGACCTACGACAAGTGGGATATTTGGTAGTTTTTTGTTTTTGTTTTTACCTCCGCTCTCCACAACCTAGTACATTCACAAGACTCCATTTGATGTGTGTAAATACAGATGCAAGGCATTTAATGAATTTCAAAAAAGTATTTTGCTTTTACATATAAAAAAAGACAATTCTTCCACCACTCAATGTAAACCATTTCACTTGACCTATACTGTACCTTTGACACTGCACTAGTTTTAACATAAATATGTTAAAATCCGGCATCAATATGTCATGACTATCACTTTGTTCAGACTCATTTTTTACATCGGGTACAATAAGTATCCAGAAAATGTGGAGTGGACATACTGACCAGCATAAAGTCCCGCAGCCTGGTCAGATGGCAGCTGCATGTGCACAGTGTCTCCTTGTCTCAACGGGAGTACAGCGCTCCCTGAGGCCTGATCCAGTAAACCCTTTGAGTATTCATCATATGTGTACATTACTGGCTCATTGTTCTTCATCAGTGCCACCCACACATTGCCTCCTTTGCAGTGAACGTGGTAAGCAAAGTAGTAGATCCCTGGTACGCTACAGGTGAAAATCCCACTTTGGGGACTGTAGTCCTGATTGCCATTGTGCAGGAGTTTGTCAAAGATGACTGGAGAGCCGACAGGAGGGAACGGATTTGTGAGCTTAGCTGTGAATGCAGGCATCTCCAGAACATTTCCACCAATTTCACCTCCGCTCTTTGGCTTCTTGTAACCTTGTTTTTGGCCGTTATATGGGCCGGTCACAGGCAGGATCTGTCCAAGCTCAGGAGATGTAGCAGGTAGCCCTGGAGGACCAGGGGGTCCAGGTTGTCCTGGCTGCCCTGGAAGTCCAGCAGGGCCACTTGGGCCAGGGTTACCTTGAGGGCCAATATGACCAGGAAGTCCTGTCTTGCCCTCACCGGGATAGCCAGGTTTACCGGGCAGG
Source organism: Centropyge bicolor (assembly GCA_037975185.1). Taxonomy (NCBI): domain Eukaryota; kingdom Metazoa; phylum Chordata; class Actinopteri; family Pomacanthidae; genus Centropyge; species Centropyge bicolor. Next base: position 3,326,769 of record JBBMOC010000029.1, read on the forward strand.
CCTGTTTCGCCTTTAGGCCCTGGAAGGCCGGGAGGTCCAATTGGTCCCCCTGGTCCTGTAAGCCCTGGAATACCCTGTGGTCCCTGGTGACCCTTCTCCCCAGCTTCTCCGCCCTCTCCTCTTGGTCCAGGTATTCCTCCAACACCGGGGGCACCAGGCAAACCCCTCATACCAGGTTCTCCTTTGGGGCCCATGGGCCCCTGAAAACCTCTTTGTCCTGGCTGACCACCCACTCCTGATAAACCTGGATGTCCTGGAAGACCTGGAGGCCCGACTTCACCCTTTACTCCAGGATATCCTTTTGGTCCCCCAGCACCATCCTCTCCCTTTTGTCCTGGGAAGCCAATACTACCTGGAGGCCCTATTGGGCCTGGTGGGCCAGGCATACCACTAGGACCAGTGGAACCGATGACCCCTGGAAGACCTCTGTGACCTTTATCGCCTTTTAGGCCTGGAGGTCCGGGGAGACCGGCATGTCCCTTGTGACCTTTAGGTCCGGGAAACCCTGGTTTACCGTAGCCTGGCAAGCCTGGACCCCCTGGTAAACCGGGAGGGCCTGGTTCCCCTTTCCCCCCAGAGAGTCCTGGTTGCCCTCTGAATCCATCCTTTCCTGGTTTCCCAATTCCTGGCAAGCCTGGTGGTCCTGGTTGGCCTCTTTCACCAGGTGGTCCTGCCAGTCCGGGCTCTCCAGAAGGACCGGGCTTTCCTGCTATCCCTGGCTGCCCAGGAAGACCATTCAGACCAGGTTTACCAATCCCAGAGATGCCCACCTGTCCAGGTGGACCTGGTGGTCCAGAAGGTCCTTTTAAACCTGGCAATCCAGGTAGACCAACTCCTTTGTCGCCCTTGGGGCCTGGAGGACCAGGAAGACCAGGTAAACCTTTCTGGCCAGGCTCCCCTGGATGACCTCCCTGTCCAGGTAGCCCCTGACCTCCCAGTTTTGAAATCCCAGGGAGCCCAGGGGGACCCGGGAGCCCTGGAGGCCCAGGAAGACCGTTCGGTCCTTCTCCTCCACCGGGACCGAGGTCACCTTTTGGTCCTGGTAACCCAGGTAGTCCAGGTTTTCCTGGCAATCCTGGCATGCCGGGTTTGCCGATTCCTGGGTAGCCTTGAGGACCGGGAGGCCCTGGCTTTCCTGGCAAACCTGGCAATCCCTGGCCTGGTAGTCCAGATGGGCCTTGTGGTCCTGGTGGTCCTATCAGTCCTGGGGGGCCCTGAACTCCTTGTGGTCCCTCTCTGAGACCTTCTCCACCAGGACCAAGGGGAGGTGGACCTTTAGCTCCTCTGGGGAATGTTTGTCCTGTTAAAAAAAAAAAAAAAAAAAAAAAAAGAGGGAACATTTGGTTGAGGAAGGTGAATATTAACACTAATCAAGAAAAATGGTCCTGATGTGATCTAAAATGCATTTATTTGTGTTAACAAGCTTCTTGATGGAATAAAGGCCACTGATGAGTTTGCAAGAACATTTATGCAAATGTGGCGTCACCTTTGCTGTCAGTCAGTGGTCTCTCTTTGCTCATTTGCAAAGGCAGCTGAGGAAGCTCTTTCCCATACTGAGGCAATAAAGGCCCTTCGTTGCCGTAAGGCAGGTGCGGCATCTCGTTCCCCATAAACTGCTGCTGAGGAAGCCCGTCGTTGTACTGTGGTAAGGGCTGGTGCTGTTGAGGCGGCTGCTTATGTCCATAATACGCCCCGCTGTGGGCAAGGTGGAATAAACTCAGCTGGACCAGTAGAAAGAAAGAACGGAGGGGTACAGCCGCCATTTCTACGGGTGGAAAACAAAAGAAGTAAACATATAAATATCATACATAATGCAAAATGAGTCTTTCAAAGCCCCTCCACCAGTGCTGCTGTATTTTCAGTTTGTGTGTTGCCAGGATGGCAATAGGACGACTCTAAAAATTGCCAACAGCTTTCAGTGAGAAGCTGAGATTTCTGCCACAAATGTGTAGAAATAACAACACATATTTACATAATAGATATTATTAGTGGATAAATAGTGTAACTGTAAATTATCTTTTCAACAATTTTACAGAGAACTGGGAGGTTATTAAATGGTCAATCTTTTAACTCTCTGGAAAAAAAGTGCAATATTCAGGACAGCACAAGATTTGGGAATTTTAAACCCCCATTATGATTTTTCATATATGTTTTTATTGGTTTACATTGCGTATTATTCTTTCTGTTATCAAATGTCACACTGACCTTTGACATTTGACCACCATATTCTGCTCAGTTAATCCTTGAATCCAAAGTGGACGGACAGACAGACAGACAACCCAAAAACATAATCCCGGATATTAAAATATATCTACTTGTGATATGCTGCTGACATCACCAGGATATACTGTAGACACTTCATTTCAAGTCCACCGTCTAAGCAGAGGGTCAGCCTTCATGTTACTCCACCACCAGCAGGCTGCGCTCTTCCATCTCGCAGCTGAGTCCAGAAATGATTTCAAAGCCAACACTCTGGTTCTTATGAAACCCACCGTGGTCACACCAAAAAAGAAACAAAAACCCTGCGCTGCCCGACTCCCTCTCTTCCTTCCTTCCCCGTGTTTACACATCTACTCAAACACACTGTGTCAAAGCCTCAGAGTCTCATATCCTTGAAGTGAGTTAAACAGAGCGCATGCTGCTAAAACATACAGTATATCGTAATTAAGAGGCCCCGTAGGGGACGTGGTCACTTTTCAACATAATCCTTAATCCTTTAAACATGTCTGAGCTAAAGAGATTGGTTAAGTGCTGCCAAGAGCACGGTGTGAAAATAAACGCTGATGGGCGAACGTATGTTTTCCTCCGCCGTGGTGCTTGTGTGTCCTGAAACAGTCCCAAAGAGATCAAAGTTTGTGGAGAGCTGAACTAATGGAAATCTGACTTGCTTACATTTTTCTGAGCAATTATGTAAAAAGGCAAGCGAAGTGGTGCCAGGCTGAATGTGCTCACTGTAGAATATTTTTAGCACGTGTTTCTTAATCTGTGGGGGGTTCATTTGTACAATCGGTTACAGATAGAAGTGTGCAACAAAAAGGCAGATGAATGTTGTACTGTATGAACTTACAAGTGAAAAATAATCATAAGAAACTGGGTTGTAACTGAAGTCACTGAAGACAAAAAGGATCATTTTTTAAAATCAAATCCTAATGTATTTAAGACTTACTGTCAAATTTCTTTAAGATTAAATATCATACAATGCTATTAGCAACATTTTGATCCAATTTAATACCAATTGATTGTGTTAAATAGTCAGAAAATTGTATAAAGTTTGGTTTCTAAATTTCTAGTTATAGGCCTAATAAAATACAAGTGTGATTTCCAGATTTACACTCATGTTGCCTTGTTGTTTCTCATCAACCCCCTTTAATGACTACATAAAGTAACTATTTTAAAACTTAAAAACAATGATTGTACTTTGTTTATTGGAGCTAAAATATCCTTCGCTTGACTTTTCACTGAAGCACTGTGCAGAATGTGGCTGCTCATAACATCATCTACATACATTCAAGTTTTTTCAAATGGTGGATATTAATGGAAAACATTTCATCTTTTCTATATGATGTGACTTCTTTTGGAATTAGTGCAGCCACAAATTCTCTTACTGTCAGAGTCTTCCCTCCTCTCACACTGAAGGGAGTCGCTGCCTCTGGCCTCCTTCGCCTGGTTTCTCCTCTACTTCCCCTCGTTTAACGCTGCCTCTCTGGGGCTTTTCCAAGGCATGAGTGGGACGGTGGCCACACGCAGGATCCAGCCAGGTGTTTGCTGCAGTCCTGCTGGGCCCTGTGAAAATATGAATGTCAGCTTCCATGAATGTCAGGTGGTGACCTTTAGCGGGGGCCTGAGGTTTGTAACACTAAGCTGCCATCTCCATCTGGTAGACATATTTTGGCCTTGATACAGTTATGCCGAGACGCACCTCTTTCCTTGAGGAATGCGGGGACGGGGGTATTAAAAATAAATGTAACAGAGCAGTAAAATCAGCTAAGTATCAATATGAAACATCATCTGCTTTCATGCTGGGCTTTGCATGTGTAAGTGTGAGAGGTCTCCAGGAATGAAACCCAGATGAAAGTGAGAATAGAATGTGAAAATACCTAAATAGAGAAAAACAGAAAGGAGCAGAATACATGAGAGAACACCTCAGTCAGACATGATTTTTCCTTCTACTCACAAAATGTTAGTATCCCACATTACAGCAGGTGTTTATTTATACAGTGAACCTGCCTTCCTACAAATGACCTTGAGATAAGGACTTAAAAATCTCATATAAAAGACTCATGATTATTTTAAATCTGCTGTTTTTTAGTAGCCAGTCAAAGTAATAGACACTATACACAATGTATATATCCAGCACCATGGACAGAGTCTGCAGACACCGTCCACCTACTAAAGCCTGTTCTCACTCTGTGACCTCTGATCTGTTTCACTGATCGTCAGCTTCTTAACAGCAGCAGCAGCAGAATAAGGACAATGTCACAGTATGGGGTGATATTTCTTGTGTTAATCTGTGTTATGTTTTATATTTATCTATAGATTTTATTTGATAATTTTTAATTCTTCCTGGCTGCCATGTACATCTTCTTGCAGGATCCTCTGTTGACTGTAGAATTTGTCCTTTTAAACACGAGGTCAATCACATCAAGTAGTAAGTGGCTGTAAAAAGACCAAGAGTGAAGGACGTTAGAAAAAGGACAAAAAGGATCCAGCACTCTTACATTTATAAAGACTGTTTTGTTGAGAAAATGGAACAATGAAAACTTACAATTTCACATCTTAATAGAAAACAACTGACTCACCTCCCCAAAGCTCCGCACTGGAGCACATTTGTTTCAACATGTTTTCCAGATATAAAAGCAGAAAGGGATCAATTGTCAGGTATTGATCTTCTAAATTGAACATGATTTCACACATGGGGATGTTGAACTGTCACATCCCCTCGTACTCCTACAACGCACCCTGTTCTCTGCACACAAAGGAACGCACGCTTGGCCGGGAAACCAGACGACCTCCATAAAACAATAAGTCAGCAAAAACAAAGAGGACAGACCGGTGCTTTGAAACACATGTTCCCTCCAAACCTCCAAGGATACGTCAGTCTTCATGGTTTACACAGACACAGCAGACAGAAACACATCCTGCTCAATTTGCTGGACGAGCTGAACCAGTAACAGAGCTCATTTGGGAAGTTGGATGCAGATTTTGGCAGAGCTTCGTCTGTCTAAACCTATGTCGCTTGAACTCTTACACGTGTTTACATTAGGTAAACATTGCATGCACAAAGATGAGGTGCATTGCATGTTTAATTTCACAAAACCTAAAAGTCAGTTACTGAACATTGGAGTCTTTGGTGTCAGTGGTTACTGCATGTGACTATTGATATAATACAAGAGGAAAGACTAACAATGGCTTTGCGTTTTTTGCTTTTCCATATGTACTTTAACTCATCTCCCATCTTTAACTGTTTCCACAAGTCTGAATTAAGCTGTCTTACTTTATTTCTTTTCAACTGAGTAAAAGTAGGAATTATGAGCCCAATGGAGGCTAAGACTGTTTCTACAAAGCCACTTTTCTTTTTCTCAATTCAATATTTTTCCTGTGCAACTACATAACATGCATTTCTATGCAATTTAACTTATTGATTAACAGATAAATCTGGGTGACTTTGAATGTTTTGTCTTTACTTTGTCTATAATTTTAGTTGTGTTACCTTGTGTTACCAATGTTCTGATGCTACATGTGCTCCATTATATTAAGTTTATTAACTTAATCCCCAATTTTATCCCAAATTTTGGAGCATGCGTTTTACACATTAAGTCTTATGAGAACTTCAAAAATGGAATAATAAAGTAGAAACAACACCACAAACTGTTAAAATCCTTCATCCTTGAACAACATGTTGTGCTATTGTGTCCTGCTGCCAACAGAGAATCTCAACTTGGCTTCGGTATCAAATACACAAACACGGTGTTTGTGTTCTTTTCGTGGTATTTGTACTGCAGTATTTCCACTGGAACACTATGTCCGAGAGCTTCTTACGTGTGAGAGCACATATGCTCTTTACTCTAATGCACCAATTACTTTGGAGGGAGACGCTTTGATTACACAAAGTCCATATCATCAGTCATCTTTTGGTTTCCAGACAGTGTAATGGGAAAGCAATTGGAGAGACTGTGTCTGGACCACAGAGTGAAAACCGGGAATAGTCCTGCATTATAAGAACATTACGCTGTATGTTGAGCACTCTGTATGGCAAACATTTCAACACAACAAATACAGTTTCCCTGCTCTGGTTGGATTCTGTTTTCCATCACGCAGACTGCAGTAAAGTTCTCATGCAGTTCCTCGGGGTCAGGTGGTTTGATAATATGTCTGTTCAGGAGATTTAACAGGTAATTTCCAGGGACTTTTTTTCCAACACGACCATAAGCTTTCCATTATAAGTCAGTGATCAGCAAACATGTTCTGATGGGGAGATTTAAAGCAAAAGCCCCGTGGAGAAGGAACTCCATGTAATTTCTGATCTTTCACGGTACAGACAATCTTTTGACCAAATAACTCTCAGCAGAGTTTGCACACTGCACAGTTTAGTCTGGGTTTTCATCAAAGGCCTGAAGTTTATGCACTCACATGGCGTTGGACACTGACCAGAGATCTGATGCACTCGGAAAAAGCTGCAAATGAAGAACAACACCTCTTAGATTATTTACCTAGAAATGTAGCCAGATCTCACAAGCTGCATGTTTTTCATGGTTTACCAGTTTGAGCTGAGGATAAACATCAAAACTGGAACCAAACTGGTCTGATCAAACCTATAAAACTGAACCTTATTCGTCTTTTCCATCAAAATGGTCGACAGTAAATCACCACAGCTGTAAATCCACATCCAGCCTCTCACCTGGCTCTGAACAACCTGAACACAAGAGACAGTTACTGGATGCAAAAGTCCTGCTCAGTTCAGCATCTAACACAGCCGCTCTGCAGGAATTAGACTGTTTCAGGACATGATCACTAACTAACACTCATTATCTCTTTTGTTTAATCTGCTTGGACGACCAGCTGAGACATGATCATTAAAAAGCACCTATGACCTTTATGAATGAAATAAAAGACCTTATCTTATCCTCTTACCATCTTATTCTGTTTTCAGCTGCAGGTTTGACCTTTACACACATAAAAGTCATAAATATGGCAACATAATATGAAGGCACTTCCTGAAGTAGTCACGCAATGTAATCTATGGGATTTGTGTATCTGGACATGAATCAGGAAGCATCACATGCTCACGCACGTGTTTCGATTTCATGAGCTGATGTGATACTGCTTATTTATTTTCATGTATTTTTATTTAGCTTGAGAAAGTTTGAAGACGTCCAACACATGTTTTTTTTGTTTGTGTCTTCCCATAACCAGCGCCTTCGTATCACTCAGCCTATTTGGGAATAACATCTACATTGGACAACAATAGACAGAGTCTGGGAAATATTACACAAGACAGTTTGGGTTCGCATGACAAAATACACATTGATCTTGCACCACTGGCAGCTAGAAAACATCAATTTCTGTTGGGCTGAAGGAACATAATCCCACTCTATATGTCTATTTTGATGGCTCGACTATAAATATCTCGACTCGACGTCCATAAATCCCACCGCGTTCTCCTCAATCACAACAACAAAGGCCAAACACGACGACGCTTCTTGCATATTTTCTTTCCTCTGCTGCGCTCCGATTTGATGAAACCTCCCCAGGCTGCTCCACACTCCTCGCCTGATGACAATCCCATGCAACAAAAGAGCGCCTGCCCCAGGACGGAGGCTGGTTCCTCTGAAGCTCCGTGCCAACGCTTGCAACCACAGTCGGCTCCGCTTGGTGATGAGCCACGAGGCTTTTATCACCTCCAGCTTGGCTTCGAAAATAATCAACTTTCCATTTCTCCTCTGTGTTCCTCTCCTGACCGATTCCAGATGGGGGGACTCCGCCGCTCGGTAAACAAACGGCGAGGAGCGGAGGCGTGTCATTGCTTACGGATGCGGGTGCCAGGCTTAATTGCTTGTGGTCAGACCTGGCTTTTGTGTTTGAAACGGATTGAAGAGGGTTTTTCTTTGACAATGAGAGGAGGCAGCTGACAACTGTCATGTGACACCTGATTGTTTATGATTCCAAATGAGCCCCTGTTTGCAATGTGTATATGACAAAAGTATTGCAGCTTTTCATGGTCCAGGTATTCCTGAAAAATATGTCCTGTATTTACCTCTTTTAATTTTTAGCTAAGCAAATTTGCACAGTATTATAATTTGATTAAGAAAATGACAAACTTTCAGTCATAATCAGCAGAGGTGGAAGAAGTACTGTTGAAATACTAGAAGTAAAGGTCAAAATTTTACTTATGAAAGTACAAAAAGTAAAAGTGCTCTCAGAATACTTGCAAAATGATGCATAATATATTATCAGATTCTAATTATTGATGCATTGTGTTCATCACTTTAATATTGCAGCTGTAAAGGTGGAGCTTAGTCCTACTTGTAATTTACACCATGTGATCAATAAAGCCTTATCTTGATCCAATTTAATACATCATGATTTAAAGTTGATTATATATTGTGACATTAATTTGAATCTGCACTGAAGCACTTAAAGTACTCAAGTTATCAAATAAATGTAGTAGAGTCAAAGGTCAAATTTATTTGCCTCTGAATTATAGTGCAGTACAGTAGCAGAAAATGGAAGTACTCAAGTACTTCAAAATAAATCAATAAGAGAGTAGTACTTGAGTAAATGTACTTAAACTGATAATCAAAAACGTATTAAGGAGGTTTCAATCATGAATCTATCGTCTATGAATCTAATGGTTGAAAACAAACCTGCTCAGTGAAAAACCACCTCTGTATGAAGGGAAATGTTAAGACTCCAAACAGAAACATCTGTTTTCACTATAAAAGAAAAAAAAATGCTGAAATGCAACTTCTGCTTTGTATTATATGCAAATATTGTATTACATTAATTTGGCACAAGCTTGTTGTTCAAATTGACTTCTTCCTATACACATTGCAAATTTGGGCCAAACAGTCTGGGGATTGAACCCTCAACCACCAACTGTCCAATTTAGTGAGCCGCTGCATCACCTGAGCCCAACAACAATACAGATGTTGTTCTCTTTTACTGCCGATGTACTGAGCTCGCCTTCTTTATCAACTGTTGCTACGACCCGGTATTTTTTCCTATTTGGTGACTTTTTGAAAAATGGACCCTCTTAACATTTTTAACAGCAGCACTTTGGAAATAATGCGAAATACATGTAACTGTTCTGTCAGCGCTGCGTGAAAAACTGCACGCACACACAGGAATGCAACGATCAGCTGACAGAAGGTAGCACCAAGGCCAAGACAACATCTGGGGAATGCACCTGTGTGTGTGTGTGTGTGTGGGGGGGGGACTATTTGCATGCATGTGTGTTGCTGTTTTTTCCTAACCTTTATAAGACAAACACTCCACCGCTACAGATCCTCTTCAGACCATCTGTCCGATGAAGAATCTGCAGGCAAGAGTCACAAGAGACGTCTCATATTTTAAGATGAAAGCAGTGAGTGTAATTAATTTATCAAGCAAGAATGCTGCAAAAGTCCTGGTTCCAGATTTTCCAATGAGAAGATTTGCTGCTTTTGTTTGAATTATAGGACACAAAGTTAAACATATTTGAGGTTTGGACTCTTGGTCGAACAGAACAAGCTATTATTAGACATCATCTTAGATTGTGATGCTTATAATGAAGGGAAATTTTCACTAGTTTCAGCCGTGCTTATATTCTAAATATACAGTATAAAATGCTTTACTATATATGCATTTTCCTACTGTTTAAATAAAGTAATTTTTATAAATAATAATATTTTGGCAGCAAATTTCAGAAAAGGAAAATCTCATTGCAGACAAAGCCAGCAGTGACGCTAATGGTTCAACAGAGGGCAGCAAACTCCCTTATTCAACATGATTTATCAACCCATCAATACTTACATCAGTCTTGTTTTTGGTCTTTTCCACAGACTGGGTGGAGAACTAAATGTAGTTCGAGCGGCCAGAAAAGAGCAAATTATCCTGACAAAGACTGTGTTTGCTGGCTGATTTAAACACTTCTGTGCAATCAGATTTATCGTGTCATTAATACCGGACGTTGGTTCTGTGCATCACGCCCGCCATTTTCCATCTACGGTCCAACCCACACAGCAACAACGCTCTCTCCGTGCATTATTCTCTCAAACCACAAGTCAGATTTCGAGCATATTCTGGAACCTGGAGCTGTTTTTCTTCCCTGCAATCGCTGCCCTCTCTGTCTCCGAGCAGGTGATTTATCCCGCCTCAATCACCCAGGAACGTTTTTGTTTCCCCCCACAGCTCGTGATATCTCGAAGGGAAGTGTTTTAAGTTAAAATATGAAGTTAAAAAGTGCTCCGCCCGCTCCGCTCCTTTCTCAGCATTCCTTCACACCTACTCGATCTCTTTGCGGAGCGGAGGCCGGAGCCGCCTTCGTGGGCGTCCACGGCCTCGAGGGCCGAGGCCGGCGAGGGGTCAGCTGACCTTCAGGTGGATTCAGACGAGTCATTTTGAAGCTGGTAACACGTTTCAGACTGATGCTCCACATAACCAAGTGACCACAAAGGGAAGCAGCGTCCGGCTGAGTTTCAAATTGGCGACTGCGGCGTTTGCTTACAGCTCCTCTAACCTTTGACACACACACACATACATGCACGTAATTGCGCCGACACCTCCCTCATCGCACTGACAGATTTTCCCTCTCCTGCAGCTCTGGGAACCACAAGTCACCCAATGTCTGGCCACAATTTTCATTTCAGGCAAACATCAGGAGCGGGAGGAGAATTATTTTCCTATTAGCTTTGAGTTCTGTCAAAACAGAGTATCTGGTGTCAGCGGACGGCGTCAACAGCCACGCAGAACTGAGCAGCACTTTGTTCATGGTTGTTCACATGTTTGGAGAGGGGAAAAAAAGTCAACGGGAAGCGAGAGTGGGAAGAATGCGCTTTTGAATCTGCAGACAGCTTATTTTGCATGACATGTTCCACTATCTCCCACAGCAGGAAGGAAACACTTGTGAGAGCTTTTTCAAGCTTTTCGCCCCAACTTCATGCGGTTTTGCCACAATTTTTGTTTCTGGCTCTCGCTCATATTTGCACTGGCTCTCAAAGGGACACTCCACTAGCGAATGATTATTTTGATAGGCAATAACAACATTTGGCCAATAATCAGATCTGATCGCTTATACTATGCTTAAACCACAGACTCCAGTGGGGAATTCGGCCGTTTGCAGCTGCATAAATAGATTGTGTGTAAATCAGAGGAGAGCGGCTCACAGTGTGCAACAGGCCACATGTCGTTTCTTCTGTTTCTGAGCCTTTGCAATGAACAGTAGTCAAAAGTAGCAAAGTACTTTTACTCAAGTACTGACCTAGTACTCAAGTCAAGTACTGATGTTTTACTGTTTTGGGTAGAGCAAAGGCTTCACTGGACATTTGAGTCCCATGCTTCACCTGCATCACCTCATCACTTCATTTCAAGTCTAAAATCTGTTTCCACTGCTCTTTGCACATCAGCCAAGCATAAAAGCATTTTTTGTAACACTTCGTCTTTTCAAATATGTCGAGCATTTCCACTCGTTTTTTTTTTTAATGTGCAAATTTGTTATTGTTCCACCAAACAGCCTAAATGTCTCACATGGTTTCATTTAAATAACAGTTTGAGGCTTAAAGAGCTAAAATTATTCAATGTGTCACAAGAAAAAGCCAAGAGCAAGAAAAGAGTCCAATAATGAACTCACGGCTTATCATGGTTCATCATTTGGAGAGGCCTGAGCTGGAGTTTAGGAACCACTGGATTAAACTACATCGCTCTATGTAAAGTGGTTAAAACTAACTCCAGCTTGAGTAGCTATTAGATTAAAATGCTGCTAACACATCAATGTACTTTTACTTCTTAACACTGTAAGTACATTTTGCTGATAATACATATGTACTTTAAGTAGGATTTTGAATACAAAACTGTACTTGTATTAAAGTATTTTTGGATTGTTGTACTGGTACTTGCTTGAATATACGATCTGAATACTTCCTCCACCGCTGCCAATGAATCTGATGAAAAGGCGAAAAAAAGCTCCGTCACAAATTGACCACAAATACCTCGGAAGGTTTCCAACATCCAAAGATGAATGCTTTTGCAATTTCAACACACAGGATGTCAGAAATATAGAGCAAGTGGGCGAATGAAACCTTCCAGAGGAGCAGTAATTGGTGAAATTTGGAGGGTGAGAGCAGAGTAATATTAAAAAATGACTAGGTGGTGATTATATGTTAGAGTGAGTGAGGGTTTCTCACAGTTTATTGCTGACAGTTTCTCTTTGATCAGAGTTTCCTCAGAGCTGTTTCGAACTGGAACTCTACCTAACTCACAGGCTCCTACATGCGATCCATCATTTGCAAACTTTCTCCTCTTTCTTACGCACATATCAATTTATTGAGACCATAAAATGTCCTGGGATCATTCTGGGCTTCCTGCAACATGCATGCATCGTCTGACCAGTGACAGTAATGGGATATGACGACAGTCCCGCCGAGCGTAATGTGTTATACAGTCACACCGTAAAATATGCCACTCACAGAAAAAATACGATCCTCCCTCTCTCTACTGTCCAGATGTTTTTGCAGTGGAGTATTTACGAGGGATAATAAGAACTACGAGTATGTCTACTTAGGACTTTAGATAAGAGATACTTTGCAATAAATCTGCTCAATTTAAAGCTGTAATTCCGGAGAGGTGTTTTCAAACTAAGCTGACACATGTTGCACACATACAGAGTAAAACACATCAGCTAATGTGAGAGACGATTCCAGCCTGAAAATTCAGACTTCTGAGAGACGTTCCTCAGGCTGCAGATCTCTGCACGGTAGCAGGGCCAGCGTCTGAACACATGGCCTCAAATCACAGAGGCTGCAGCTGCGGGATCAAGAGACACATTCCCCCTGAGCTGCATAAACACTTCCTGTTCAGTAGGTGAGAACTGTGAAGGAGTCGGAGCGCGAGACAGCGGGAGAAAATACCGACACCAGGAACAAATATGTAAAGTCACAGCCTGCACAGAGTTTCCTACAGGGGGATTAGAACAGGCAGCTTTGACACGAGTGTGCTTCTGTAGTCTCGATAAAACAAACTTTATAAGAGAAGTTCCCTCTATTATAAAGTTCTTTTATCCACAATGAAGGAATAACTGCAACTAGAGCACAATAAGTTAACTAATAGAAGAACTTTGAGCTCTTTGTGCTTTGACTAGACTGTGATATAAAAAAAAACAGTCATCATTATCATGTGCAAAATGAATAAATATTGCAAACTCTGACCAGTCTAATAAGAGTCAATAAAACGATCCACTGACTGACTGACATGACACGAAGCAGTGACGCCCTGCACTTTGCACTAATTTCTTCTTTCGGCCTTGAAGTGAAGGGTTTACAGTTTCAGTACGCTGCTTCATTAAACTGATGGCAAATGCAGCCAATTCCTGACAAGCTCGAACATTTTTCTTTCACTGGACAGCGAGAAGCTGGAGTGGTGAAGCTTATCCGGGGCCAAAACTCAGAGTTCACATGAGAAGATCCAGCTACCCTCAGGCTCCTTGGACAAAACACACATTCACCGAAAAAAAAAAAAAAAAAAAGGCACAATTGATTCATTCCTGGAAGCAAAACTATAAATCTTTCAGCAACTTGATGTGATGACTAATTTGATGATTGAGTTGAGCTTCATAAAATGTAAATGTACTGTATTATATTCAGTGGAATCCAGATCATAACCAGAAGTAAACTCAGAGCCCTGACTCCATACTTTGCTGAAGTGGAGAATCCACCTCCTCTTTCCACAAAAACATCCCCTAAAAATGCCTACATGCATCTTGGGAAGTCTCCTCAAAAAGGCAGACACTCAGCAAATGTACTGAAAATCTTGAAGCTCTAGATTTCCCTGATCTGAACTCTCCTGACCTCCTCACATCTGCAGACGGGTGTTGTGCGTGTTTCCACAGCGCTCCGTCCATAACAACATTTTGCTGATGGCATCAGTCCTGTCAGCCCACCAGGGATTACACCACGAGAGCTGCGGGAATCAAAAACTATCAGGGAAGTTAATTGTACAACATGTTCAACCACAGCAATGTGAGGCTCCCACATTTTCCCCTAATTAAGAGTTTTCTCTCTCAGACAGGAAAAACGTGATCACTTTAAATGGCAGGCAGGAGCTGGGAGTCAGAACCAGCTGCAGAAGAATCTAACACATTTTCTCTTACTTCTATAAAACCCGACCTCTCTGGAGTCTAGAATTTTATTAAGAAGCTTATCACCTCATCAGACAGGCCTGTGAAGCTCGTTAGCTGGAAGCACGTCCCCACATTTCTCCTCGCAACCAAACATATATAACATGCTCTTGCTACTTTTGCATGCTGCCGTTATAACACACTTCCACCCGCTTGCTGCAGAAATCAGTCCAACAACTTCACCTTGGACATGTTTTACATTGTGATAAATCCACGGCGGGTGTCGAGCAGGGATTCCCGACTGCTTCTTGGCAGGTGCACACTCTGATATTCTGTGATTAAGTTATGCTGAGAGGACAGAGAGGCAAAAAAAGAAAAAAGAAAATCTGGCTGATTTGGAGCTTCTGCTCAGTTTGCATTGGAAGTTTGTCATGTTGAATTATCACATTATGGAAGCCTGAGTCAGAGGAAAAGAACACAAAGATTGAAAACACTCACATATGCATGTTTTAGGCACAAGATAGAAAAAAGTTGCCTGAAAGATTTGAAGCCTAAACTTTCCATCTCTGACTCATTTCTGGGAGCCGATGTGCTGCCAGGAAGCCTCTCACAGAGCTCAAACTTTTCTCTGGGATAGTTAAGAGTACAATAGCCTGAACACTGGATCTCTTCTTCCTCACACACTGGATGAAAAAGTGCCCACATCTTTGCTGCCGTGTTGAAAGACGTGCAAGTAAAATTTCTAAAATGTCAAGACATTCCCTTGACTGGTGCTAAATCCTGTCAAGATGCTGCACCGTGCATTTGTTTTAACAAGCTAAAGCCGGAGTTATTCTTCCCAGGTGTCTCTTTTGGATTTTCCCTGCATTTGGAAAACTGTCAGACATTATGTGCAGAGACTTCTGTCAGCAGAGTGGGATGTCTTCAAACATTTGGAAGTCAAGAAAGTGAATCTTTTGTTCATTTTTTTTTTTTTTTTTGCTTCGTCTGTATTGATGTTTTTTTCCCTTAGATCTACTTCTGTGACTCACATGAGATCCCAAAAGCTACTCTATGAATACAAATTTGTCTGTTTTTTTCCAGGACAAAAAGGAAAAGATTGCAATCAGTTAACATTAAAAATCAAAGCTTTAACTTGATCATGCCTTCAGAGCTAATGAGTGAATGTTACTGCTGCGACACAAAGCCTGAACATGGAGGCCGAGCCAAGCTAAACACCAAATCCTGCTGTGCCAGAGGTGACGCATCACTTACCTCTGTGTGCTGCTGCTGCTGTATCACAAAGCTGTGAGGAGTTTGGGACAGACGCTGAAGCGCAGCTCTGCTGAGGGTTTGGCTTTTATCTGCAGGTGGGCGGAGCCACGAGAGGAGAAGCCCTGGATCTGTGCATGCATGTGAGAGACGGAGGGAGGAAAACAGAGAAGAGAGGAGTGAGAGAGGGAGAGAAACCACGACTGGATCTGCATGTTTGCAGCATTAGACCTTATGAGAGAGTCAAACTGAGGCGAGAGACGGAGCCCAATCAGCTGCAGGACCGTAGATCACACGGAGGAAGACTCTCGTTTGACTTGGACCTCTCGCTGCATTCTTTGCATGCAGGGAGATTTAAGGGCAGGGTCTCGCTTTTGGTTTTGGCAGAGGTCAACATCTCGCTGGGAGCAGAGGTTTTAGTGACTACCACAGTCCGCACACAGTAGTTGACAAAAGCAAGCGAAGCACGAGGTCCATTTAGAAGCTGTTTTATTACGCAATCGTCCTCAAGAGTTTGGTTTGGTGGATGTTTAAATTTCCACTTTAAGCAAAGCAAACATGAGCCTCGGTGTTTGAGGATTACTTTTCTGTTGTTCTTTCTCCTTTTATTAGAGCATTAAAACAAGAATGAGGCAAATCCCACTGCTTGTATAATGAAAACCAAAAGGAGCTCTGTACCTCAACACACTGATGCTTTGAGTTTAAAGCTAATGTCAGCACAAGTACAACTGAGTTTGATGGGAACTTCACTAGTTTTCCACGTATTCTTACATTTAAATGTTATTATAATACAAATTCAAATTGTAGCAAATGTCTAGATCAGAGGTCAGAACCCACAAACTGTTATAACAGTAGGCCAATTTTTCTACTTTCATTTAGGAGAAGGTCTCTTTTCTATAAGCAAAGAAAACATAATCCGTCTTATAAATGTTTTTCTATCAATTCAAATAAGCATTGATTAGGGAAAACAATAAATACATTGTCTTTGTATTGTTTTTAATTGAGGATAAATCAAAAAGGATCAGCTAATTATCACATTGTTTTATTTAGGGTTATAAATTTTAAAAGTAGTAACCAAATGTCTAAGTCGGCATCAGGCCTCTGATCTAACTCTGCTCCAGCAGGTTTTGCTTCTTCACTGTTTGGATGGAAGAAGCAGAGCGGGGCCGGACATTCACCCTCTGAACAGCTGGTTCACATTTGAGGAATCATTCTTTGTGTTTTTGTTTGTGTTGCTATTTCGGTTCTTTAACATGTTCCCTCCATGCAGGAGCTGCTCAGAAAGAAAACAGTTTGGTTTCCGCCCCCCGACTGATTTCACTGACGGCTTCTTTGTGCTGACTCTCTCGGCTTGTTAAAGTAATTTGCAATACAAATAGTCACGACTTCACTTACTGGTCAATGTTATAACAGTATTTCCCATCATTTGTTTACAAACTCAAATCAACCTCTAATAGACGAACCCATTCTTCATCTTTCATTGTCGAGTAACAAACTGTTTTCCCAACATTCAGCAGAGAAAACAACAAGCAGTCATCTGCGTGGAAACTCTGACCTCATACCTGTCTGCACGCTCACTTCCTGTTCATGTAGCTACGAACCTGCCACTCACATCTCAAGGCCAAGTCGCCGCGGCAAAGTGGAAAGCACAGACAAGCTTGGCAGAGACTCTTAATACTCCCCGTTTCCTGTTCCTCAATCAACGTCCTTTCATCCTGCGACTGGCAGCTCGGAGTCCTGATTAATACTAACAGGTGGATGAAGAGCAACAATAGCAGGAGCCTGTGTTTCACTAAACAGGACATTCACATTATTTCCACAGGTTTTGGCTCTGGGCATGAACATCCCTCTGAAAACTGAAAGCACGTCAAACTTTTTTTTCCTAAAGTTGCAGTAGCTGGGAAATGGCTTCCATGTGATTGAGTGAAATGAGATTAATCCTGTCACCATAAATATAATTTGTTGGTGGGCACGGATTTTGAAATATGATGCACTCCAAAACCAACAAAACAGTGAAATGAAGTAAAGTGGACATTGGAAAAAAAAGCTCTTTGTGGGCTCTTTTTATTTCTTTTCCTGGCGCCTCTCTCTCATCTGAGGGTAACGGGTATACAGTCATATCACAGTATATAGTCTGTATTTTATCCTCAATCACCTGACTGGAGTTTCTATTAATGACATTACTGAAAGCTTGGACTGTTGGTTCTGTCAGGCCAAAGACTCAAATGTATAAATGCAAAAAGGAGCATCAATAATAAACCATCACTGACTTTACATTGATCTACATTCATGTTCATGCATTTGACACAACTATATTCTGGCTGCATTTCTCAAAGAAAGAGAAACCCAGATGCAGGAGAAGGAAGAAACTTCGACAGTGTACCCTGGCTCCAGTCGTGTCACCACAGATTGGAGCGCCACTCTTTTCACATGGCCTGACTCCTTCTTTCTTTTTTTCCACTGAGCAGAGCCACAGCTGTCGACGTTGGCCGTCGATCGCACCCGTCTGTTAGAACATCCCATAAAGTCACCTAACGACGAAGAAAAACGCAGACCCTTCCTCCGGTGCACCTCGTGGTTATTGAGCAGAGAGAGGACTCAGGAAATAATGGCGGATGGGAAAATCGGACCGGCTGTGAGAAAAAGCTCGAGCTCGTCAATTGAAGTTTTGTGCTGATCGACTGTGGTTGAAACTCAGGCGCAGGAAAAGTGTGAGAACTCAGACTGAAGCCAGTGACTTATTTCACAAGCACGGCCATTACAATCTTCAAATCAGTCCTGTTCTTTTAAATGTGACCACTGAACTGGCAAATGTGTCTCTGAAGAAAAATGAAGAGGGGAGTTTTTTGCATTTCAGCGAGTTGACTCATCCCAGTTTCAGGGCCTCATCACTACTCTTTAAAAATAATGAGAATTTTAATTCAGAAATAAGTAAGAATTTTTAAGTGACAGCTGTGAAGCCATAATATTCTATTTATGCACTTTTTATATTGTTCAACTCTGCTTGCAAACATGCTACAGGTGATAACTATCCTCAGACAGTCGGAGGCAGAAACAGAAAAACTGCATCTGTCCTGCACCTCTGAGTCCTCATCCATCACACAGACCATCCGCCATGATTAACCCTGAAGCCTTGTGGAGAGATTTATGAACTCTCTCTGGATTTCCTGCCTTGCCAGCAGGACAGTTTTAAATGTCCATACATCAAGCTTAAATGGAGGGATTTCCTTTTGTCACCTCTGCTGGGAGTTTGCCAAAGTTGAAATTGGACATGTTGAAACTTCCCTGCAATCCATTCTCTAGATCAAAAAAGACTCCCCCAGGTTTGATGTGTGTGCACGTGCACTCATTTGTAAATGGCTCACAGAGCTCTGTCTCACACTCAGGATCTGCTTCTTCTCCATTGTACAGTTCACTTTAAAGATTCTGGCTCCGGTCGTCAACAGATGCGGGTCCTGACTCTACTCACATGATGTCATTAAATGAAACCATGCAAAGAGCAGTTACAGCTGTGGGGCCGGGGGGGTTAATGGTCCTGATGCGATGAGGCAGAACCGTGTATACGTTCCCAGTCACAACATACAGCATGAGAACAAAGTCACACATCAGACCGGCTGCAGCACCTCCTCACGGCGAAACAAGCGCACCCTCTGATTCCTGCTGGAACCAGTTACTTAATGTGGTGACGAGCTGTTTGCTCTCATGACCACCTCTGGATGTTTCTGTCTGGCTGTTAATCCGCTCGTCTCACAGCTCGCTCTGCAGCTCCAAATGTTCCCCTCCGTCTTCAGTGGACGGGCTGAGAGCTTGGCAGAAGGAGTGCCAGCGCAGAGCAACCGGATACACACGGTTCTGGAGACGACAGATTGTCTTCAGACCCTCGTAAAGCCGGCGGGCTGTGTGAAAAGCACAAGGCCTGGCAGAGGCTGATTCAGAGAAAAACCATTTAGCCCTCTCGCTTTCCCTCTGAGCTCCTGACGGCGTCTCACTGTAGCTGGCACCAGTGAGTGACAGATCGGATCATGAAGCAGTTTAATGGATGAACGATCGACAGCCGAGCCAGCAGCTCTGTCAGACAGTGATACTGTGAACACACAGCACGATGTTCACCATCTTCACATGGTCACATGACATCACTGAAGTCATTCGATCATCCACTGGGGATCCTGGATTTCAACTGAATCAACCAGACAGCTTCAAGCTCCACATCTTTACTCCAATAACAAACTAGTGCCTCCTGAAAGAAGCCTTTACTTTTTGACTTTCAACAGCAGGAGAAGCACAGTTTACACAAAATCAACCATTATCATTTTTATTATTTACACTTGTGCTTTTCCTGCTGCGACATGTCAGCAGATGTTTGTGATCAAGGCCTATTGAACAACAAATTACAGAGTGTAGAGTTCACAGACGGTGTCACAGCCGAGAACATTAAATCACAAGAAATCTGTTTCTGATGAACAGAGACCGAGCTACAAATGATCAAGATGTATTTATACTGTGGCACGAGAATAAAGAAGAACTGTAGTCGCTTTGTATCACCTCAGTGTTTAGATCCAAAACTACAGACGAGAACATATTTTACAGTAAGCTTTATAGAAAACAAGGAACCCTCACAAACACTGAACCCCTGTTTTGAAAACGATAATTTCTCAGAAGGTCAAATATTATCATAAGCATCTCACAGTGAGTAAAGCGCTCACTGTAACAGGCTGGACAGCTTGGGAAAACATAATAGGCTTCATAAGAGCGATCGTACCAAAAGGCAACAGAACACTGTTTATTCGTTTTGTCACCGTGTGTTTTCCTTCGGTGAAGTCAGGCCAATTAGAGAGCGAACCAGCACCAGTTCCACGTGATCCCAGGAAAAGGATCATTAAGGTTTCCTGTGGTCATTAAGTCTGTGGTGAGGACAGAAACAGCAGGGTTGTACGAGGGCAAATCACCTCCCGTCTGTGCTGTGAGAGCCTGTTCCTGCTTTACAGGAGATATGTCAACCAGTGTGAGCGTGATGCAATCGTTCAGCAGACCAGGAAGAATCGATTATTTTACACCAACTTGCTGGTTGAAGTAAACGGTTCGATTAGCTTTGCTTCTCGGAGTAATGTAGTGTAATTTCACATTCTGTTACGTTATCAGATACGATCAGTTTGGGATGTAAAATGTTTCCAGTAGTGCTATTATGAACCTAATGGCACACAAACCTAATGACATTACTGATTTCCTACATTTCCCATAATGCAGCTGCAAAGACAGGCACAGTTTGTGTCTTTTAACTATGTATAATTAGCCATCTGTCCTTTTAACAGAGCTAGATGAAAGTGACCTCACTCAACACACAAAATCCTACTATTGGAGGAAAACACACATTTTTATCTTACATCTTTCACACTTGTTTTTCAAAACAGTTAAAAGCTTTTATGTGCTACAAGCATCTCACTCTGGTTTCACGTAATTTATAAATACTCTGTACAACAACAAAATAACAGACCAGCTATACTGAATTAAATGACCTTAAATGACCTATTAACACACTTCCATAAAGTTTTGGGACATGCCAGAGTCAGATTTTAAAAAGCATTACAGTTAAATTTGAGGCTGCAGATGAGTTTATCTTGATTGTTAGTCCCCAAACCTACGGTGGCCCTGAAGTCCAATACACAAGGCCAACACACAACAGTAATAAATTTGCCATTTGCCATGATCCTACTGACGAATCCTACACTTCCCATAATGCAACGTGATAGTCTGTTGTATGCAGATATCTAAGTTGTATTTATGACTGAGAAGCTTTTTTCTGAGAGCGCCAACAAAAATATCCAACTCGGTAATCGATCCTACAGAAGTGCTTGTTCAAGTCAAAGTTATAGATATACATAGTGCTATACTGAGTGCATTATTTCTAACCTTCACAACTCAAACCTTCTCAAGTTGTCCGCTGACGTAAAACATAGAAATCTTTCCCCTCTTTGTCCACGAAGACGTCATAAAGACCGAGCATCAGGTATCAAAAAAGTCTCCATCAACAGCACTATTGTTGACTATTGTGTTCCTGGCAGGCCTCTCATAGGTGAGCGACAGGATCACAGTAATAACATTATGAACACGGCGAATATGATCCATAAGTGTTTACTTTGTCAAGCTCTCTGCAGCCTGTCAGTCACCAACTCCTACACACTGCCTCTCTCTCTCTCACACACACACACACCTGAACACACCTGCCTGCCAAAAAGCCCTTCATGAATAAATGCGACTGGACGAGACGATAATTAGATTAAAAAGCAGCGGAAAAATGTGTCACTTTCAGTAAGACTCCTCTGTATATTCAAAGGGAAGGAAGTACTCAGACTTCAAGACTACAACATTAGGAATTACATAATTTCACCCATTTGTCAATAATCTATTTTCATTGGATTAAACTTAATGTTCCACACTGCATTAATGAATCTAATCACAGGATGAGAACTATTTGTCATTAATGTATTTTTGCCAAAATAGCAATAATTTATAGCAAATTTAAGACTAAATATTTAATTTAGTCAGACCCTTCAAATTAGTTTGGACTTAATGATTTCCTCCCTTTAACGGTTTGGAATAAATCTCTCCTTACTGAAAATAAAACTATGCTTTCCACGACACAAATTAAAGTACTTTTAACATTTTCATCCACCTTGACTTATTGTCTGAAACCAAAAGTCAAGTAACACCACATACAAAACATAGCCTCAGATATATCTAACATACTTATTTTAACCCAAACTACAATCTTTTCTTAAATCTAACCAAGCAGTTTAGTTGGGTTTAGGTTAAGGTTTTGGCACACGTGACATATTCCGAAATTTTTTTCTGTTGTCAACTCTGTCGTTCTCTGACTCTGAGCACACGCTCCATCGGCCTTGGACGTGAACTGAATTTCTGTCCGTCATGATTACTGCACGTACAGGAGAAAATACCGCAGCTTCAGGAGAGACTCCCTCTCAATGTTTTATTTATTTGGCCTCAAGCTGGAGCCAAACGCTTCGCTTTGCATTTCATTCCTCCGCTGCCCTTGAAACGGGGGCCAGATATGTGCGGACTGGAAACCCCCGCTGTTTGATGGTGGGAAGCAAATTAATCAATTGTAGGTGGATCCAAAAAAAGAGCTTGCTCACAGCTTGAAAAGAGGCTGAGTCACTGTCTGTTCATCTGGTCGGCAGTCTGGCCAAAGGCTGGGCCCGCTGGGTTCGGGACAAACGTTTGCCCTTAAAGCTCAAAGTGAAGCTTGTTTTAACACTTTTTCCCGTCTTCTGTGAAGGAGGCATCATTCACACACGTCATGCTGGATTTCTACACTTGTGAATACATGTGGACACGTTAACCTGTCGATCCAGAACGTCCTACCTCTATCCATCATTTTCACTCCGTCAGTTTTAGGTTGTCTTTACATACAAGGAGCATTTATGAAGTATTTTAAAATGTATTTATATTTATCTAAATTTAGAATAGAAACAGCATTGAGGAGATCTATTCTATCATGGTCTTGGTTTTAGTCTTGTTGTTTCCTGTTTTATGTTTAAAGCTCAGGTGTGTTTTTCCCACCTTTATTCTACATCACCTGTGTTTCATTAGTGGATTTTCTCTCTTTCACTTGTCAGGTCATCTGCATTTGTTGCTTGTATCCCTCATCTTTATTCCTTGTGCTATTCACTTTTGCACTTAGATTTTTGATGCTTGTTTCTTGAACTTCCATTTCTTTTGGATCAGCTCCTTCAGTTTTTGCTTCCTGACTGTTTCGTCTCTGGTATCTTTTTTACCTTATTAAAGCTCACTTATGTTTCTTCAACCTGCCCGTCTGGTGTCTTTTGGACGGAGAAATCTTAACACACTCCTGATCATAGCATGCAGAACTCTGCAGGCTAGTTAACTGGCAAAGTGACTGTACTGTATAAAGGCTCGAGTCAATTTGTAAAGTATACTAATCTCAGAAATTTGCCAGCAACAGACCAGAAACTATTCAGTATTAAAGGTTTCAACACAAAGATTTGATTCTTTCAGCTTTTTCTTGCCCAATGCAATTATACAAGGATCCAGACGGCCTGAAACAGAAGACAAACATGAGTTTAATAGCAGCTCCTTTGGGAGCATTAGCAGAAGAAGAAGAAGAAGTCATGTCCAGGGGTTCGAGTCAATGTTTGCTTTGAACAGCATACAAGTGTTGAACTCTGCATTCCCACACTCAAATGAACTTAATACGGCTAAAAATAAGAGACTAATAACATGTTACGAGCATTTTTGTCTCATAGAGGTTTTGCTTCATTGAACGTACATTCTGGGTAAAGTGTGTGTTTCCAAAATGAAAAACATTAGTTGGCATTTCTGGCCCTGTTTCTACTTCACTTCAGCACTTCACAGCCAAACATCTGAATACAGTCTGACCGATATCAGATCCTTGAGGCCGATACCAGCATTAATATTTGATAATTAAAATATTAATTAATTCATATTTTTGGGTGACAGGTGTGTTGCTGAGGACGCAAGAAGTGAACCAGTGAGACTAAACTGAAGGAAGACGATTTTATAGAAGCAACACCAGAACAGATTTATAGTTGCCACAAACAAAACCAACCACTGTAACACCTGCAAGACTCAAAACATCCAACCACTATAAAAATGTTTAAGGCACTAGTTCCAGTGAAGCAGTTATTGTAAGTACTTTACAAGAGGTGTGTCATTTTATTTTCTAATGTGAACAAGTTGGTTCTCAGGAGTCAGGAACAGCAGCTCAAGCTTCAAGCCACAGGAGGCGAAGGTATGAAATATAACTAGACAATGAGCCAAAACCTTGTCTCTTCTCGACTGTCAGAGCTGTCCAGACTAATCACGGCCTCATTTTCACATAAATGATGGATCCCTTCTCTTCAATCTGTTCTGTCATGCTGCAGCGGCCGAGTGAGAATTTACAGCCACCTCCTCCACGGGCAATTTGCAGCGCACGTTAGGGGCTTTGAAGAGCGAAGAGCACCAAACCACAGGTATTTCAGCCTCATGTTGTGAAACAGTTGAAAGTATCATTAGAGAGTCATGTGTTTTCAGGAGCATTTGTCAAATGCAGGAGCGTGATGTTGAGCAGAAATGCTTTCTTGTGCACGTGACTGAGGCGAAAAAGCCGAATTCCTTCCTGCATGTGTGTCAGATGAAGCCACAAAGCCCTGTTTTATTTCGGCACTTGGCAAAAATATTTGCGTTAATATCTTCGGAACAGGCTCAGTTTTACGCCTCGTCGACCAGAACAGATCTGTCTGTTACGGGTTCAAAAGCACAAACCAACTCTACTCAGACACCATTAAGACAAACCGGCTGCAGCACCAAAACCACTGGATGCAACAACACACAGATGCAGGTTAAAACCATGTGTGTTTGCATCAAGGAAGAGCCAAACTGAGGCAGGAGCAGCAGAAGGTTCAGCAGACAGTGCAAACAATTCCCAGCATTCCTCTGAGGAGCAGAGTAAACTGACCCCGGCCTTCTTCTGCCACACAGGCTGAGAGAGTGTGTGAGTGTTGTGACGGCCTCCAACTAACAATCCGGAATATTTTCTCTTATTGAACACATAATTTTATTGTTACTCATCAAACCAGTTTATTTCCTTTGGATAATTTCGCACATCTGGAGGCTTTGTTGAACTCAGTGACTCTACAACAACATCACTTCCTCCTGCCTGCTCCTGACAGAGAAAAGTCATAATCACTACAACCACTAGAGGTCACATTGATATAGATAGAATGTGGAAGTTTATAAATATGTCTGTCTTTATAATAAAATGTGAGTGATGTTGGTAAAAGAAAAGAGAACGTAGTCAGAGTTGATGATATTTAAGGAGCATTAAATTCCCACTGGACACTTAATGTCCTTCAAATAGAAAAGAATAAAAGCATCCCTAAAGGTTACGCTGACATTTTGCTTTTTTTATCATCCAGAAAAATCTTCTCCACCAGGTCTCACGACTCAATGCTACAGTGCTGATACATAAATCTCAACCTGCCGCTCATCATGTCGTCGATGAGATGAGACTGTGAAAGAAAGAACGAGTCAAAACAGAGACAGAACGATAACAAGACCGAGGCCAGGCCAGAAAAAGACAGGCTACTGTTGGTGTTCGCAGCAGGTCCGTGCCTCCTCAGCAGCTCTGGACCCTGTTTGTCCAGCCTCTCTCTCTTCGTTTGCCAGGAGGACAGGTTTTCATTGGCTCGGTGCGGTCGCACGCCGAGACGCTTCGCACAGGCTGTGTTGACGGAGGAAGACGCTGCAGCCGGAGAAGCCGTGACGGAGGTCTGTCGGAGTTTAGAGAAGCTAAATCCAAAGTTTGTTTCACGAGTTCCTGTCCTGAAATGACATTTGATCATACACAACTAAACAACACTACAAAACATAATCAGGAAGTGATGTGAATATTTTCTTGTTTAAAAGATTAAGATTTTAAAGCTGCTTGAATAAGAGTCTTTACCCTCGAAAGTTGATACTTTTCTTGGGATATTTAATTGTTCATCGCGAAATTCTTGTTGGGTTTTGTTGAGAAATGACATCTGACACTAATTATTATAACTTTAATTATTAATATAATAGTTTTGAATTAATTAAAACACCATAGTTGGAGCCGTAGATCTTTTTGGGGGAGAATATTAACTGAAAATTTCACAAATCCAAAGTTTAAAATACTTCATTCCACTAAAAATATCAAACATCAGACAATTATATAACAAGCATTTTTTGAGCATCTGTACATTTGACGGCTTCTATAATGGGACAGACATGATCTAATACGTCTGGCATCGCTTGTGCTGCACAGAGGATCCAAGTACTGCTGCGTGTGAGAATCAGCTGATTGAAGCGAACTTGAGTCGGCTACATGAGATTCAGCAGACAGAAGAACTAATTGGCTACAGGTGTGTGTGGAGGCAGATGGCTTCATTTAAGGGCTACTGGTTATTATAGCATCTTTCACATTAGCTATTGTGGACATCATTAGGTCTGTCAGGGTAAAGTATGTGATTGATTCAGACTGATAAAGACGTCCTTGACCAGTAAAGCTGATGTGATAGATTCACAAAAGGTCAGTGAGTCTCTGTCAAGATGGTGCCAATATTGACTAATGCCTATGCATCTTGTTCTCTCTAATATTTCCCTCATTGACAACAATTTAGGGGCATTTTTACCTTTATTTAATAGTGACAAAAGAGGGAGAAGTGACAGGAAAATGTGGAGAACGAATCACTGTGAGTCGATGCTTGTTTGACAAAAGGATTTTGGGGCCTTGAACAAAGCTCAAGATTTTTTTAACTCTTCATAAATTGCCTGTTCATATGCAGGCATTGTCCGAATGTTTAGTCTGGCTCAGTCTTATTTTTCAGTTTGCTTTCCGAAACACCTACAAGACACCCTTCCTTCCTGTCTTCGCCTTTCCTGGTGGACTGGTTTCCTGGTGGACTGGTTTCCTGGTCCTGCCTTGCTTTCACTGATGTTGAACAGCCTGATGCCGTGGAGCTTAAATCAAGCATTTAGACGTGGCTATCGCTTTCAACTCCTCCATGGCAATCACATCATTCAGAGACCGTGTGGTTCAGACCCTTCACTCTAATGATTAAAGCCCTGTCGTGTCTGCGGTCATCTTTCAGAAACCACATTAAAGATCCTCTCGTGAAGCGCCCTCTCTCTCTCGGTTTAGGATTTTAGCTCGACTGGCTGGAGAACTGAGCGGCACGATTCACACTTTGCCTCCACACTGAGATTTGGACGCTCTCCGTCGGCCTGAGCGTGTTCCCGCCTTGCCAGACTTGGCACGGCCGCTCGTACATGTGTCTCAGCCCTCGCTCTCACTAATATACCTTTACAGGGTTTTCCTTGGCCGGGGACTGGGGACTGTCTTGCCTCTGCGTCCAAGCCAAACAGAGAAGCTTTGCATGGGAGGACAGATGGTTGAGGACGGCACGCACAGAGCCTGAAACTAAAGAACTTTGTCACAGCAAAGACAACAGATGTTGGCCCTCGACTGCATGAATTATACTTCATCCTATTTCTCTTGCAAGACGCAAAGAAATATATATTTTCCCCTCAGGACAAGAACCAAGAAATATATGATTCCTGTGGAGAAAATATGGGGTGAAAACAAGCAACATGTGCTTTTGAAAAGTTATATCTGAACAAACATATAGTCCCTTGCTTCATTACAATTTAGTTTCAAATATATTTCATGAATGTTTATTTCACTTCTGCAAGAAATACAAAGTACAATATTTGTGTGTTTTTCTCTCCTGTTTCTCATTTACTCTTTGCAAAATGCTGTTTTCATCATCATAAATAACAAATGAATCATTCTTGGTTTAAGAAATATTTAACTCTATTGAGAATATGTGGTTTCTCTGTGTTGGCTCTAAAGAGGTGAAACCAACATAGCTGCCTCTCAAATCTAACAGAAAAACACCCTCAGTACTCAAACAAGCCACACAACTGCACATTCACTTCCACTAGTTCTGCTCTCACATACCAACAGATACACCACTGCATTATTCCACCTTTACATGCACAAGTCATTCAAATGTCCAATAAGCACATTAAATGTAGTCACATCCACCTCTCACTACAACATGCCTTCACACCACCAATTAAACTTCTTTACAGATTCATTCACATGCTTGCATTCTAGTAAGTTAGACTGATTTAAAAGTCTAATTAATTCAAGCATGTGGATGCATTTCAGCTGCCTTCTGACCCCAAAACACAACATCATCCTCACTCTATTCATCAGATAGTGTGTGTAAAAATGTACATATTTATTCATCTAACAGGAGGTGACAACAGGGTCATAATAAGCTTCTGTTGCTAAAGGCAGTGGTGTCTCCCCCTAGTGGTGGCTTACACTAAATGCACCCAAGCAAGAAAAGTATAATAGGTACAATTCATAGAGTGCATGCTGGAAAAGGAGCAGTGATTATATTCTGTTTTTATCAATCTGAAGTTTGAAGACTATTATAAGCTCTTATTATACTCTTGGAAGAAGCTTAATTTTTCTGTTAATTGTCTTTAATACACTTAACTAGGCAATAACATAACGTGTCTGTGAATGCCGACACCGTCAATGGGAAAAATGTTGAGCGGTTCATAAGTGCCTGAAGACAGAGGGAAGTTTATCCAGCCACAAGGCGAAAGACAAGAGCAATTTGTATATAATCCATGACCCACAATTCCTTGGGCCAGGATCCCGGCTGTCTGCTTGGACTCCTTCCGTAAACAAGATCTGATTTCTGAAATTGACGTACTTGAGGTAACGTTCCCAGGCCTGGATTCTGAAAAGCCGCTCAGGGTTCCAGGTTTGGCAAAGGCGAGCAGGGAAAGTGGGAGGAACGCTGAGCCGCAGAGAAGAAAACAGGAATAATGCACGAATAACAAAGGAAAGAAAAGGTGATGAACTCTGTGCAGCCAAAACTGAACCCATTCTAGAATAAACTCACTGCTCATTGACTGTATTGATATTAGACTATTCATCTTAATGGCAGGATGTGGAGCCACCTTCCCACTCTCTGCTTGGATTTCTTTGGTCTTGGCCGCCTTGTTGTGCTCGGCCGTCAGACAAATATCTCACCAATCAGAGATGTGTGCTTGAGCACGGTCGAGAGAGGAAAAAGGGAAATCCCTCGTCAGAATTTGAGGATTACAGTCAGGCTGAAAACGAGCCTCCCAGACTGCCGGAAAAGTCAAGGATCAAGCCCCAAGGTGGAAAAACATAATCGAACTTTAGCTGTTAATATAGATGTTAGTGCAGTTGTCGGGACTGAAGCCGAGCTCTGCAGATCTGACCGTCCCTTCAAACTTCATCTGTAACCTAAGAAGGTGCCTCGAAACATTCCAACTGTCAGCACGAGTTTTTCCCCCGTCCAGCCTCACGGACAGCGACCGGGGGCTGTTTTTCCTCCTTCCTCCTCCACTCAGGCCGACTGATTGGGAGTTAATGCAAGATTAACAGTGTCACACCCAAATTGCCGCTCGGTCATCCAAGAATCACTTGAGGGAAATTAGAGCGATTGAGCGGCGCTCGGGGCTCATTTCTAACTGCGACAGTGAAGGAGAGAGACGAGGTGTGATGGAACGTCTGCTGGCTCCCACAGACACTGGGGTTAACTTCGGAAATCATAATCTCACAGATGTCAGAGTCCTCATAGCGATTACAAGAATCAACCTAGCATTAGATTTTCATTTCTAATCTACAGAAATAAACAGGCTTAAGAGTTGAAGACCTGTTTCTGACTTGTGCTCCAGAGGTCAATTAGTACAAATAGTAACTGAATTGCTTCTCAACCACAATTGAAACATCACATTTAACTGAACTTGTCATTAGATTTGAGCTTCAGAGCCTTGGAATATCAGCGACTTACTCTTTTCAGGTGTAACTGAGTAAAAGCTAAACCTCAGATCCAGCCGACCTTTGACCTTCCTTCACTGTATCGTACAACCTTCACATCATGTTAAAAGCATCAGGCACCAATGAAGAGTCAGATATGAAACTAGTCCTGTGGAAGTTCTATTTTATTTTTACAATAACTTACACTTAGAAACAACATACACTTAAAAAGCTAAAATGAAAAAAACAAACAAAACACTAGTGAAATTAAAAAACAAAGCTGTAATCATTGATGTAGCATCGACGTCTGCAGGAAATTCAATGTCAACTATTGAACAGAGATCTTTCATTCTGGACCATCATCCATCGGTGGAGCACCTCTTGCTAGCGATCCTCTTGGATCTCCTCAGAACAGCGCTCTGAGCCTCCTCTCCTGCATCCCCTGCAGCTGCAGCTCTCTGTCGGCTGCGCGGTGGAGCTTCCCCTGGTTTCACTCTACTCTGACCTCTGGGTTGTGAAGCTGTGCTCTGAGCCGTTTCAGGAGGCTTCCGTCGTCTGGCAGCTGGTTCAGACTCCGGTGGATTTGATCCCTTCTCCTCCACTTTCTTCTGTGGCCCTCTGGCTTTCGTTGGCTTTTCTGCCGCAGCTCCAGATTTCTGCTTCGTCTTCACAGTTTCACTTGTGTTCTTGCTTGCATGATCATCTTTCCCACCTGTCTGACTGTCACTGAGTTTGCTCCTTGTTGATTTACTTTTTGTGTCGTGCAACTTCTCACTAGATTTAATCACCTTTCTTCTTTCCTTCCCTTGATGCTTCACTTTGCTTTTAGTGGCTTCTACTTCCTCCGAGGCATCTGCTTCAACTTTGATTCCTGGTGCATCTTGGGTGTTGATCTTCATTTCCAGTGCTTTATAAGCTTCCTGCAAAACCAGATTTTTCTTCAGTACAGTAAATCCTGAAAAGCCTTCAGTCACTGGATGAAACATTAACGGGTGTAACGTACGATCAGATCAGATTCTCACCTCTTCTCGTGCAAGTTCACACTTCAGGTCAGATAACTGGCTCATCAATCCCTGAATCTTCATCTGGAGGCAGACACAAAGAGTCAACAATCACAAAAAACAATAAAATGCTATAGAACATAAAAATAAAATACACAAGTTCGAGCCTCTCTTACCTGCTCACTGGCAATTTCTTTTTCAAACTGCTCCTTCTCTTGTGCCTCTTTCTTCCTCCTGTGTTTTTAATGAATCCATGATAGTGTTTTACCCTGTATTTTCCTTGGATATTAAATGCTACAGTGCAGATGGACGGCAGCATTGATGTGAATTAATTATTGAATTGTCAGAAAACGACAAAGCAAAGTTGTGGGAGTTCTTGCATAAAAGAAATGCTGCTGTCAAGGTTTTTGTGTTTGAGCTTTGCACCAGCACATGAAATACAACACACACACTGGTCTGCTAATGGTTGTGGACTCAATTAAAACTGAGCAAAATATTTCGCGAAATGAACCTTTCAACAGTTTTTCCTATTTTAAATAAAGGCATGTACATGAGGTGGAGGACTTACACTCTGGAGTTACTCTGTTATTGATCAAGGTTGTGAGTTCTTCACTGACCGTTAATCAAGATCTGGACACACGTCTTACTTGTTGGCCACCATCTTCTCCATCCGAGTGAGCTCAATCCTCTTCACAGCCATGATGTCTTGGATGTTTTCTCTGGTCACCATGGCCAGCAGAGACTTGGCGTCCTGGTGCGTCAGCTCGGCCGCTGGCGATGTGATTTCCAGGACCAGCCTCGCCCACTCAGCGAGCTCTTCACAGGACGGGAACTGACAGAGAAACAACAGACTGATCAGGACACAAGAAGAACAAAGGGTAACACCTTATTTGACGCCTATCTCTATAACGCATTATAAATGTATTTATAATGCATTATTACATTATAGCACTGTATAACTATAGTTATAAACACTCATAAATGATCATAATGCTTTATAGCAATAATCATAACACACTATAAAGCATTTTATCATCACTTATAAGGTCAGGTATTATAATACATTATAACTGTTGGCAACTCACCGACAATTCCCACATAGATAATGCATTATACATATATTTATGATATGCTTATAAATGTGTATAACTATCATTATAAACACTCATAAATCATCATAAGGCTTTATAACAATGAGCAAAACACATTATAGAGCATTTTATAAGGCTTATAAGGTCAAGTATTATAATGATTTATGAGTGTTTATAACTATAGTTATACAGTGCTATAGTGTCATTATAAAGCATTATAAATACATTTATAATGCGTTATAGAGATAGGCGTCAAATAAAGTGTTACCCAACAAAGAACCTGAACCTTGACACTGTGGATCCTGTCTGCCTCCCAAACCTCTGCTGCACGTCATCAGCAGCTACTTTTTTTCCCTCCGTTATCCAACAGACTGTAAATGCCAGAGGAGTGATCTCAAAGAATCCATCATCTTTGACTTCAGTTTTACCATCGTTGACCTTGGAGGGGAAGACATTTTTTGGAAAACAATGCTATTTCAGAGGCAATATAAAGGGCTAGTAAAAATGCCTGTACCAGACCCCAGCTCGAACGTTCAGGGAGAGTTATGACGATGGTAAAAAGGTCAGATGTGTCCTGCAGCGGTGGAAGTCATGAGATCATGTACTTAAGTAAAAGTACTACTAGCATGCAACAGCAATGTAAGTATTATAAAAAATACTTAAAGGTACTCACTATGTTGTCAAAATGATCTCTTTAGTTGTTACATTACATATTATAATAGATTACAATTATTGATGCAGTAACATGTACGATGCTTTTTAACATTGTAGCTTGTTGCAACAGAGCTACTTGTTTATGCTGTTGGGTGGTTTAATTTACTACATAACAATGCATTGGATTTCATATACACATACAGTTTTAAAATCATCTGCAATGTAACTAAAGAATAAATGTAGTAAAGTAAAAAGTATATATATGTAAAAATGTAAATGTACTTTTCTTTATGTACTGTTACTTTTCATCACTGGTTTCAGCTACGACTATCAGGTAGCAGCTTTGACTCACCTTCCTGAGTTCAGCCTGTGCTTTCTCCCTGGAAGCACACACCAGCTCTGCAGCCATCATCTCCTTCTTCAACGACCTCTGCACCTCTTCCAGGTCTCTCTGAGGACAGTCAGGATCCCACTGCGTCAGCACCCTGCCATCTTGGAACAGTATACAGCAATGATTGCAGAGAAAGCCAGACTCACCTGCAGTTGTTTAATCAGCTTCTCCTCTTTCATATTTTCAATAAACTCCAGGTCACTTGCCGTCAGCTGATACCCCGTCATCCCTTTCAGCATGGAGTTGGGCTCGTCTGGTTCTGAGCAAAATGAAGAGATAAAAACATTCAGTGCAACAAAGAAGATGTAAAATATGAAGATTAACCATTTCACTTTTCCTCCTGATTAAAATCCAAATGTATGTTTCCAATAATGTCTTTCTTCTTTATGCAACTTGCAGTGTTATCTTGCCAGGGAGATTCCTGGGTACCTGTTTTTGTCTCAGCAGGGTTGAAATCAAACGTCCTGTTTTGGTCATTGTTGTCTTGATCTCCAGTACCTGCCTGCTGATAAAGGATAAGAGAACAACACATTTGATTATGCCAACAAGATAAAGTTTGGTAAAGAGAGACATCTTCAAGTACTTTCATATTCATACAAACCTCATTTGGATTGTCAATACAAAAATCCAGGTGTTTCCTTACATCCATGAACGGCGGCGTCCGGGGCAGCTGTCGGCCTGATGGGATATAATTCCCTTTGAGACCACTTTCTGTCAGAATCTCTAAAAATCTGTCCGACATGTTGGAAGTTCCTGCAAACAAATCTGCGGTTTCCTTCCACCTCTTCCTTCTCTGACCAGCTGGAGTTTCTTTGTTTCAATCAGCACTGAATCACTGAGCACACCTGTGGCTCAAAGTGGGCTGATTCCTCATTTTGACCAGTAGATGGCGACAGATTCTTTTAGTTTTGAAGTGCAGGTAAAGGTTGTTGAAGCAAAGTTTAGTTTAGTTAATTTCATTTCACCCCAGCAAAGGAAAAATTCTGCTCTTTTTGCACAGTTTAAATTCATTTTTTCAAAACTATACTAGATCCTATATCACTGTTAGTACTACTAAACTTGCACCACTGTCATTATTGTTGTGTCTATAGCAGAAATAAAAAATAAAATATAAAGGTCACCAAACTGTGATTTTTGTCTCCAAATGTCAAGGTACTTGTACTTTAAATTACTGGAGTATTTCAATGTTGTGCTACTTTATACTTGTACTTTACTACATTTTAGAAGAAACTATACTTTTTATAACTACTTTTACTACTATCATCATTATTTGACAGGTTTGACAACTTCTCAACATGATAGACATTAATTTAAATTAGCTCCACTTCAAACAGTTAAACACAGTCAAATGCTGATGCTAAATACATTTTGATAAAGTTTTTTGTAAGTTTCACAGTTCTCTTGGAAAATATTCAGTCCTGCACCAGACAGACAGACAGACAGACAGGCAGACAGACAGACAGGCAGGCAGGTGTGCAGACAGACAGATGGACCCTGATACAAAATAGCCGGACAGCCAAACCTGTCTATGTTTAAACTGAGCGGGTGGTGTCACACTGCCAGCCCCACATGTTTGTGGAGCTCCAGGAACTCTAGAGGAGAGTGCTGAGTCGTAAATACCTCTGTTTTTAAACCGCCCGCTCCCATAATGCCGAGGGAGAGAGGAAGGAGGAAGAGGTCAGGGAGTGTCTGTTAAATTAGAGCTGTATGACGCTGCCAAGTGGAAAACATTTGCATGGTTTTACATGGCAGCTAACAAATCACTGCTCAATAAAAATCTAATTCAAATGTACTTTTCTCTCCTTCATACCGACAATTCCTCCCTGGTGTAAGTGTCTCTTTCTGGGAGGAAATGTTCACTGTGACTTTGCTGTTAGAAACCTTGCTTTAACAGAAATGGCTTTGGAGGCCGGTCAAACTTTATGTTGAAACTGGATTTAAAGCTGGAGCTGAATTGTAGAAATGAGAAGTCTGCTTTTGTCAAGGACCCTCAACACTAAACTACTTAAATCAAGGTACGATGGGACTGTGACTTTTTCATGTTGGACATTATATCACATGAAAATAAAACTCCCCAAACGATCCCAAATCCCTTTCACAGCTTGTACAAACACACTCACAGCCCCCCTCCACTGACATCAAAAGCCTCCCAGACATCATTCAGACCATCACACACTCCCTCTAAAAGCCTGTCCACACACATGCGGCGGACATAAACAAATCCACACCGGCACATCGCGTCCTGTAAAAGCTCTCCGGTGCTGAGAGAAGTGTCCCAAAAAGGCCATTTACAGCTGCTCCGTCATGTAGCGTATTGAACAGGCGAGGCAGACGGGTCGTAAAGGGACTGATAAAACAGCTCCCTGCTGGCTGTGAATGTAAGACAGAGAGAGGACTGGATGGAGACAGGTGTCCTGACTTACCCAGAGACTAATGGAAAACGGGTTGGTGTCATTACTGTGAGAGAGACAGGAGATTTGAGGCTTTTACTCCTAAAGAAAGAAAACAAAGTGTGTCATTTACTGCAGTGGTTCTGTCTTTAATCATTGTCTTCATAATGATGTTTATAATCTGATGCACAAAACATCAGCTTCTTACAGGTTTTACTACAAGATGCAGGCCTGTAAAACATCAAACTAAGATCAAAAGCTCCAAAACAGCTATTGATCAGACGTAGTGGTGAGATTGCTGAGAATACACTTTCATTCTCAACTATATCATTCATCTCTGGATTCATTTTGGAGGAGCACTAATAATTCATCTTAGACATAACACTTTACTAAAACTCATAGATTACATATTGGTCCAGGGTAATGAGGTGTACAGCTTGTTATTTGTCCATATTTTTTAGTAATGTATCTATTCCCACTGACCTCCTCAAAGTAAACAAACGAGTTGACTGAATATGGTAGTGAATGAATAGCATGAGAGTAAAGTAACAGGATACTCGGGATACGCACACACATGCACATGCTATATACGTCCAAATCACAAACACACACACACACACACACACCCTCTCACGAGTGATGAGAGACGGCTAGTTGGAAACTTCTAGGCCTGCACTTTCTGTGGCTCTGCACTCGGAGCTGTCAGTGAGGTTAATTTTGTGATGTTTGTGATTAGTGGCCAGTGTAATGTTTCTGCGTGCCTCAGACCAGCCTGGGCTCGACACTGTGAAATATCCAGACCTGACAATAATGTGTGTTTTGTGCACGTTTGAGAGCTCAGATTCCCACTGGTGTTCCCTTCACACGCTCCCAAACAAACTTTCCCACACACACCTTCCTCTCTGATTTACTCATGTGCTTTAGGTTTCCTCCTATTTTTGACTCCATGAGATATGAAATTTCACCACACACGCCTGTAGTTTCATTACATATAGAAGGAGCTACTTACACTACTTGACATAGTTTTTAAAATGGCTGACTTGACTGTCCTGAGAGAAATCTATAAATTCACATCTGATTCAGTTCATTTTTCAACACAAAATCCATCATTAATGTAGATCACAAAGTAAAACAACATAAACACAGTGGCTCATTAAGACTAGATAATGTGGATGCATGTGCCACCCATGACTGAGACCACACTCATTACGTCCTCTGTGTGTCTCCTTAATTGCTGTTTTGTCGGCCCGCAAGCTCGTAAGGGAAGTGAAATTAACTGAGGCTGTGAAATAGTGTTAGTGCTGTTGATTCACTGAGTGGGAAATAAAACATCACGGCTCTGCTGAGGTTAAGATCGGCTGTAAATACCATCCAGGTTCAGTGTGATCTGATTTACCGAATCCTTCTAACTCAGAGGAGCTTTTCCTTTTTTCTGGTTCCTGCAGCCATTTTTTCTCTTCTGATGAGGAAACTTCACAAAAGTCCTCCTCATGGTCGCAGCAGTGTTTGACACTCAGAGTTCCACTGCTTTTACACTCACTCGACTTGCTCTGAACACTGTGGGAAAATGCATGATTGTAGATATTGAGCTGGGTTATAATCACCAGAATGACAACATATATAACAAGGACTGACAACTGTGTGCTTCTGCCTGCCAAGAGTGAAGGTGTCAGGATAAAACCCTGCTCACTCTCGGCCCTCTGTGCCATATTATTATCTTACACACTATGTAGCAATTACACACGCGACTACTTTGCAAACCTTCACACACCATTTGTTCCTGTATAGGCTTTAATTTGCTGATATAACATCTTTGAATTGGGGTTTTCAGGTCTCAGTTTGAGCTCATGACAATCGTCTCCAATATGTTTTATTAACATGGAGTCAAATTTCTGTGTAGGTGTGTTTCATTAAAGCTGCCTTCACAACGGCTGAGTCACCTCTCATATTCCACTGTCGGCTGGAAAACCCATGTTTTTTTTAAGCAGAATATCATCGTTTTCTCCTTGTTGAATCATTTCCCCCTCACTCTTCTACTCAACGAGGTGAGACATTTCCTGCACCCATCCACTGTCCTGCACATCTCAACCAGCATGAGCTACACGTATCATACCCTGGACTACAAGCTTCAATGAGGAAGAGGTACAACAATTAGTCAATCACCTATTTTCATGATTGATTTGCTGGTTCCAGCTCCTCAGATGTCAGGATATGATGCTTTTCTTTGACAATAAGCTGAATCTTGTCAGACATTCACAGATGGCTGAGGGAAATCATAACTGGACTTTTTCATTATTTTCTGACAGTTTAAAGAGAAAATGATTTATATTTTACGCTTATGCATTTGTACATCGAAGGGAAAAGTCTGACAAGTT
Source organism: Centropyge bicolor (assembly GCA_037975185.1). NCBI lineage: Eukaryota > Metazoa > Chordata > Actinopteri > Pomacanthidae > Centropyge > Centropyge bicolor. The sequence goes on from JBBMOC010000029.1 coordinate 3,364,601, forward strand.
AGCTCATTGTTGGTTTCACTCCTTCAATGTGCTGGAAAAATCCAGGGCAGAATAAATTAAATCAACTGGAACGAGCTTCATTTTTACTTTCTCACCAATTCACCATGTCCAAACCAGCATGAGGGCAGATTATAGTGTGTGAAAGAGTAATTATAAAACACTCAGCTCAGACATTCATGCCACACACACACACACACACACACACACACACCTGGGTAAATGAAGGTGAAAAATACGAGGCCTGACTGGGAGATTAATGGCAGCGTGTCAAGGAGAGGACCCACTGACAGCTGGAGGACTCTGGCTGAGTCCTGACGCAATTCAGGTCACGCACACACCCACATAAAGAAACACACATTCACACGTATCCACAGGTCAATCCTTATTTGGTTACCTCCCTCCGATATTTTTCTAGTCCAGAAAAAAAAGCAGACTCTGAATAGAAAACTAATTCATTTAAAAGCAGTTTATTCTAGCTGTGCATTCGCCGTCTGAAGCCGAACAATGCCCATAATTCTATTACAGCTCTGACGTCCACTGAGGGAAAGACTCTGCCCGTGACTCAACCGTCTGTGACCCTCCTGCCTCCGACTGCATCACAGACTAACCCACTTTTTCAAACCGGAGCAGCGGTCGCCACTTAAAGTGTTGGCCGCTTATTTTTGGTGCAACCCCACCCGACTCCAAGGTGAAAAAAAAATCACTCGAGGGGGCTTTGTTAAAGGGGGACTCCACTGATTTCACACATCAAAGATTGTTTACAGGTCTCAGGGAGCACTTGAGGTTGTATAAAGACTCCAGAGGGAGCTGAGTAATCTCTGACAAACTGCCTCAAGTGATGTCACTCGAGTCAGCTGCAGACTTCAAGTTTGAATTTTTAAAATCTGATGATGTAGAGTTAGAAAGATGCACATTTTCCCGTCCTCTGTTTGAGGCTCGAGGCTCAAGGCTACATGAGCTGCTACCAGCATAATACATGACTCTTGGGGTGCATTGTGGGTAATGTAGGCACCAGGTGAGAAGGAAAAAGAATGGGACAAAAAAAGAAGACATCTTTTTCTGCTGCATCAATTTTGATCCTTTTTTGTTTCATCATGACTCTGATGATGTCACAGGAGTTAATCACATGCCTCAGACTTTCACATATATTATAAGACATATATTTTGTCCAAAGGGTGCAACCAGTATCATTGCACAACATGGCAGTTTTGGTGCCATCTTTTCCTCCATCAGCTGAATAAAACACCTAGATTCCTTGTCTACATGTCGCCGTGCCACCCACCACCCCCCTCGCTCTCTCTCTCTCCTCAGGGACAGTCACAGACTCCCAAGGGCTCAGTCTTCTGTCAAGGGCCATATGGTACCGTCACAGCTCTGTGTGTGTGTGTGTGTGTGTGTGTGTGTGTGTGTGTGTGTGTGTGGTGGAGAGGGAGGGCAGCCGTGGCTCAAGGTGTCAGAAGGGAGGGTGGTTTAAATTTAACTGCAACAGGGCTGATATCTGCATGGCAGGTCGTGTCTCTCCCCCTCTGCTCTCTCTTTCTCACACACACACACACTCACTCACACACACACACTTCACAGTCCCCAGCCTCAGACATCACCACACACACACACTCACACAGCAGCTCCCTCAGTCTGTCAGGACCCGCTCCTCTTCGTCTCCCCCACCTATCAGACCACCTGGATTGTACGAGAGAGGCCAGTCGAGGACGCGACAGGGGAGAGAAAAGGGGGACGCTCACCGCCGGGGAAGGAGCGCAGAGCAAACATTCACACTGAGGATAACGCTTGATCTGAGCCTGCAGGCTGAAGGCACAGCCAGTGGCACTGCAGAGGCACAGCGGCACAGTGGGCTAAAGCGTCGCTGCAAGAGGTAAGACCGGAGCTTGGCTTTGAGAGGCTGTGTGTGTGTGTGTGTGTGTCAGGGTGATGTGTGTGTACATGCTCCAACCCTGACAGACCCACATCTTCATCTCTTTCATTTCAGAGGCAAATATGCAAAAAAGCTTGCATCTCTGTGGGTGTGTGAGGGTTCATCAGCATTCATGTCACCTGTCTGCTAAATATAGAAATCAGAAATACTGAACTCCTCACAAATAGGAAAAGATACGAGCAATATGTTTGGAATCTTTGAAAGAAATCCCGGCTGTTTAGTCTGGCTTTGTAAATGCTTTAAATAATGCACATACTGTTCATTAATAATGCATTTAATTAAAACTTTTCTGGGCATTATTCTGCAAAGAAACGAGCCCATTGCTGAGAACAATAGCTTAAAGTCCAGATGCCTAAGTCGAGTAGATTTACAGAGCACTTAGTGGACGGGATGTAATCTGCGTTGTGGCAGCTTTTCTGTAAGGTTGTTGCTAATTAGACAGATCTAGAGATTAGAAAGACACTCGCAGAGGGTCTGTGGGTCAGAGGGAACGTCTGCTTATCTTAATTTAATCTCACTGGATTCAATTTGCTCTAAGTGGGTTGAATTCATTTGGCCAGGAGACAAAATATCTAAAGTTTATTTCCTCATTTATTTTGGCTGAAAAAAGACACATTTGAGTCACACTTAGTAAATCAGCCATGCTTTTCAATCGAATTTGCTGACGAGGATAAAACACGATACTGCCCCGGTGGTGGCAGCGCACCCCGTGGTCAATTCGCCCACCACATCAAAGCTGCGGTGATAACTCATCCTCTCCTGTGCACTGATACTGTCCTGAGTGCAGGCTGGTGTTGCGGGCTCGTATTGGTTGCAGCCGGGGAATTTCCAAAGGGCAGCGTGTCCATGAGAACCTGCAGCCGTGTCATACAGTATCTAAGTGCAGGGAGGATGGGCGAGGGGGGGAGGGGGTCGAGTTACCAGGCCTGTGCTCGTGTCTCAGTTTGGAAACATACTTGGTTGGGGGGGGGGGGAGCGACAGCAGCAAAATGTCAAGCCAACGAAGCATTTTCACATAATCGTGAAACTCTTAAAAAAAAAATGCCAAAGCTGTTATCACGTGCTCAGACGGGATGTCCTGCGCTGGCATCCGTAGTTTGATGATGTGTCGGTATGTGGTGGTCAGCATAGTGAAACGTTAGCGAGGGTAAGGATTAGCTCTCCAAGATCAGCACCATTCATGCAGGTTTGCAGAATAGAGAAAGCTGCATTTGTTAATATAATATGAAGCTATTGGGCTGTGTGTTGGATTAAACAAGCAACTGCAGGATGAAGAAGTTAAAGAGACGACAATCAACATGAACTGAATCAACAGGTGCTGAAGGATTCCTCCCCGAACCTCCTCCTGTGAGTAAATATTTGGGCTGACAGAAGGACGGCCCTGCTCGCTCCAGATGCAGCTTTAAAAGGCTTGAGACGTTTGGCACGTGACTCAAAGTGACAGGTTAATCTGTTTAAGCACGTACGATAGTGGGACGCAGAGCCGCAGCCTTCTGCTGCTGTAATCTGGTGTAAGCCAGCGAGGAGGCAGCGGCCGGCAGACTGATGGCAGGTTTATGGTGAACGGACTCTGTAGGGTTTCATTGGCAGCGCTGTGTATGAGTCCACATGTCTGAGGTCATGAGGGGTCACTGCTATGATCTGAATCTGACTCCTACAATCAAACAGTCTCAGAGGAATCAAACTAAAAGTGTTGCAGTTCTTTTTAGTTGGTAATTTGTAGTTTGGTCCAGATTCAATTATCTCCTGATGGATTGGCAGTAAATCCTGACACAAACATTCATTTTGTCCACATGATGCATCCTCATGTCTTTAGTGATCTTCTGACTTTTTCAATGACTCAACACAATTGAAGAGACTGCCATAAAAACATGTACACACATCCACGTCCCATTCAAGATGAGCTGTCATGAACTTTCCATCTAATTCCATCATGAGATTAAAATCCTAATTTGTCCACTAGTTTGGTTTATGTATAAATACTTGCAAAGCTTCGTGACATTCCCATCAGCCTTTGCTGCACTTCGTGTTTTGTGCTAATTCTGTTACATGGTTTGATGGTAAACATTATAAATGCTTAACATCACCAACTCCACTTTTTGTTTGAGCTGAAGATGGACGAGGTATCGGACTTAGACATTCTGTATCTTTATAGCCAGAAGCCTCAAATCACCACATTGCAGCAAATGTTGATCTTAATATTTTGACTTTTCGGCAGCATCCTCTCCTTTCGGGGTGATTGACAGATCGAGGGCAGTGGGGCAGAGATCATTAAACGAGACAGGCATTAAGGAAAAACCTGAGCTTCACCAGCTGCAGGTGGGATTAGAAGGCTCCGAGGCTTTATTGAAGGTGTTTGATTCATCAATGGGGAGAGCTGGGCCATGTGTGCCACGCTGGGATGAGAGCACGTGTGTGTGAACGAATCAAAGCAAATCTCTTCTTGATTAGCCCTTAAAAAAACAGATGAAGCATGCTTGTCTTTAAATTCTTCTTCATCCCCCTGGATTTCAAATTTTTCTAGTAAGTAAATCACTGGAAATCGCTTGCAGTTTTTCTGCAGCGACAAAGCAAAACAGGAGTGAATTTTGATGGGAAAGTTGCTGAAAGTTTTCTGATGACTCATGTGAGGATGAAATGAGCTTTCTCCCAGTTTATTGTTCTATATTCCCATCACATCCTGACAGACACCAGACACATTCACTACAGAAGAGACAGAGAGAAATTCACAGGTCGTAACTGTCATTCTGTTCTCGTAACCGCCAGACACCTGCTGAAGTGCCCTTGAGCAGGACGCTGAAGCTCTGTGCTGGTTGGACGCCAAAAGAGCCTTTACATTTTTGGATCAGGATGAATTGAAACTTCGGGGTAATCAGTATTCCTGAGCCGTCTCCTGCTGACTTGATGAGATCAGTTGTTGAGATGAGCTGTGACCAACGTGATAAATATCTCATATCCTAAATGTTTTGTACATTCAGAGTGGACGGTCTCATTTCCATTCAGCTGTCATCACATTATTTACAGCTGGTGTTATTTTAAGACTCAGAGTTGCTTGACTTTGTAATTAACGAGCTGAAGCAGAAAACGACGGAGAATGTCAAGGTCGTGAAGCAGAAACTGTCATTTGCCTCCTGTGTTTTGGTCCAAAGTGAAGCAGGCACAAGTTGAAATGATGCATCATTTGTGAATTTATAAGAAACATGTTAAAAAGATGTACTTGCATAATGCTATCACCATCTACTATCTTCACTCTCTCTTATCAAATGTCAATAGTCACTTCACAGTTTAATGACTTGTGGGTCACTCTTATTGCAGAATAACGTGAATTTAAAATGAGGACATGGACTCACAACATTGTTCCATAACAAAGCTGGTGGTCTAAAATTCCTCAGCTCACCTTTAAGGTGTCTGACTGCTTCAAACAAAGTGCTTGTTGGCTTGTCAATGGCCTGTCAATGCCTGAGAGGAAAGACTGCCTGAAAACGTGCAGCGCGCCATTATTGCATCTTTCCTTTCTCCATGACTGCAACCTTCTCACCCTGCTTCTCAGTGTGGAGGAACAGGTACAGGAACACTTCTGCTTGCAGGTGTGGTTGGGCGAAATGTCAGTACCAACTTTGGTAGCATCAGCTTAACCAGCTGCATGCAGTGGTTTTAAAGGGGGAGCTGTGGATCAGGTGGTGATCACAGGGTTAGAGCTCCTCCTCCTCCTCCTGTCCACATGTTTAAGTGCTCTTGGGCACTGGGGATTGAACTAATCACTGATCCCAAGCCCTGATAAATGGGAAGGTTTCCGGCGTAAAAGAAGTCAAGTAAAATGAAGCATCACTGCCAAACTTGCCACTGAGATGGAAGCAGATGATCCACCGTGCTGACCCCTCTGAGAGCAGCCTGTAGATGAAATCATGGAGCAGATCTTGTCATATAGTAGCACTGAAGCACTGAGCGGCTGCAGTGGGGTCGGCCGGTGCACGCAGGCTGTGGATTGACATGGCGTTTGGCTGCAGGACCGGTGACTTGATTCAGTCCGGGGGATCCTGTTTCTCTCACAGAATACCAGCCGCTCAGAGCTCTGGGAAAAGAGCACTATATATATCAGGAGAGAAACGCCAATGTTGTCCAACATTAGTCTCTCTCCATGTCTCACAGCTTGACCCGCAGCCTTCCCCTGTCAAAATAAGTCAGCGGAGATCAGTCTGTGCAGCCGGGCCGCGCATTGAAAGATCAGCTGGAAGATGCTTTCGCAGAACCCGCTCCCATGAGGGCGAGTGAAGACAAGCACAAGAGGCTCAGGGACAGACGACTATAAAAAGGGAAAAGTCTGTATTAGGAAGACGACCAGCAGCATCTGACTCTTTATTTCAAGTGTAGAAAGGGACACTACTTCCTGAATATTTGCGAGAAGTTCTTAAATCTTTAAAGCAGCTGTCAACTGAAACATCAGCGTCAGCTCAAACCTTTCACGCAGGATCTCATGCTGTAATGTATCATTTGAGAAAACACACTGTGGAAAACCGATCCATTATCTTTACGTTGCATTTTACTGCTGACGTCCAACTTTCAGCAGAGCCTTTCCCCCAGAGTGTCGCTACAGACACAGCTTGACTCCAGGTGCATCAATAATTCACGTGCATATCTGCGAGCCTGCGCCGGGGCCGAGCGCTTACGCTGTGATTTGCTGCAGCAGACGCAGCTCATATCTGTGGATGTGTAAAAGTGAGTAATGCTTGTAGCTGCATGGGTACACGGCCGAGCATTAGTAATGGATGGATGCCCGCGCTGCATTAAAAACTATCAGCGGGGGATGATAGCTGGAGGCTCCGGGTTTATGTGTGAAAATGCAACATGGTGAAATCCAAAAGGAGAATAGCTGCAAAAATCACATAACTCAATGTGTTTCTTTGAACTGGCTTTGAAGTTCAGTCCTTCACGTCCTCACTGAAACCGCTCGGACGGCTCCAATCAATTCTTCGCCACGTCTGAGTCATACTTTTGTCAATCTGTTCTCCTTTAGATCAAATTTTAAAGAAGTTCATAGATGGTGTGAAACGACGTTCACATCGTGTCTGCATTGACTATTCTAAAAAAAAGAGAGAGAGAGAGAATCAGAGGCAGGACAAATAAAAAGGGTTTGTGTCTCCTCTCATGAGACTGATCTGCGTCACAACTAGAAAGGAGATGATGGAATAAGTGGAGTTGAAATAACAGAACACAATATTCTCCTTATGTGAAATTTATATAAAAATGGACAAAAGGAAATTTTCCAACAAAGTTTGACCGAAAATCATCAATAAAATAAACTGTATGAATAAACCATGTCTCTATAAGATGCAACCAATTACATAGGACGCTCACATCAACTCACTGATTGCTCCATATTTCCATACAGTAAATTGCATTTGCTATTCAAACATTTGGCTCGATGTAATTTCAAAAATATGGCCAATTTTGAAATGATGCTCACACTGCGAGTTCATAGAAAAACAAACCTCTGCACTATGACACCTTACTGACTGTGATTCACATTCAAACTCTTGCTTGTTATGTGCGTCACCTAAAATTGATTTTAAACCCCGGCTGTCTTATTTAATTTCCTGATGCTATTACTGCTCGTCATCCACATTGCTCAGTTCTGCCAGTGCATCATCGCCTTCACTTTATTTAGTGCCTATGTTCTATGTTAAATATACAGCCAGGGCCCCTTGAACTCAGATTTCTCAAGCTGTTTAACAGGGTCACTGCTTTCCATGATGCAGCAGAAAGAGTCGGGACCATGTGCACAATGAAACCAAGACCTGCTGCTGGCTGTCACACACATTACAACACAACACCGTGGAGCTCTTCAGTGTGAGAAAAACTTTCTGTTTAAAATGAGTTTTGTAAGTAACAGCTAGTGTGTTAATTTGCACCCGAGCTTCTCCTCCACGGACACATTATGTAAACGAAACCTTTGCAGAGGCTCTTTGTGGTTCCAACCTCGACGTGAACCAGCTCACATCTCGCTGCTATTTCTGCATTGTGTCCCCACCAGGGACTCGGCTTTGCTTGTGAAATTCTTGGCATATGTAACATGATTGGATAAAACGACACAGGTGGCGGCCTGACGCTAAATATGCACCGGGAGGAGAAGCGAGGAGCCCCCGCTGCGAACACTCCTCTTTGAGCCTGAGCCTCCATTGTTGCTGCTCTCTGTTTGCTGTTGCTATAGAAGTGAACTCGGCGGAGATGAGCGGGCTTAGCGTGGCTTTGTGACTTGCGTAGCTTTCGCATTCGATAATGACGGGGTCAATTATCGGGCTATTTTCTGATGACCCACTAACATTTTCCCTGCTGCCTCTTATTTAAGAGAAGAGAGGTCTGTTGGGAGCAGAGATGGTGAGATGTTGGTGTCGCACCCTGTGATGGGTAATTTACTCACTGTGGCCTGGACGACTCTGGACACATTTGGGAAGTGTCTTAAATGGGTGTGATTTGTCCAGAGTGGGGTTGTGTTTGGCAGGAGCGCTGCTGGGACCAGGCCCAGGGCTCGACGGCGCACGGTGTCGCCGAGGGTGAAGGAGGCTGCATTACACCCATCTGCCAAGATGAGTCATCGCCGGCACAGGGGGCCAAAGCCACAGTGGTGCTTTGGAGTTTGGTGTCCGAGTTGTGAGGGATGAACCTGAGCAGCTCATCCTGAAAGTGAAGTGCTTTTATGTCAAAACAACCTTGCGTCCTGCCTTTAGCTGTTTTCATCTTTCAACCTGAATTCACAATATGTCACATGATCCAGATACAAAAACTCCTCTGTTGTCTATTGTGCATGAAAACAGTGAAAAACATTCATTCTGAACGAGCTGACTCGTAAGCCATTTTTCCACCTGCTGTAAACTCTGCACTGATGACTCATTCTTTAACTTCTCATCTCTAACAAAGCAGCAAACACTCGGCCAACAAACAAAATCGCAGCACTGCTTGTACTACTGATTTTTTTTTTTTTTTCTGAATAAGAAAACATGAGTCAGCTCAGTGAGAAATGTTGTTTTGCAGCTTTGAAGCAGCACGGCCGCTGAATATTAACAAAGCTGGAGGAAGAGCCAGAGAACTGCATTATTATCCTCTATTCTCACATATTGGGGTTACGCTGGGACAAACTGTCTCTTCTGGTATAATGTGATGCACCAGGCCAAAGCTCTGTTAATAGGAGGTCTGCAGTTGTTCAGATTCTGGGTTTTTCACTTCCTGTTTCGGTCAGTTTTGGTTGAATTGTAGATCATAGTATTCTTTCTTTCTATCTATCTATCTATCTATCTATCTATGTACAGACAGAGACAAACACAAACAACAATTGTGACAATGCAGTCATGCATCATTCGCTGTAACCAATCAGCTGCCAAAGCTCCTAATAATCAATATCTTTATATTAAGAATTGATCACATACCTACTGATATGCTTGTGCTGTTTAACCTTACAGATTTATCGCCTAAGCTTTTTGGTGCCTTTCAGCTTGTTGTTTTGGTTTTCTGTTCTGCAACTTTACTTTGCGTCACTCTTACATGTTCATGTCTCATTTCCAGACACTGCAGCCGTTTTCAGCAGAACAACCTAATGAGAGTAAAAAGGCAGCCACACAGCTGGTTTCAATACCACCTGACCTTTGCTCAGGGTGGGTGGAGCTGCTGTATGCTGGGAAATACATGATGTCACTATGTACTAATAATAACGATAAAGGTGTAAGTTGTCCCTCCTGAACAAGTTCAACAAAACTAACAGGACAGTGACGTCAGTGAAGCTCAGTCTGTTCTGTTGAGTGAGTGAACTATGGGTGTGGACAGTAGTTTGTTTGGTTTCAGTCTGAAGCCATATTTGGACATGGTTAATATCACAGGGAGGCAGGTGATAAAATCTTTCCCGTCCTCTGTTCTAATAAAAGTCGACAGAATTTTTACAAGAGCTCGTTCTGTAATAGACAATAAATATGGCAGTAAGCAGTGTGACCTTCATCACGAGCTGCGAACATCTTCTGAATGCCAATCAGACTATGCTTTATATTGAGTAAGAGCCAAACCAGAATAACATGATCATGATCTATTAGATCATCAAAATCTGTTTCTATGACCCCGATTACAAAAAGTTTGGACTCTATGTAAAACATGAACAAAACAGAAGTGATCAACTGCAAATCCTTTGGTTGTCCAACTGTCAGCTGATGTGATGAAGCAGGAAATTGGAGCTGTAATCATTATTGGGGTGGGGGATAGAAAGCTCCAGATGGGATTAAAATCACTGACCAGCTCAGGTAATATTGAAGGTTCCCCTCCAGAAATTCATAGGCTGCCAGATAATGAGATCTTGATCCCTCGTAATAGTTTGCCAACAAGAGGCTTCAGGACTTTTTGGGAGCACAAACTCCGATAATTGCTCATTATAAACAAATCACATCTACCTGTTTGTTTGTGAATCAGATACAGTCCGTTGAATTGATTTGCTGATTTGCATTATCTTGGAGACTGTGTCGCTCAATAGCACGCTGTCATAAAGTCGATGCTCTAATTACAGCTCAGACATTTGACTTGTAAATAGCTCAAGGTGTGACTCATCCCACAGCTTATTGAGGAGGTTGCTGGGAAACTGCGCTGGGGAGGAGGGAGGTGGGGGGGCCCGCTGGGACAAAAAGGTGGAAGGAAGCGAAGCTAAGCCTACATTTAATTATCGTTTTGAATATGTTTTCAGAGGGAAGTTGCATCCTCGGGGAGTTATTACCTGGATGAAGACGTTTAAAGGCACATTAAGGAAGTTAAAGCCGTGTCCCACAATCCACACTCACACTGAGTTGGGTCTGGGGGTGTGTTCACATTGGAAAAGAGACAAAAAACAAGCACAATTAAGTAAAAAAAACAAAACAAAAAAAAACACCTTCATTTTTGAGTGTGATGTTGGTATTAAGAAAACAGGAGCTGCTCACTGTTTAAAAATGTGAAAACTAATTGTGAATGGTGGTGAAACAGCTGGAAAAATAAATACTAGAATATATTTAAAAACTAAAAAACTGAACAGTTTGACTGATCTTATTCGAATTTCCTATTAGTACAAAATGCTGCAAAAAGTATGTTGATCTCTTTTGTAATAGCTGCAAACACAGGGTACTATAAAAGCAAAGTTTTGGCAACAATACTAGAAAGATTATAGAGTACAACTAGTTTTTAGTGTGGAAGTGGGAGACACTCACTTTGCCTTATTAAGATTCAACAGAACAGACGAGGGAGCAAATCACATATTCATCATTTTGAAGGTTCATCCCTTTTAGCACTCGATGCAAACACCAAACACACCAACACTTACACACACACACACCTACACATTAACGTACTGTGTGCATAAACCTGCTCTGACACAGATGCACACACACTCACACACACTTTCCATTAAACTCTTGCAGTCAGTAAATGGACTGTCTGTCCTGTAGGTCATGCAGGACAGAGATGTGCTAATCGTTGGCGGTGGTAAACAGATGCTGACTCAGGCTTTCTCTCTGCTCGCTTACTGCTGTTAAAGTGGCCGCTTTCATTAAAGTTTATTCCAACACTTCATTTTGGAAAACAGGCAGCGTCTCCATTACAAGCCTACTGTACTGTGTGATTTATTTGGATAGGTGGAAAGTACCTTTAACACTTGATAACTGCTGGCCGCTGAAGGATGAATGCAGCAGACTAGAGTACAGTTCCTCAGCAGGACGTGGTCCAACAGCACCAGGCAGCGTCTAAGCTCCTGCTTCTCCTCGCTTCTACTGTGCAGGGGATTGGATGACCCCTAATATTAGCCTCGGTGTTTGTCGGCCTCTGGACAGATTGGATTACAGGCAGAAAGGAGGGGATGCAACAGTGATTAGACGGGGAGATAATGAGGAATATCATAATATTTCTGCTTCATTTGTGAATTTATATTTTATGTCTCTCAAGACCAAACAGGGTTTTTCTCAAGGAGTCACTGATGATGGTTTCATATAAACACAAGGGAGGGAAATTAATCAAGCATCAGACAACCAGCCGGTGCAGAAGGCAGCTCCATCTAAAAACACCATTAATAAGCCTTCGTGCTCACAAATGAAAATGCCAATGTGCCAATGTTTTGCAGGTATGTTTACCACATGCACCATCTTAGTTTGGTGTGTTAACATTTGTTAATTAGCATCAAAGTAGAGCTGAGGCTGAGGAGGATGTCATTAGCTCTGATGGGATTTGGTGAAAAGTCTGACTTGATATTTGCTCTGGAGATAAAGATAAGGTGTTACAATTCATCCTGATGGGGATGTGAATGTCTGGATGGATCAATAGTTAAGACAGATAATTCTGTCATAACCACAAATGTCAACCTGCTGGTGGCATTAGAGGAAAAGTCAGAGGTTCACCAAAGTAAGTCAGCTTCATCCTCTGGGAATGATAAAAATGCGTGGAAGATTTCAGAGCAATCCATCCAAAAGCTGTGGAGATATTTCAGTGTCATCACTAACATCCACAGCTTCACTGCTAATAATCATGAATATTATTGAAAATGTTGTTCTATGATTTAGATACAAAATAACATGATATTCCTAGTTTCACATCCAGAGAATTACACATCTCGACTCCATGAATCAATGCTAACTTGACACTTCAGAGGCCGTATGTGCGACAGCATGTGGACCAGCTGATGGATGCTGTGACCCTGTAATCCTCTACTGTCAATCCTCTGTCACTACACAGATGGATGGACAGACGGGGAATGCACCGGTGAATGAATGAGCGCATGGTGATGACTGTTTTTTGAGGAGTTTGCTGTCTATGTGAAAGGGAAAGGTGAGGATTGAAAGGCAGCCTCACTGTTCAAGTCAGTGCTTGTTTGAGTGATTTGTACATTTTCTTGACAGGCCAGAGGTTAACTGAGCAGACACAGAGGAAACAGACAGATATAACTATTTTCACACAGGTGAGCACATTTACCTGACTTCAAGGATCACATAGTGTTGATGAAAGGACTGCAGAGAAAATGACAGCCTGCTGACCAGCTGACGATCGGCCTCTGATCTGCTCAGTCCTCAGTCAGGAGAGCAAAGTTCAAAATCTGAGTCCATGCTACTTTAAACCGGTAGGGTCGACTGTCAACAACGTGAAAGATACATGTGTGTTTTTATCTCAACCAAACAGCTCTGCAGGTGAATATTCAGGTACAGTCGCTGCTTCTGCTACTAAATCCAGTGCACTCTCTTAATTGTAAAACACAACAATCTAGTATCTAATCTGCCTGAGCTCTCTGCAGGCCACTAATACAACGATCCATTTAACATACAGTAAAATACACCACAGCAGATTGGAAGTGCGAACACGGTTTGTTTTAGAAAATATGTTCACTACTGAAAACCACACAGGAAAATAAAAACAAAAGCACTACAATAAAATGCCAGACTACAGACTAATCCAGGCTCTTTAAACTTAATGTTGACAACATGGACATCCAACAAACTAGCTCTAAAAGTTTTATGTACACATGAGTAATCACAAATAACTACACAAATGTACAGCAGAGGCAGTGTTGTCTGAAAGCTCCCAAAGGCCACTCCCAAAAATTAAATAGTGCTGCCCTCTGCTGGCTAAACTGAGCTAAGGCTCTCAGTGAAGACCCAATCTGAACAACTGTTAAAACAAAGGCAACGCTATTACCATAATCTGGAATTAAGATGGACACTGCTGGCTATAAATCTGCCATAAAAACGGTGCAAACTTTAAGTCAAAATTAAACTGAAATTACTTGGAAAAATATCCTTGTTCACAGGATTATTTTTGCTCTTTGTGATATGAGGTCACCTGCATGAACAAAAATATATTTCTGTCTTGGATACAAAAATCCATTTCCTAATATTACTGCACTTATCCGTGTAATGAGCTCCAAACCTTCTGGTATCTACAGCTTTATACTCCTGTTACTTACTTATAATCAAGACTTATTCTGATGAGTGATTTTGCTGTTGTCAGTGCAGGTGTTTATCTGCGTGTTTGGTACGAAGCACAGATGATCACGGTGTCAGGATGTTGGGGCTTGTAGGTGATTCGTCTTCTTCCCCGGTGGCCTTCGCGGTGACAAGAACATTTCAGCTATTCGCACCTTCCTACCATCGGATCTGTGAGGAGCTGCTCCGTCATGCTGGGCACACAGGAGCCTTCAGGGGGGGTGAAGTGGGAGCAGGGACAGGTTTTAAATAGGAGATGTGGATGTTTTTTAACACGTTGCCTAATCAGGGTGAATTCAGAAAGACAGATTGAAATTTGACAGAGGTCCAAACATAAATCAAACCACATTCTATCGATGGCACGCTCCAACAAATTCAATTTTACAGGGAACACATTTAGCAGCTCTGGCATTTAACACGGTGCGTGAATGCGATGCAAATATTTTGCTTCATTTGATCTGTTTTGGTGCGGCAGAGCTGTTCCTGTAAGCAATGTAGGAGGAAGGGTTTCTTTCATGTTCCTCCTGTTGTCCCCTATCTGCACAGTCACAGGTTGAGGTAGAAAATGGAATATTTATAACACGACAGCGTGATGTTACACTGCCTGAAATATGTAATCTGATAACTGAAAAAATGGTTGGCATGCAAGCCAAGAATTCAGTAAAGTCAGATTTTTCCCTCTCATCTGCTCGACAGAAGCTAGTCTGTGAAAATGCTGGTTTCTCTCTCGACATCTGTGAGATCTTAAAATGACTTAAGTAAGGGTGGAGGAAGTACTTAGATCTTTTACTTATTGAATTATTAGGATAAAAATATGTTTAAAGTACCAAAAGTAAAAGTACTAATTACGCAGAATGTCAGTTAATCTTAATCTATAACATTACCTCATAATTTATTTGGTGATTATATTTTGTATCAATCTTGTAACTAAAGAAATGTAGTGGAGTAAAAGTACAAAGTAACAGGAAATGGAACTACTCATGTAAAATACAAGTACCTCAAAATTCTACTTAAGTACAGTAATTGAGTATCATGTTGCTAAGTAACAGTTAAAAAAAATGAATGTTCTGATGTTTCAAAAAATCTGTTAAAGACGCTAAAAAGTAGAGCTGAAGGAAACTGCAAAGTCAGGTCTTTTAGTTTGTCGCATCACATTAAATACAGTCATGCTTTCAGTTGTTTACATGAAAATCAAAATTTAAATGATCCTACCAAACACTGCAAAGTCATGCCAGCGTCTGCGACACACCAGTCAGCCTGCCACTGAACCGGCTGACCCTTCAGTTACACTGTTATATGTATGATATGACTCCGACCCGGCAGCTCCAGGCCAACTCAAATCCCAACAGCCCCCGAGCTTCGCCATCCCATAATCACCTGCTCCAAACCCGACAAGGTTACAGTCTGATGACACTGAGCGTGGAGCACCTGCCAAGGCCTGAAAGTCGAGACAGGATATTAAATACATTGGGGCGTGTTTAGAACATGGGGCTATACATAGAGTGAAGCTGTGTGAAGAGCAACAGACAGAGAATGAGCTTGGCTTCGTGTGCGTCATGTTCTGATGTTTGTTGAATCAGAACAGAATTACTGGCCCCATTAAAAACTCATTTGGTCTCAGTTCTGGTTGAGAGGTCGCTGAACCTCTGTTCCACTGCCTGTTTTTGTTTTCACCAGCTTGACCTTGTTAAACGCGGAGACCTTGGCACGAGGCAAATCGCTAATATACAGTGAAGACCAACACGCACACAAACACAGCAACGCTCGGCGCCAACAATGAGCTCATGACAAAGACATTCTCATGGCAAAGCTGTTGCTAAAACGCAGACAAACAACCGGGTGGCGTGCGTGTGTGTGTGAATATGTGTGTGTATTTACACGTTCAACAAATCCAGCCAGACTGAGTGGACGTATGCTTGGCCTCGATTCATGGTTTAACATCAGAGCTGGACCTCGTCCCAGACTCAAACTGCCTCAAATGTAAACCTGGTAGAGGAAGCAGGAGTCCTCCATCCGTGCTCTGTCTTTCCTCCCATATTCCCAGAAGGCTAATCACCTCCGCTGCTCTTACAGTCAACAGCTCTGTGTCGTGTTACCTGGACGAGCTCAGAGATCATAAACAGATTCGTCAGGTTGTTTTGGCTCAGAGTCGTCTTCCTTTTTGATTCATTGTCTGTGAAAAGGTTCATGTCAGTGTAACATATATGGCTCAAAATCACAGATTAGTTCTGCAACGATCATCAATTAATCTGCAAATCTGGTTTTCATTTTGTCTATAAATTGCCAGAAAATAGCCCAAGCCCAAGGTGACATCCTCAAAAAGTTTTGTCTCAACCAACAAAATTCATCATCATCATTTAAGACAAAGAACAGCAGCAGATTCACATTGAAGAAGCAACATGGAGAGACTGTTTTTGCATTTTTGCTTTAAAAGTTGTTGATTTAGCTGCGGTTGATTAATCATTCTTAGACCTTTATTGCAAATATGGACTATCAAAAATAAATAGGAGGGAAATATTAGCTACCACTACTTAAAGTTACACAAGTGTGAAATGGAAATTTCAGTAAGAGGCATCTTGTATCCAGTAGTTAATCTTATTCATATTGACAGATTCCGAATTTGTTCATGGCAAAGTGCAAGTCTGTAGTTTCTATATCTATAGAAATATGAGCTATATTTCTGTGACTGTATTGTGATTTGCACATAGAAACCTGGACTTTCTTATAGGAGTTCTGAAAGTTCAAGTGTGAATGGCAACATGGCGCCCCCTGGTGAAAAACACATGCTCATTGTTCAGTATATTTCCATTCATCCTACAAGAACTGATGGCAAGTGAGAATGACAATAAATCACAGATATCCCCCTGGATGTGAACAGTACAGTATCTGAGGTCGACTGCTTGCACAGACAGGAGATATTTATTATCATTTCCAGCTGGAGGAGCTCTCTGATGTCCCCACCAAAGTTTATTCCATATAATCAGATTTAGAAGTGCGCAGTGGAAGCAGGCCGTTCCTGAATCTGATCCCTGTGTCTCTGAGACGTGCTTGAAGGGGGAAATGTGCAAAGCTGACACTGTTACAGTTCCTGGCCTGTCCAGAGATTTCCTGGGATTGCATCATGTAGCAGACAGGAGGCCTTGATGTGAAAAATGTGTGGCAGTGTTCTGCTTCGCCCGGCACCGCGTCGCTGTCATACATCCTCCAGCTTTAAATAACAGCGTGCATCCGAGCTGAAACATCTCTGTTTGTCTTCCTCCTCATCGAGCGGCCGACGACTTCAGTGCACAGGAATTCCCAAACCACTTCTCTTGTTGCTCTACAGTCCAGCAGCTCCGACGCTTGCAGGAAACATCTCCGACGGGTTTATGGCACCTCATCCAACCTCCAGGCCTGAATGCTGATCGCTACCTGTTGCTGCGGCAACGCTGGACTGTTTGTAAACACTTCACTCTTTCGGGTTTTTTTCTTGGCTGGATGATGGAAACCCCTCCGGCATGGCAGGCTGCTCTCCTGACGCTCGCTCTCCGGCTGCTGTTAGCCTCACTGATGCATTTAACACGGTTTAATAACTTAAAGTAGGGCAACACAAGCATAAACACGAGAACTATATTTATATTTTACAATGGAAAAACTATTCTCAAGAAGCCACACACCTTCTCTCTTATTCACCTAAAACATATTTATTACCACTTAATCATATTAGTGAAACATTCGCACGCAGTTTGTCTGTCTGTGTATCATTAAGACATCAAGGTGCTGTTATATTTATGGCTTATCTGCTGCGAGCTGCAAATAAGTTACTGTCTTAAATTTTCATGACTGGCTAAATGCAAAACAGTGGAGTCCATAAAAATGAGAAAATATATTCTATGAGCTCTCTCTTATTTTCTTATCAAGCTTATTTCAAGATGTTTTCACTCCATCCTGCCAAATAAATTTCAATCTTGCGCCGAGCCAAAAGGAGAAGTTGTGATTTTGGATCTCAGGGCTTTCTGACCTCCTCTGGCTCTGCAACTTTGTAGTTTAATCATCCCTGACATTCAATTTTACTTCCTTTTATTTCTGTCGTTCTTTCGCCCGTTCAGCGTGTGACCCCGCATACGCGCACAAATATGACTGTGAATAATGACGTGCATGACATGATTCACAAGAGAAGTATGAGGGAATAATGGATGAATAATTGATTTCATGAATAACTAATGCAATATGCATGTGTGGTACATTTACAGATATGAAACAGACTGTACAGAGATGGCATGAAAGATGAACCCGGATCTGAACTCTGCGACTTCACTGCGAGTGAAACGATAAAAACAAAGACTGAAAAATGGATATTTGATCACACAGTCCAGCAGATGGATGCAACCTCACATTCATCACACCTGAGCAGGACTTTTAACAGTGTGAAAAACGAGCGACATCTGATCTGATTTTACATGGATCAGACTTCCTACTGTACACAGCCACCTCTGATGCTGATGCATGACTTTAAAGTGCTGCTCTGAGTCAAGACATGCTGGGAAGCAAACATGCATTTTAAACCTGATTTGCCAAACCTTCCTCTCTATGATCAATTCTTCATGGGCCACAAATAGACTGTGTGGGTTTCTGACAGAGGGAGACTCCTCCTGTAGCCACAGCAGCAAAACGTTTGGTATCTGGTTCAAAATCTTCTGTTTACTTTGACAGATTTTGTGCAAAAAGGAGCAGTTCAACATTTTGGGATGTATTCATATTTGCTTTTTTGCCACGAGTCAGATGAGAAGATTGATACTGTTCTCATGTTAAAATGAAGCTACAGGAAGCAAAACCTTGAATCAAATTATCCATCTTTTAAATTTATGCTTAGATGCAAAAACCTCCCACATTATTTATCTAGTAAAAGTAATTTTCCTATTGCTGGTTTAAACGTTCTGAAAAGGAAAGCAGCTGTTTCTCTGTTCTGCTCTGATGTCAAATGTGAACTTTTCAGGAACCAAAAAGAAAAAGCTTGTTGCTCTGTTTGAATCTGTCCAAGTGGGATTTTGAAAAGGCTGAAAAATGTTACAGAATCTCCTCAAGCCCAGCACCAAAGTCCCCCGTTGTAAGTGGTGATTTAGTGTACACTTTGTGCACAGTAAGCTGCATACTAAAAGCAGATCCTGCACAAGGATATACTGCTGCTCCTCCATCCTTCCCTCCCCTCTCTTCCTTCTCTCCGCTCTCGTTTGATCTGCCTCTCTCTTCCCCTCAATCATATTGACAGCAGCGTGATGTCAGGCTGCAGGAATTTACTCTGTAATTTGTGTGTGGGTGTGTACACGCATGCATATGTTCTGCTGGCATGCCGACCGTGCGCACAGGCTGCTGTTTGCATGTGTGTTTCCATGCATAACGTGTGTGTGTGTGTGTGTGTGTGTGTGTGGGAGAAAAGAGTTTTTTGTAGCACACCTGCTTCATCACCTTTCACCTTCTCCACTTTAACGGCCCTCCCTCCGCTTCACTTCCAGCTCACATGAAAAGTGAAGTCATCAGTAAAAAAGACTGAAACTTTCAAGTGCTCGTTGTCCTGATGTCCCGGTGAGAGTGGAGGTGTGTTGACAAAGGAACATCTGGGAAAGCCTGGTTCCTTTATGAGTGTGTGTGTGAGGCTGGTTTAGATTGTCACAGTAAAAAATCCAAAATCATAAAGGCTCAAACTAATAAGGCTAATCGCTTTCTGAAGTGTTCAGATGTGTGATAAAATTACTCGATGGCCATTATAGACGGACTTTACGAGGGGCTATGAGTTAGTGAGTGGCTGGCTGACTCACTCAGTTCATTGCGTAAAAAGTCTTTGAATGAATGAGCCTTTTGACCTGGTAGCCAGTCGCAGAAACCTTGGTGGTCCCGGCGAGACGAGCCCAAACTGCCAAGTGTTTCCAGGAACAGCTTGCTTTTGGCTTCGGACATTGTCCTCACTGCTTAATGAGAGCACAAGGTAATGGAAGGGCCTCAGGAAAGGAGGAAAAAAAGAGAGAGCTTATGAATGAATAAGCAAGCTGTTTATTAATATTGCTAATTTTGAGTCATGCTCCCAGTGGGATGGCAACGCCGGTCCACTCTGAAATATTTCAACATCTAATACATCGACTGTCATGAAGTTTTGTACTGACATTCATGGTAAGATAGTGTATTACACCTCCACCAGTATACAGTGATCGACAAGTACTCAAGTACTGTAGTACAGGTACTTTAGTTTATATTTCTACTCCACTACATGTCAGAGAAATACTGCATTTTTTACTTTAATTACCTTTCAGTAACACAAATATAATTAGCTCACAAACTGTAAATGTATTATTATAGTTTAAGATAAGATGTGATTGATCCTGCTGGGAAATTCACAATGAACCCAGTAGTACTTACATTTTCAACCTTTACCAGCTGAAAAATTTAACTGATGTAGACCTGAATGCCTCAATAATTATAATTCAATAACAGACTTTTTTTAAGATGGGCAATGCTGCTTAACAAGTTATTCTACTTATGAAACTTTAGGGACATTTTGATTCTAATACTTTTGTACTTTTTAGGACTTTTAATTGTAATGGAGCATTTCTACACTGAGTATTTCTACTTTTCAGGCTGTGATTGTGAAGGGAGGGATGTGTGGTTGTGGAAAGTTGCTTTGCATTTCCACACACTTCTAGACAATTATCATTACAGTATTTATAAAGGTGCAAAGTATTCTCAGACATAAGCAAGAAAAAAGTGAAACAAATGTGCTCATTAATGAAGCTCATTCATGAATTAATCCTCCACATTGGTCAAAGTCACAGACGAAAGGACAGAGAACTGAGCGTGACCGGGAAATTATGAAATATCTTTTTATGGATCGAATGATTCACATGGGTCACATTTTCAGGTCAGAACATCCGGGGAAAAAAAAATCACATCCCTGACTTTTACTTACACTGCTTCTTCCATCACTGTCAGCATGTTAGGAGTAAGCACAAAAAAGTCCAGCCCACTTCTACAACCTTAATCCTCCAGAAAGGCTACTGTGTGCACACGTGTTATACAACCATATAGAAACTTAAGCATACTTGAAATGAAAAGTCATCATGACTATTAAAAAAACACGTTCATTAATCCCTCCTTTGTTCGTCACCGTGCTCGAGCCTGAACGCTCCTTTTCAATGTGTCGCCTTGATTGCCAAAAAGTGAGCCGAGCGGCCAAGTCCCTTGCATAAGATGTGAGCACCTGTTAATCATAACATCACCTCCTGGCACCGATCCGCGCTTACAAAATGAAAAATGACTGGAGTTTATTCAAGTTGCTCTTACAAAGTAAAAAAAAAAAAAAAAAAAGGGCTGACACTGGCTGGATGGGATTAGTAAGAGGACAAAGCACGGTTAAGTCATCTCTGGGCAGTTTTACACATGTCACACACCCGTTCATTCATGCCGTCATTGTCAATGAGCGCTTCAGCAGATGGAAATCATGATGTATTATTGTTACCTGAGACGCACAGGTACAAACATGAAAACTGGAGGCTGAGCAATATATGACCTCATGATAATACCAAAGTGGTTCCCACCTAAAAAAGAACTTCCCTTCAAATATTCATGTGTTTGTCCATCTCGGAGATTCAGAGCATTTCTGATTGAATCCACTGAAACAGGCTCTGACAGGGTTACACAAGGACTCACAGATGTTGTCTAATTAACTTTCGCCAGATTTGTGTTCGCACCTTGTCCAAGCTGACGACGCGGACAACACGATGCGATCACGGAGAAAATATGTGTACACAAGCAGTTTAAGAGCATCTTTTTTTTCTGCCTTCCTGAGTCTATTAACATCCTGTGTTTATTTAGAGTTGGACTCTAATGCTATAAAACTGATGGCGAGTGATGATAGTGAAGCTTAACACTTAAAGATGAAGAGAAATGGAAAGATTGTAGCTCAACTGAAGTCTTCTTGATCAAAAATGTCTGTTTTGCTTTTCTCACATTCAAAAGGTTTATTTTGGACGTATATCAATGATAGTTTGACTTTAAGGCTCATTATGTTAATCTAATAATTTTAGTACGTTGTTAAGTATAATTTAGATTTTTGGTTCAACTCTTCAAAGCACAAATCCTTTAAGAATGGAATTATTTGGATAATGAAAGAAAGGTGTTTCCAGTGTAACGATAGTTCAGCAAATTATTTTCACATCAGTCCAACATGAACATAAAGCAGCACGGTTTCGGCCAATTCCAGTGTTTCCAATTCTGACCGCTTCGCTCCAAGTTTGCAATAACCAATAACACAGTTCACAAAAAATCAGAACCATCACGTGCCAGAGATAGAACCCTGATCTCAAAACTCATTTATCCGACTCCCACTGTGACAGTAAGGGACTGATTTGGAGATACGTCAGATCCAATACGGAGCTATTTTCCCGTCCCCTCCGTGAACCTTCTTATGAACTATGTGATATATTTCTGATCCATCTTGGACATTTTGCAGATACGTGATACTTGCACATGTAGGAATCCCGGCGGGGCCACGCTACACGTCTGTGACCCTTGGATTAGTTGCACAATCTCAGCTCGAATCTGTATCCTGCAGCTCAGTGTGAGCATCTGTGTGTTTGTTGCATCATGGGTTCGTAAAATTTTAACAGGCTGCAGTTGTGCGGAGGTGACTGATAGCTGGTGAAGTAACTCGTTAGGAAGGCTGCATACTGATCGCATGACGCTCAGGATATAAACACACAAACTGTTCTCTGTCCTTGACATACTGTACGGCAGAGGCATGATCGTACATTAGCTAAATCTGTGCAAACACACACACACACTTTGAGCGGCTCAGTCTATCGCCTGTAGCCCAGATCTCTGACTAAGTCGATGTGGAGTCTGTCTTCGACTGCAGGGAATTACCTCAGCTCTGAATCATGTGGCGCCTTGCCTAGAGTGTGCACAATGCAATCACCCAGCCATCTTTCTTACTCATAAACTGTCAGAGGGCCTCACACAGAGGCTGGACACACACTGCAGGAGTCTCCAACATGTTGTTTCTGAGGGCCAATTACAGACGTCTCAGAGCTAATGCTGCTGGAGTGCCGAGATGTTCGTTTTGTCTCAGTGGCAATCCTGGACCAAAGCTGAAGAGTGTTACTTTATGGGTTTTGTTTTTCTGGTTTTATTGGATCGACGATAAACAGAAGAAGTTTAAACAGCGTGAACACAACACAGGTTTAGGTGATGGTGAATGTGAATATCCCGAAGTGTAACTTTGATCGTGAGGAGAGTGGAGGCAGCGTTAAACTAAATAACTGACATTTCTGTGTATAGTTTGGGTCCACGTTCACTCAAAAACTGCAATATCACAATGTAAAAATACTCCATTACAAGTGTCAGCCAGTGTTATCAGCAAAATCTACACTAAGTATTAAAAGTAAAAATACTTCTCGCAGGTATCAGAACGGCCTCAGTCGCATATATTCTACTAGGAGATTATTATTACTGACGTATTGCCATATAAGCATATTATGTTGTTGTAGCTGGTCATGGTGGAGCTCATTTTTAACATCATTGTATATTGCTTAAATTTTTAAAAGTACAATATATTCCTTTGAAAAATAGGGGTGTACAACTATAAAGTAGCATTGAATGGAAACACTCAAGTAGAAAGTAATGAGTGCCATATAAATTATAATGCAGTTGGCAAATGGAAAAATAAATGAGAAACCAATTGGTAGGTCAGACAGTAAATTGAAAGTATTCTAGTGCCACTGTTATTTATCACTTAATCAGCTGTTTGAGTTATTATAAACTCATTTATAATGTCACAGATTTATCGAGTGAGTTAACTGATTTTTAGCTAAACCTCATTTTGAAGGATGTGGGTGACTTTTAAAGCCTGAGTGGGAATAAAAGCTCAGATCTTCATCATTTCTAGGCTGCCACCTTAAAAGATGGAAAACCTAATCACATGTCAGAAACATGGCTAAAACTGACTTTATTTTGTGTTACATTCAAGTAAATCGTTGTGAAATCACCATCTTTCGCTGGAAAAGCAACTTCTGAGCTCAGTTAGTTGGAAACCTTTTGAGTCAGATACGCGATGATGTAATGCCTTTAGGCGGATTATTCTCTCTCACATCAAACACTCAGAAATGAGTCTCAGCATGTTTTCATTTCAGTTCTGCTTCGTCTTTTTTGATATATTTACTTTAGCCGAGCATAATGCTGAAAAAGTAATAAATTACTTGGCGTAGGAGCTTACAGTTCTTTTGCCTGCGAGGACTTTCATCTATTTATCAGTTTGATTTATCATGGTCAGTGAGTCATTGAATGGCCCATTCATAAACCAGATGTCACAAAGACAGGCTGTGTACTCAAACAGACTTTGCTTGGGATCCACCATGCTTTTTATTCGTAACTCACTCAGTCATCTGCTCGGACGTTACCCGTTTTTCCGATGGCTCTCTGGGCCCAGACCACCTATCATCATGTGTATAACAGCGCCTCAATCCTCTGGCAAACGGATTTTTGGCCTCATTTTTCTTGACAAAAATTTCACATTATGGGAAAATTCATCAGCCGTGAATGACAGTCCGCAGCTTCGGTAATTTGTTGCGACAGGACTTAAGGTCCAGAGTCCAAAAAAGTTCTGGCCCTGTCTTAAAATGTGTGGCCAGCAGTACGACGTGGTGATGACGACTCTATTCCGCTGACTGACTAATAATAACATGTCAGGCAATGACGACATGCCTCTGCGCCGAACAGATGACAAATGTGGAGCTGGATGTCGTACGAGGTCTGGTTTACGGGCGACTCGCAGAATGATGACAGAACAGGTTATATGAGCGCAGCGTGATGAGATCCCACTGTCTGACGTGCAATAAACAAAAATTATGTTTAGACGTGCACAGTCTCCAAGGACGGTGAGAAGGCCAGGAATAAACACTTCTACTGCTGCTGGAGTCTTTTTCTTATTTCCTGGGATGTGTAGGGTTTGTCTAAGGGCAGTTTGGGATATATAGGCCGGCTGAGTGATATAACTAATGGCTCAGTCCTCTGTAAATTAAAACATTTCGTCGGTCACAAAGTTACTCCTGGAATGATTCGAACATCACAGATTGATTACACATCAGAGCAGAAGAGCAGCTGAGAGTGTTTTGTTCTGCAAAGCTCTTCAAAGTCGCTGATTCAAATTTGGCACATTGTGCACAAGCCTGAGTCCAAAGAATGAAACACATAAAAATAAAAACAGAATGTGATCGTTTGCTGATCCTTTTTGACATATTCTCAATTGAAAACAGTACGAAGACAATACTGAATGTTTGACCTCATCAATATCTGCTTATTTTGAATTTGATGGCAGCAACATGTTTCAGACAAGTCTGGACAGGAGCAACAAAAGACTGAAAGTTGTGCACTGATCCAGAAACACCTGTTTGGATCAGTCCACAGGTGAACAGGTTCACTGGTCACAGCTATCTTTCTGTCTTCCCTCAACAGGTAAAGGATCATGCGATCACGCAGCAACAGTCTGGAGGACGTGACGAAGGCCAAGCCGGGGCAGCAGCAGGCCGACACACGCAAACGATCTGCAGAGAGAGAGGAGCCGTCGGGAAGAGCCGAGCGCCGCAGCCGACACCGAGAGCCGCCGGACGACACCGGCACCATCCAGAGGAATCACAAGACGGCAAAGAACAGCACCTGTGCTGGAGGAAGTGGGAGTGGGAGTGGGAGTGGGAGCAGCAGCGCCAGTGGTGCTGCAAAGGCGGGCCGGAGGGAGAAGGGCAGGGACCTTTCCAGAGACGACCTCGTCTTTCTACTGAGCTTGCTCGAGGGAGAGCTGCAGGTAATCCAACCAGGGCAGACTTTATGTAGCCATGGGAACAATTAGCCATTACAGCAGCAGACAGGCACTGACCCCGGTCGGACATATAGTCAGACACGGCGGCTCAGTGGGCAGTGGGCACCCAGGATGGACTGAAAGCCCGTGTTAATGGACAGCCAACAGCTGAGGCTACTTCCTGTCAGCCCAGCACTGGATCCAGGAAGCTCCTGGCACTGCTGCTGTATGACAGGAACAAGGCAAAGCTGGTCTTAATGCTGGGGTTAAAGCAGCCAGATACAGCAGACAGAGCAGAGAAATATCTTTTCTATAACTACAAAACTACAAAAGAAAAATGTATTTAGAAAGTCTCTTATCCTCTTCCATAGATGAGACAGTAGACAGATGAAAGATGACAAATAATAACTGGGAACATAATCCACACAAGTCACAGTAATTCTGCAACTGCTTAGACTCTTATCAGTATTTTACTTTTTATGTGAATTTGCTCAATATTATTCATGTTATTGTTAATTTTATCTTACTTTTTTTCATGTGGCCCCTCAGAAAACTGTGCTTCTCTTAGGGCAGTTGATCGTGGGTAAATAGGTCTGATGGAGGATTTAGCTCTTGCTGTCTGTCTGCTGCATAGTGCAGGTTGAATCTAACCAGATCCACCTTCCTCCCTGACTGCAGGCCAGAGATGAGGTGATCACAGTGCTGAAGGCAGAGAAGCTGGACTTGGCCCTGCTGGAGGCCAAGTATGGCTTCGTCACACCACAGAAAGTCCTGCAGGCCCTGCAGAGGGACGCCATCCAGGGCAAGGCCGACGTCTTCCAGGAGGACATCTACGAGAAACCCATGGAAGAGGTAACACCAGCTCTCCATCATAATGACAGAAACTGCCCTCAATAACTGTGTCTGACTGACGCAGAGGCGCCAGATGTGACAGATGTTTTCTCTGTGCGCCCACCACAGCTGGACAAGCTGGTGGAGAAGCAGAGGGAGACGCACCGGCGGATGCTAGAGCAGCTGCTGATGGTGGAGCAGTCGCACAAACAGGCCCTGTACAAGCTGGAGGACGAGAAGAGGAACCACGGCGAGTTCATGAAGAAGAGCGACGAGTTCACCAACCTGCTGGAGCAGGAGCGCGAGAGGTCAGTGTGTGGAGAGCTCACAGAGAAGAGCTGCCGGTCTAACATGCAGCATCATCACAATCGCAGCTTCAGCCCTGAGGCGTCTGAATGAATTCATGTCCTCTGAGAGATGCTGTGACATATGATGTGAAGGCAATTACAGAAAATCTCATTGAGCTTTCAGGGGAAAGTTTCGGTGTCACAATAACTTTCCAAATTCTGATATCTGATTTAAATGCTAATTTCCGATGCCCTTCAACTACCTTAAAGCAAATTGCCTGATGCTTTGAAGACAGAGTTCATGAGCTTTAGAAAATAGGGTGTCAGTGGTGATTCCTGTTTATTAGAGTCTTCCTCAATTAAACCTGATATTACTGGAAATTCTGACTCAAAAGCAAATTAAAAAATGCAATATTACCATATAATCCAGCAGATTTGATGCCTCAGTGCAATGTCTAACTGCCACAAACACGCCAGCATTATTTGAAGCTCTGTAAATGAAATGTCACAAAACACTGCTGCAACCGACCACAACAACTAACTGCATGATCCATTAAGATCCAAGAGGCAGAACAAAGAAAAACCTCTCGACTATTTCAAGTGACATTCAAGTGACAACACCACACATCACGCATGAATTCAGCCCCTAAGTGCAGCACGAAACTGAAGCCAAAATTACGCTACGCAATATCTGTCATCTCTAATCGCCTCAGCGTCCCGACGGCGTCTTTACAATGTCAGCGTGATCTTCAGTCTCTCGAGTCAGACAGAGAGAAAGTAGGGCGATCGAATGTTTGTCTTTCCACATGACCTTGTGATTGAGGATGGGGATAGTGGCCGTTAATTAATGCCTTGCTCAAAAGCAGTTTGTCAGCCTCTAAAGGGGTTTAAATCCTCCATCCAGCTCCAGACGCTCCTGCCAAAGAACGAATGTCTTAATAATCCTATATAATGTTAGCATTAAATCAAAGTGTTCCTAAGGATTACAGGGGGAAAACCAGACTAAAGAATTCCATTATAGTTGTTCCCATGACCTGCAGGTCCTCTGCTTTTATTATCACCTTTTATTGAACAGCTCTGCGCAAACCTGGAGCACACCGAGAGTTTTTACTGGAGAAGATCCAGCGAGCGAGAGGCAGGAGTTTGTCGACAGATAATTTAGGTCCGAGCTTAAATACACAAATAAGCTTTACATTTACAGCCCTGCTTTATGGTAGCTCTGTGGATATTTGTGAAGCAGAGTGTCCCTGCATGACTTTCCGACAGCTAAAGTCTGCGTTCCGGTGCCAGCGAAGCTCAGAGGCCGATCAGAACGAGGGACACTTAAAGATCAGATTGTTTATGCTGCGGTTTGGTAACGTGCTATGATGTGGTTCTTCTCTGAGCTGTCCAAGAGCAGAGCAGTGGATTAAAATCTCTTGAATATAAAGTTTTGCCTGCACTCTTCAATC
Source organism: Centropyge bicolor (assembly GCA_037975185.1). Lineage (NCBI taxonomy): Eukaryota > Metazoa > Chordata > Actinopteri > Pomacanthidae > Centropyge > Centropyge bicolor. The sequence goes on from JBBMOC010000029.1 coordinate 3,392,884, forward strand.
CCCTGTCCTTAAAACTGCCTGAAAACCACAAACAGACTTTTAGTCCTTAAAGACTGAAATATCAACAACTATTGGATGGACTGCCATGATATTCTGTGGAGACATGCATGTTCCCCAGAGGATGGAGCCTTATGGTTTTGGTGAACACCTGAATTGACTGATCACCACCAGCAGGTCAAAGTCTTCACTTGTCCCATTGGCCAAAATTTTGTGTAGACATCCATGTTTCCTGGACAATCTCAACTTGACTTATAGCTGGTATGGATTCATGCTGCCCAGAGGATGAATCAAAATATCATACCTGCAAAGCTAATTCACGTCATCCTCAGCTCATTAGAAACTCTGCCTCATGTGTGATGTGGCATTGTACTGACCTGGTGTTATGCTGCTTACGCCGGATTATGGGACGTTACAACTACTTTGGATTACTGCTCAGACATGTTGCAGATGTTTTAACACCTCCAATGGCGAAACTGTGGTCCACAACATGCTGTAATGTGATACAAGTCTGAGATTAATTATTTGGAGTTGCTTGTTTAACATTGCCAGCTATGGCAGACTCGGCTGGAGGCCTTCGCTGGAAACACGTCTGATTTCTTCTGTAAATGTCACATAGAGAACAGTTACTGGCCGGTGCTCTGTTTACTGCTTCCTCAGCAATATCACATATCACACACACACACAGTATGAGCATTAAAATCATCTACAACACAATCACACACACACACTAACACACGCACTCTCAGCAATTAATTTCACAAAGGAAACACAGCTGGACGTCGGCCCGTGACCTATTTGGGACAATCACATCATTGCACTTTAGCCGGAGCAGATTGTTTGAGTTGGACCGAAGGACGGTGTGACGACGGTCTGCGCTTTGTCACCGGGCATGTCAGGAAGGACAGGCTGCCATGAAAAATAGGCCCCCGTCCAGGGTTGAGCTAATTACCGCGTGAGAATAGGCGAAAGATTTATACGACTTAGAGGAGAACAAGAAAAAAGAAAAACTAACCTAATGGCTCTGAGAAGCATCAATCACACGGCGTGTTCAACAAGATGCCAGATTACCATGGAAATAGTTGATGAGGGTGTATTTTTTTGGTCTCGGGTTTGCCAGCAGACTTAAACATCGCTGCACGGACATGGAGGCAAGTAGAAATGTGTGTGTGGGGCGGTCAGCATCTGTCGTTGTCATGTGTCTTCAGGCTTGTTTATAAAGCTTTGGACAGTTGTAAATGTGTGTGTGTGTGTGTGTGTGTGAAGTTATTAGGTGAATGTGTGTGTTGTTTCTCACATGAGACTCCAGGTCACCATATCTGCATTGCATTATATCCTGTGCAATTAGATTTAAACTATAGAGCGAAAGTTGTCCAGTCCTGAGTCTGATGAAAGCTGATTGGTCGACCCAAAGAGAAAACACACATACATTATACTCAAGGACGTCAACGTGTGGTTTTACAGGAGGTTGAGTGTAGGGCTATTTCTTGGTCGTGCTCGTATAAATTCCTGGAGCTTTGTTATCACTGTGAGGTTGTCAGGCGTCCAGCTGTGACTCCAGGAACTCACTGTGCCTGCATGCATTATCGACCATATATAAAAAAACATGACCTGATGTTGATGCTAAGACAAACAGCTATAGCTTCATATATGCAGCACAGACATAAAAGTGGTATCATTCTCATCTAACTCTGCAGGAGAGTGAATAAGTTTCCCAAAAATATTTTAGCAATGTCCCTGTTCTCCCACATCCAAATGATTATTTTGGACAGGACAATAATTCATGATTCATAATTCATGGAACTAATGTCCAACACCATAAAATCAGTTGACATTAACTGGAATTATATTTCAGAACATGCAGAGCAGCAGTCAATAAAAGTGGGGATGATCTTCTGTGCCGTTAAAACGTCCAGTGTTGTTCACTTTAACGAGAAGATATATTTCTGTCATCTCACTGTCCGCTGCTCTCTAAAGACGTGGAGGGAGACATGTCATCAGGACCGCCTCGAGCAGGAAGGAACAGAGGATCCCAGAGGAGCTTGAGTAAACGACATTTTAGTCCGTCGCCCAAGCACAAAACCCAGAGTTTGTTCAGCGGCTTCTGTTCTGCTCTGCACTCCTTCCAAAACATTATTACAGAGAAAACTGCAAACCCCAAAATAGCTTTGACTTCTACAAGGAAAAGCCACTTATCACTTGTTTGAGGAGAGCTAAAACAGCTCTGTGTGTTTTGAGACCTGCTGCCACGGCTCGACACTGCGAGGAACGCACCAGGCTTTCATTTCTCCCTCGTTAATCTGCTGCTGTACAATGCATTTTAGCTGGATGGAATCATTTCCTCTCACCAGGCCCTGGAAAGTTGTGATTGCATCTTGGGGTTATGTGATGCAGGATATTTTTCTATTTTTATGTTGATATGTTTTCATAGCTTCTGACTGTAGAAGCCCTTAAAAAAAGCCATGTTAATCTGGGCACAAGGGTTAACGATGAACCCGCTTCCCTTCTGATTAACTGGCCATGGAGCGGCCGTCCATGAGTGATGACCTCATCGCGCGCCGGGTACTGCAGGAGCAGCAGGGGTGTGAGAGCGAGCGCGGCATCCTAACCATCTACAGATGTGACTTTAAACATGACTTCAGACACACACACACACACACGCTGCACACAGGCACTCTGCTCTTTGTTCTTCTGCAGAGAAACGAAGGGCAGGGAGCGAACTTTACAACCATCTGCATCCTCCAATTTCATGCATAGCATAAAAAAAACTGAAATCCCGGCTCACGTCTGAAACATACTGACTGATGTTAGTGTGAGGAGTTCAGCTAATGTTGTCATGTGATGCAGTGAACCCAGTGTATGGAAACATGAGTCCATTCGTCCTGCTATCTTTACCATTTAAAGCTGGTTGGCTTCGCGTGTTCACGTCTCCAGATGGCAGCGAGAGGAAAGAAACATGAACTTGGATACCTGCGAAGTCCTGTGATGTAATGTCAGTAGAATGCACACAGCGTGTTTACCAAGCCAGCTGCTCTGGGATCAGTTCATACCAAAAGGAGAGGAGAGGCAAAAGGTCTGGTGTTACTGAGTCCAGCTTTTCATGCTTGAACTCTGCCATGCTGCTATTTAATCTGCAAAATCCTGAACAGAAAAACTGAATCACTAAATTAAAGGGACATTTCAGTCAGCAACACAAACTATAACTTGCACCAAAGCATATATATTTTTCTGACTTTTCTGTAATTTTTTGCTTCTACTTTTGAAAAATACTAGACGCTTTCATGCAAATCTGCTTTAAAATCATTCTAATGAGAAGACAAAATCTTCTCATGTGCACATCGAAGCCATAATCTGTCATGAGGGGTATAAACACACCTTTTTAAGGGGCCATAAATAAAGTCGACTGATTAGCCAGGTTCTATATCACCAGTGTGATCCTGAGCTACCTGACAGCTGAAGCATCATTAAAGTCAGATGTGAGTGAGTGTTTGATGTCACTCTATTTCAGCAACATTTCATGATTCATTCTAATAAGACGTGTGTATGTTCCCATTAAAAAATGTACTTTCTGTGTTGTCTTAGTCACAATGCTTGCATCTTTAAGGGGAAGTCCAATAGTTGTGATTTTACCATAGAAACAAAGCCGTGTGTTGGGAAAACAGCTCGCGGATGAAACATAAGTACGTTGATGTAATTCACTGGCAAAATAAGTTAGAATCGCTGCAACACAGTTTCATTTTACTGTAGATTTAAAGCACAGTAGCTGCAAACGTGACACCACATGACCTTCCTCCTCCTAATGGTTTGCAGGGCACACGGTATATTTTCATGCCATCTGGTTGACATAACTGCACATGAGGTGACATCACTCATGTGGATCAGATCGAGGACATTCTTCAGCGATGTCCTCATCATCGCTGACATGCTTATTATCCAGACCTGCCCTGCTCTTTATAATACAACACAGCCCTTTTTGGATTGTTTTACGATCTGGGATTTTTTTTTTTTCGTTATTAATTATCAGTGTTCCTGTCGGTGCAGGTTCACCTTAGAGGCAGGTTGTGAACTTTGCAGGAAAAAAAGTTTGTGTTCTGTACAAATGACAGCATGTTGTAGGAAGTTCTCAAGCAGCTGTTGCACTGTACATCCATATATTCCACTGCATGCATGAGCAGGATCTGTCTTCACCTGCGCGCTGTTAAGATTTTATCAGCACTGCCGAAACTGTGGGTGAGGAGACAGAAATCTGCCTCATTCATCAGCTCGTGTGACATGTGATTGCTGAGCTCTTAGCGGCGGCTGCTACGTCCTTCCTGCCTCTGAGGAGCAGCACACCTGTGTTTCAGCCTGGCGCATATGAGACATTCCTGTTAGATATGCTATATGAGAGGAGGAGATATTGTAAACTTGGAAAATGTTTACAAAATGTTTGTGCGGGAAAGTACACGTGTTTTTGGCCTCTCTGCGTCAAACACTTCCTTTTATGGCAAAGAAAGCTATTCCTCGACTACTGTATATGACGTTACTCAGATATTTGCAGTTGAAGGCCCACCAGTGAGCCGCCGCTGGAAGGCCGGGAATCACACAAGCATGACACATTCAGCGACACCCTCTAAGCACATATATGACACGCAGCCAGCTCTTTACACTCCTTCAAAACACACTGGGCCTGGTCTCCACCTGCGTCACTGCATCGCCGGGCAACAATCAAATGAGCTTGACAACTCTTATCTAATTGCTTGGTAAAACTTGAGTTGACAAAAATGCATTAAATACTGAATTTATGGATGAACTAAATCCAGACAGAGAAGGACAAAACAAAGGCTGAAAGGACACTGCAGCAGAACAATTAATGTGAAAGCTGTTGACGAGACGCTCCAGCCTTTATGACAACCATTAGAAAAGTCCCAAGAAGTTTGTACCATCTTAAATGTCCAAACAAGAATATCGTCTTATATTAGTCAGTGGTGGGAAATAACTTTTAATACAATTTATAGCTTATCCATTTTTTGTTATTTTAGACTTCTAAAAATGCCAGAAGGAAATACTGCATTCTGACTTCAACAAACATATCTGACATCAAAATCATGACCCAGTAATACAAATCCAATAATGCAATATAAATATATAAATAATGCTGACAAGACATTTTTTTGGCATTAGGAGTTCTTTTACATTTGATACAAATTATAGGTATCTTATATATTATTATTATGTATTATAGGTATATTTTTAAGTACATAAATCTGTACTTTGGTAAGACTTTAAATGCAGGACTTTACTTAAAGGATGTGAATACTTTCCAGCACTGACTGTAGTACATTAGTGTATATTGGCATTTACAGATATACAATAGAAATGTTTTGATGGGCTATGCTTTTGCGGTTTTACGCACACAGCTTCAATACAATATGGCCTCTGTAGATACAGCAGATACACCACCTTTGTTTGTGTATCTAGACGCTCGTCACTGTATCACTCCCACATCGTAGGAAAAAGTGAGCGGCTACTGACCTAATTCGGGCTGGTCAGCCAACACTCCCTTCTCTGCTTTGGCCAGATAACGAGCAGATTGCTCCAGAGTCTCGGGCTCATTTGTCTGAATCTACTGTAACAAGGTTGATGGTATTAAAACAAGGCGACTTAGCCTCCTTTTCTTTCACTTAACCTTAAAAGCCGTTGAATTGCTCAACCTTATCTACAAACTGTAAGACAGTGACTCTGCCTGCAGACTGATTTATGTGCATTATGTTTTCCTCAGCTGAAGATCAGTTCTAAGAGTGAAGGATGATATTCTGATAACAAAAGTTTTGGCCTGCAGAGTTTTCATATTACACTATGAAGTAAAACAGAGCTGCATTGTCTTTGTCTTCATTAATGTGGAGAAAACTGACGAAGCATTCATGTTTGTCTCAAAACAAGAATCAGACTATTTATGGGTATACAGTTGCTTGTTTTGCAACAATTTTGAAATTAAATCAGGGTCTATTGCTCAAAGGTGAAAGCTCATAGGTTTGGATCTATTGTCTGACCAACAGATGTGGATCAGTGCGCTCTTGAGTTCCTTCTGATATAATGGAATAAACTAATTGTCAGGTGTCGTATATTGTGCACCACCGTGTGAACACAGCAATTTGTTTACAGCTCAACAGTCATTTTTGTTTTTGTTTTACTGGGGAATTATCTCACCGACAAAACATGAAGACAAGGTGCACTGACACACACAGATGCTCCGTTGGACCGACTCCAACTGCTGCATCAACCGAGGTTGGGAGACAAATGGCAGAAACATGAAACATGCTGCAGTTGTGAAAGTGTATTTTTATGCGTGCAGCCTTAAAGTGTGTGTGAGAGACTGTCAAAATATTACTCCGCTACGTCCGCGAGCTAGGTGGTAATTAGGCCCAGAGTCGTCATTGCATGGCGTAATGTGATTACATCTCCTGAACAGAATGCAGCGATTAGACCTCAACAACCACAAAGACGCAAGACTCGCTGCTTGTACTTTTCCAACCTTTTTTAGACTTGTTATAAAAGGCAGGGAAAAAAAAGCTTGTGCCTAAAATAGAACTTTCAACGTTATGAATGTGCAAATTTCTTCTTCTAGAATTGACAAAAATGGAGAATTTAGCGACATGAATTGACAGAAAAGCAGCCTGGATGAGTCTAACAGCTGGTGTGGAATAATTTACAGAAATGCATCAAATCAGCTTTTGGTTTCAAAGCAGAAGACGTCTTCTCTCATTAAGGCTCATTTTCTGTATGAATATTGTGACACAGTATTTATATGAGTTTGTGTAATTTCAGAGTGGACTCAGCCTCTCTGAAATTACACAATCGTATGGTAAACGTATGGAGGTGTGTTATCAGACTCAGTGGCGTCTCTGTAAATGTCTTCAATAAAGCGGGGACAGTTAGTTGCTTCTTTGTGATGGCACCTGTTTGGCATTGAAACGAACTGAGTCAGTGTTATTAGAGCAATTTCACGCCTTATTTGCGACGTCTAATGTAAGAAAAGAGCAGAAAGGAGTGAATGGTCAACTGAATAGAGGCTGACAAATGATTCTGTGGCTGGGAATCTGCAGGAGTGATGTATGAGCTAATGTTCTATTTGTGAAAGGAAATAGCACCAAGGGTGGAGGGCCGGGGGTCAAGGAGGAAAAATGCAGCTAATGTAGAGTAAGCATGACATTTCTACGCTTGCCGTGAACCGTGCGTGGCCTCTGCCAGAGCCGGAGACAGCCAATGATGGCGAGACTCAAATTGAAACAGGCAAAGAAAATCTAAAGAAGGACACGTGAAGCTGACACTGCGGCGGACACGTTTACCCGCCGGCGAGGGCTGAGCTCTCTGATTTACCTTCTTCTCGCATTTGTTCCAGCAGACACCTTCTTGAGTTACAGCTTGGCAAAACATGGCGAAGGGAAGCCATTTTTCCCTCCCGTCCTGTCAGGCTGGAAGGAAGCGACGGCGAAAAAAAACCTCGCACATTACGTCCTCGTAGCTGGCAGCTGCGGCGTCTGAACAATGAGTCTGTGCCCGTGCAAGTCTGCGCCCGGGCCAAGCCAGTGTCGAGATACTGAGTGAAATATGGAGGGAGGAAAGAGCCTGCCTGGATCTGCCAGCTCCAATGTGTCGCTGTGGCGAACGGACGTGGCCGCGATGAATTGTGCAAACAGGGAAAGTCAATCAATGTGGTGACATTTCTGCCCTTCTGGTTTGAACAAAGGCAGGATTACTGCTGTGCTGCAGCAGGACGTTACTTTAGGGAAATGTTGGACATCAACACTTTGCTTACACCTGCTTAGCATTTAAAAGCACTTTATAGATTGGGTTTTTTTTTTAACACAGTGTAGATGTAAGCAGAATATTTTTAAGTATTTATTGAGGTACTTGTCACTGATTGTGAACAGGTAATAAATGATTGATATTTAAGCAGCATGATTACACACATGATTTAATTCTTATGTGTTTTATCATTGAATATTTCATTAAGTTTAAACATAAGTACAAATCAATCACAAGCAAGTTTTATAAATGTGTTAACTCATTTATCTTCTGGAGCTTTCAGCCACATTGCATGGGCTTCATCAGAGGATGGAGTTTATTCAGTGATCAGGTAGAATAAAGACGCTTTAATGATAAATACTTAAATACTTTTATATAAATATGATACCACATACTTGATTAATATAACAAACAACTAATATTGATATAATAGTCTATTTCATAAGTATGATTACAAAGTGTTGTAATATCAATCATTCATTTCCTGTTTATACACGAGTTAAGGTGTAGTTAGTTGTTGACAGACACATGACATGAACATTTCAATATGTCTACAAGAACTACATTAGAGTATATTATAAACATGTCTTAATGCTCATATACTGCTTATATATAAATGCTAAACAGGGGTTCAAATAATGTTGAAGGGACAATGCTTCTTTTATTTGAGAGGTTTTGTCATTGGACACTGCATCAGTATAGAGAATGATTTCAGTCAAGGAAAACGATTATTCAAGCCAAAAATAAGTGTTGAAGCCTGAAGGTAAAATGAAGCACATAAAATCCTGGACACCCAATGACAGCCGGCCTTCATCCTTACTGTAAACAGAGATATTAAAATTATGCTCTAATACTTAAAAAATTAGGTATAATAATTGGCAAGACTTTGGCAGAGGAGTCTACTGAGGACGCTCATGTCAACACAACTCATGACCTCATATCCTGTTTCAACCGCTGGGAGGAAGAGGCAGTTTAGCCAGGCTTCGCAGGCAACACAACCCCACCTACGGGACCCAATCTGGCGCAGAAACGATCACTTACAGTTATCTTCTCTTTCCTCTCGCTGCCTGACAGTACGGAAATGTTTGCATACAAGTCCCCGTCTCATGTGGGGAAGCTCACGTCTCACCACACGCCGCTCATCTGGACGAAGGGCACCTTGCTGTTTAGACAAAGCAGCCAATAATAGCATCCTGTCGAGCGGTGGCAGCGCCAGAGATTTATGACGCTATTGTTGCTTTCACTTTACTGTGTTGTGGCTTTTCACCTCGTCTTAAACTCGGCTAATAACTCATCACTTCAGAGTCTATTTCAAGCAGAGTGCACACAGGAGAGAGACAGGCTGGTAATTTATTATATTTGCTGTTAATTTAGTGGTATTTTGGTGAAAGGAAGTTGCATTGTACTAATTACTAGTTTGAGTAGAGCAGCCAAATCACTCCTTTTAATAAGATTAGAGATCAGAGGGAGCATAATAGGACAGGATGAAACTGTATTAAAAAAGTAATTTAAACTTTGGAAAATACACTTATTCGCTTTCTTGTCACGAGTTAGATGATAGGATCGATATCGCCCTCATATCTGATGGCTACACTGGAGGCTACATGAAGACATGGCCAGGCCAAGAGTCCAGGAAGCTTCTGCACTTCACTTCAGAAAACCACGACTTGTTGCTTTCAAACTTTAGTTTTCGTACTAATTAAATAAACAAGTGTTAACGAGCAAGCTATAGAGGTGCTGGGGGATGACCTTTGACCCCTGTTTCCAGTCGTCCTACTTCACAATACGACGGTGGTAGTGTCCTCTATCAAAGGTGACCCCAAAATCTTGCACTATTCCTTTATATTGTCAGACTTTTACAGACACAATCAGAGAACCGACTTGGTTATATTTTTAATAAGTGCAAACCCAACCTGAATTGGGAAATCCGCTTGGTATCTTAGGAAAGTATGGGTAGACTGTAAGTTAAATATTTTGCCATCCATTAAAGAAATCCACTGTCTTAAGTCATTGTGTCTGCAGCCACTGTCGGGATTTCATGGGATTTGTGTAAAAATTGAAAATAGCTCTTGTAACTTTCTCAGGGTGTTAGGAAGCAACTGATTTGGAGGTGGTAACTGTTAATTAGGGATGTTTATAGGGAACAGGGTTTAATTTAGTTTTCCTTGACGAAGGTTGTCTGACAGAGGCCGAAAAACAAAACCCGACTGTTTTTGGTTACTTGTGCATTTGTTGCGAAAGGAGCTGGATTTTCTTGCATTGAGATATTTTGCAATCTATCATCTTAAAGGGATTTAAAGATGTCAGGTTTCCTACATTGTAAATCCCTGTCTAAGATATGAAAGCAAGCAAAAAAAAAGCACTGAGAGGAAAGTAAGTTTGTATTTATGTGCGACTGAAAAAAAATCTGTCCAGACTGAGGTGGTCGAGCATCAAGCTGAGATATGGAAACCAATATTTAAAACTCCGGGGATTGACTCTTTTGGTGGGGAACAATAGAGCTGTCAGAGGGACCACCCTGTCGCAGTGCATCCTGGGCTTTGACAAAACCTTCAGACCAACCAGGAAATAAGAGCCACGGCTGGGTTTTAAATTTCCTCCGCCCAGATCTCGATGCAAGGTGCTGGAGATGATTGATGACAGTGTTTTCCTCTAAGGTTATAAGACTGGAGAGAAGCTGGCACGGGTCCGCTTCAGGGTTAAGATACGAGGGTAAACATTATCTTTTCAGACACGCCCTCCAGTCCCTCCAAAGTAATCATTGTTTTTTTAACATTTCGAGGAAATTATTAAAACTTAATCATCATGTATCTGTGAGTGTAATGTCCTGAGAAGTATTTTTCTATAAAAGAATGTGGAAGCAAGGTTTAACAGTTTAATCTTTTACAAGCCCACCAAGCCTCTGTAAAAACACTGCAGAAATGTAATTTAACTCTCAATAATATGCATGACTTAACCGAAAACCAAATTCTGTCTTTTTATGGCAGGAGACGAGACCAGTGCCAAGCTAATTAATACACCAGTGCAACCAGCCCAATGGCTCCGACGGTTAATAACTCACATTCTCAAACCACAAAACGTAGAATAGACTTTTTTGAGCGGCAGTATCATAACAGCAAAACAAACAACATCCACCTTCGTCTGCCCAAAACTCGGAACCGCACTCTTCCTAGAAGTCCTTTCCAAACTCTTTTTTGATCCCAGTCCAAACCCTCAATTACACTGTATTTTTCCAAGATTAAATTATGCAGTCAACTTAGTTTTACTCCGGAATCTCTGATCCTGATGTTGCGCTGACCTGGTGCGGAGCTGCAGCCATAAACAGCCGGCACTTACTTTGATACCCTTGTAACACTAAAGGATAAAGACGTCGGGGAGATAATATTTTGATGGGCTTGCAGCGGGATTTAAGACAGCCTGTGCACTTTGCAATAAAAGATTAGCGTGATGAAATCGGACTTTTGTCAAAGTCCGGGGGCTGATATCTCAGGACAAATGTTTTTGGGCTTTAAACCGAGCAAATCCTCCTGGCAGTGACAGAGGTGGGGAAGGGCTGGTGGGTGTGTGGGGAGTATGACTAAAGGGTGGAAAAACGGTTTAAGGGGTCTATCCAGTTTCAGGAGGCTCTCATGGCTTAGTGAAGTGGAAGAAAGGGGAAGTATCCATGTCAGCAAGGAGACAAGTGAGGTTGGATACCAAACCCTTACGAGGCTTCTGCACAGAGATGTAAATGTTTTATGCTCTATTTGTCCTGGTTTCTTTGGTCTGAAGGTTTTCCTTATCTCCTTCCTGCAGAAAGACACTTTTGTTTTATCATCAGTGTCCCAGAGCCAAAGCAGAGAATATCAGTGAACCTTCTCTCCTCCTATCACCTATAATCTGTTTAAAAGCATCCAACAATTTAAGCAGGGTTCTTGTAATGTTTAAGCATGCCAAGGAGGAGGTACGGTATCTGCGGTTTGGACAAAGAGCAAACGCGAGAGAGAATAAATGCTATGCCTGGATCTCTCTAATTTAATGTAAGTATAGCATGAGCTCATTCCAGAGGCGCACTTTTTTTTTTTTTTTTCAAACAAAGAAAATTATGAGCTCATATTTCGAGAAGCCGTATATTACAACCAGTTTTATGCTCAACCCAAAATAACATAAAAACTGATTGAGCAGCGATTTTTTTTGTGTTGTTGTTGCTCTGTTAGACCTTGGCGTCCTTTCAGAGGGACTGCGCTGCGTCCAAATTTTAATATTGCATTTTAAATGGAAGGCTCACTCTTGCTGGGAAGGGTCTAATTAAATGCATTTTTAGGATCAAATGAAAAACTGATTTGCCGTTTGTTTTGAGCCCAAACAGATATTTTCCCTAAAAACAGAGGTCAGTTGTCTTGTTGCATTAGGTTCCCTGGACTTGAGGGCTCGGGTGCCTTTGGGAGAGTGAATGTTGAAAAGTAGGCATGTGATGGGAAGGTTATTGGCTCAAAAAGTGCTGTTAAGGTTCCTTTGGGTAACTTTTGGGAGCTTAAGCCCCAGTTAAGCCCCGACTACTCAAGTGGAGCTGCTGAGTGGCCAATAGTACGAGACTGCTGTTGCATTAGCAATCTCCCTGGTGTGCATGTGCAGTATAATGCTGCAGGATAGTGTTGCAGGAAAAGAATGTGTCATGCAAAATGCAACTATAATCCTTCCTTGTATAAATAACAGTTGAAAAAGACATTAATAAATGGAAGACTTGCCAGTTTTGCACGCCAGAATAAAACCTCAGCTACATAACAACTAAATATTTACACTGGTTTAGCATTTGCAAAATGCAAAGAAACGTGAGATCAGAATCTAGTAACAGAGCGACATAAAAGCTGTTTGCATGTATGAATTTGTGAACATTATGAAGAAAGAAACAGGCAATTATAAAAGTTCCTGTTAATGTTTCAAAATGCAGCAAAAAAAAAAGGACAGAAGTGAATGTAAAGATCCACACAACTACACTGAGGCATGCTTTTACATTTTTTAAATATCTTGTAAAACCTCTCAAGACTGGGCGCCGTGCCAGAGCTAATTGCACTAAAAGAAAAATAAAATCACCATCAATCCTCATCAACACTGGAAGTCGGTGGACAAAGCTAAACCTCCTAACCCTCGGTGCTAAAACGCCTCTCTGGAATCCCTCCAGATGTGAGCCATCTGTTGTGTTCAGTCACTGAGGTGAGACTAGTCGTGTCTATCCAGACGGTGACATCACCAGGAATAGAGACGGGCTCAAGTCCAACACTTGGGCCTTTCATTAATAACGCTGCTGATCCAAGCCTTTCAGGCAGCCCCTCGACGTGCACTAAGGTATCCCACCGGTGCACTTCATCAACATTATAAGTGTTTTCTGGAGGTCCTAATGCAGCCAGGAGGCCTGCAAACACCGGGGCCACACTGTACCACAGAGTCCACAACATGCTCCTTCCCTCTCTGCTTCCCTGAGAGGTTTCAGGTTTTATGGACTGGCATAAAGTCACAGCTACAAAATCTGACCTGTTTGAACCAGGCTGCAGGATAAAAGGTGACCTGAAGGAAGTTAAGACAACATATCCGTTTACAGACTTCAGTACAGGCATATTGTTCTTAATAACCTTCTGCACCAAACTCTGAGATTGTGATATTTTACTGATCACTTCATGCACAATTTTGCCAAACTGAAATTTATAATCAAAATTTCCTCGCAAGGAAATATGATAGTAATAAAACAGGATAAACAGATTTGGGACATATTTACATCTTCAAGCCTCTGGGTGGATGACTGAAGACATGCTGTCCAAGTCTGTGTTACGCTCATGACTACAGTACGTCATTATCTCTATAAAGTCTATGAGTATTGATACAGGCCCACATACTGCTGGTTAGTGCTTCAGGATACATGACAGAGAGACAGAAAGCAGCACTGTAGTTGTCATAATAAGGAGTGCAATCAAGCATCCAAGGGATTAACTGGAGCTATTTACATCAGTCAACATCTAAATTAAATTATTTCGTGCAGTGACGGAATAACCCACGGGACACAAAGGGATGACACGCTGCCAAGAAAAACATGTCTTCTAAGACATTGAGACAACAAGTACAGATGTGGGGATGACATGCAGCAATGCATGAGAAATTGAAGCGATGACGTGGCGCTAAGTGGTATGAGCCCTCGGTCTGCTTCTCCTCACTTTAATTCAGAGACAATTTGAAGCCAGTTGCCAAATAATTGGGATAATGAAAGCTGTGGGTCTGGACAGGAAGTGAGCAGACAATAGAAAGAGCTCGTGTCCAGGATCCCAAGCCGTCGCCCAGCCGGGGTCTCATCCCCTCTGAGCGCTCTGGGAGGGGAGTGATGTCACCCCAACACACCCACCAAGACAGACAATCACACACTCGCAGACGCACAGTCCATCACAGCTCAGTCTCGCTTAAGTAAATTCCAGCGTCACACCCCGCCATCCCCAATCACTATCATTTACATTCCTGCTGAACACAGAGAGGTGAGCGGCGAGTGGGAGGATCCAGCAGCTGGCTGCTCGTGATGGAAAGGCTGAGGGGAGAGCAGGAAGATAAGACGAGGAGGGAGGAGGGAGGAGGGAGGAGAGAGGAAGAAAGGAAGGAAGGAAGAGAGAGGGAGGAACAACGCTCCTAATAAACCATGTAGAGGAAGTTGTCATAATAGGAAATGGTTTCTGAAGGGTTACAGTTCATCAAACTTGAAACGTGTTGCACAACTCTTCTCAGTATGCTTCATTGTGCAACGCGTTTCAAGTTTGACAGACTTGGACTCAATATGGTGTTTCGGTGTCTCATAAGCCTTCAACCTCCTAAAACTGGATTAACAGATCATATTTCATCACTGGTAACTGGATCAATAATCTATCAACACAGCAACTTGTTTTTTGTTGTGTCTGTGGCATCAAACCAAAATCCATTGTGTTGACACTGAAGATGCAAATGTTCATGATGTGTTTCTGTAGAGGACAGAGGAAAAAGATAAATCAAGCTTTATATACAAAGACAATACTTGTTAGAGAGATTAACTCTTTGTTGGTTTGGTTCCTTTTCATGAGAGATGCTATCACCAGACCAACCTTTTAACTACAGAGATGACAGGCTATACTCATATGGATAATTTATGTTAGGCGGGTTTTTTGGGTTGGAAACAAACAAGGTGATTTTTCATTTAGGTTTGACAACTTGTTGAATTCTCATCATCGCAACAGTATCACATCTTTTTATTAGCTGTAATCTGATACATGTATTTTCTCAGTAACAGATCACCTGTCATTTCTTCCTCATCACTCCAGTCCCCTCACACGTGAGTCATAAATTCTGAAAAATGATGTGTGTGTCATCTGAGGTCTTCTGTAGAAGCTAACAGAGCCAGAGCGTTATGAGAGGGCTCAGATAAATGACGAACGAGGACATCTGGTGAGATTTTGTCAGGGGTGTGTCGTCCACAGAGAGACAGAGAAACTGGTGACACAGGCAGAAAGGAGGACACATGGACTGGCAGACATGGTGGAGGGAAGATGGAGGGATGAGAAGTTATGACAGACTGACAGAAAAGAGATGCATTAACACATAGATAACTTAGAGATTTAGGCAATAACTTAGTAAAAACAGTAGAGTAGAGAGAGTAGAGGCAGACTAATATAACACTGATAACATTGATAACCTGCTGAGACGTAAGTAAGTTAGACCTTAGATACCAATAAATATCCAAAAACTGCTCATCATCCATCCAAAATCAGTCCAACCAAGGTCTGTGAAAACGTTAATGGAGATGAAGGAAAACAAAACACACATTTGAGTCCAATTGAGAACACAGCAAAAAGGTTGAAATTGGTGGGTGAGAAAAGCATTTTTTAAGATGTCTAAAAACAAATAGAATAGAACAAAAGCTTCTCTGCAGTAAGTTCTGATTACAGTAAAATAAATTAAGTTTGGATGGTGACAAATTTATTGTGAAACGTCATAAATTCCAGCTCAGATCAAACTTCCATGGAACTATTGCAACAGGCTAATAAAGACGGAAAATACTACCCACAGAAATTGGGACACAATAACAAAACTAAAGTGCTGATGTGAGAAAGCATTAAAAATCACTGTGCCAAACTCCGAGGCTCGAACACGAACTCCTCTGGGCCTGCTCAACTCCCTACATAGGCACAAATTTACACTCGCTGTGTTTTTCGCACGTAAATCTCCCTCAAATAGCACAATGAGGTTTACTACCCAAATGCCAGAAGTGTGTTCTCATGTGTGTTACGTCAAAACATTTGCTCTTCCAACTTGTCTATACTCAGAAATAACGTGATGACACCACTATCAGTGTATTTTGCAGAGGCCGGGGATTTTTTTTTTTTTTTTTTTCCTGAACGCTGTTGTGTAAGGATGACCAGATTAGGAAGCCATTTCCTCTGTTTAAAGATGCTGGACAGTGTTTGTAGATAAGTCAGAGAGTGAGTAAATGAGGCCGATATCTAAGGAGGAGCTGGATGCTGCTAATATTAAGAAGTTTGTTGCTCCTAAATTGTTATGACAATAGTGTCGGAAAGAAGTCAAACTGAAAACTATATTATCTTGGAGAGATGAGCTGTTTCCTTCGAGGAGATCAAATAAAAAACATGCATCTAATCTAAGCTTTACTCCATTGGCTGGTTGTAATTTTTCTGGGCTGAACCAGCATTTAGATACATGTGCTCCCCCTTAAACACAGTCTCAACACTGGAGGCTTTGAAGTAGACTTATCTTAAACTGCGTAAATACAACCTTTGTCTCGTGCAGGCTGAGGGGCTCGTTAGGACAGACGTGAGGCCGCGATGCTGATGCTCGTGAGATAGACAGCTTTTATAGCTCCGCTTTTATAGAGCAGATTATCAGGTAGATCTACGAGCGCACAGGTGTGAAAAACGCCACATTTCAGGCTTTACGGCTTGACGACTCGAGAAAGCTCAGCTCCTTGAAATCTGATTAAAGAGCCGCTCTCTCGTGCGCCTCGGTGGACTGTTTCAGATCAATGCTAATCCATCAGGAAACCATCAAAGAGTCTCTGGAGGCGGACCCGCCCCGCTCACCTGACAGCTGGACAAATTAGTGCGTGCATGTGTGTGTATATCACTTCCCTTCTTCCTGTGAGTTTGCTGCCAAGTTACGAGATCCGTGTTCTTTTGTTAAGCTGTTGTCATTGTTAGAGGAGGGCGTGAGGCCTGATGGACTCGCCGCCGTGTACTTGGGGAGGTTAATAGCGGGAGTCTGGCTCGAAAGCTCAAATTGCTTTAATAGATGCTGCAGGGTAGTGATTCCCAACCAGGGGTACTTAGACTCAAGGGGGCACTCTGCAGTCTCCAGGGGGGTGTGAGGAAAGAGTAGAGCTCGGCTAATTTAAATAAATAGAAACTGGAAGAAAATAAACACGAGAATGCTCAACTAATATGTGGTTTGACCAATTGAAAATAGACATGTTTGGAACAAGACGGATGAAAAGCTTCTTGGGAATTATTGCTGCAGGGCTGAATTGCATTAGCAGTTAAAAGTGCCAGAAAAATGTCAGAGCTAAGTCTGAATCATATCAAATGTTTAAGCAATAAAGGGCAGAGTGTGAAAGAATATTGTGTAAAATATCGGTCTCTTTCACAGCTCTAATCTCGACATATAATTTGGTCTGAAACAGATGAAGAAATGAGAAAAGCTCGTTTCCGTTTGCCAACACCGTCTCCAAGGAATCAAGTTTATTTAGTGCTAATTTTTCCTCAAATTACGTCGTCGTGGCAAATAATTGCAACAAAAGCACTTTGGTTCAGGTTAGTGAAGATGGTGGTTTGGTTCGAAGTTAATGAATACGTCATGTCTCAAGTCCCTGCAGGCTTTTCCTGTATTAAACTAAGGCTGTGATGTTTCCTTAACCTGAACCAAGAGCTTAAATATAACCACAAAAACATTTCATAATGCTGACATTATTAGCATCATACAAACAGAAATTGTATTGCAAGATGGGATATTATAACCTTTACATAACAACTGACTGATACGACTATCATTTGCTGTCTATGATTGTTTAGGCACAACCGCTCGATGCCAGGATCTTGCAGTACAGTACATGTAATGGCCGCTGGTTGATGTCTGGCCTCAGGCTTTAAAACCCACCGCGTCTGTGCAAACAGCGATCGGAACATCCTCCTTAAGTGTTTGCGATTTACATCAAAGTTCCAAATTGCTAAGGGGGGGTAATGATTATCAGCTGTACCAATTGAGGGCAGCAGACACACGTCTGCCCTGCCCAACGCAAACACAAACACATGTACACACCTCTACTTTCGCACTACAAGTGTGATCCTTTGTTAGGCAATAGCTGTTGTTAGACTGTAAATTACAGCCTGTCCACCTGGTCCAGCCCTTCAATCAGAAGCTGCAAGATTGATTCCTGCCTATAATCTTAGATCATCGCATGGCGGGATGACGTGTTTATTCGTTATGCAGCTGGGTACAGGGAACTGTTTGTTCCTAATGCTGGAGATGAGAACAAGGAAAAATGCTAATTATACAACCTGCTGAAATAGCTTTAAGAGTTTCTACTGACATTTTGTTATTACTTTGTCATTGTTCAACAGGTCTTTTACCAAATTGATTTCACCAGATATAGATAATAGTGGACGATGGTTTGTAAATAGACTTTTTTTTAGTTCTATATAAAAAAACATTTAACCAAACAATTAAGCTGGAGAAATTAAAAAGTCAACTACTCTATGGTTTTTTTGTGGTTGCATAAGCAATCCTATTTATGTAACAGTGAAAGTGAGTTATGGATACAGGTACTGACACTCGGGCTCAACATGTGTTTGGATTTCTCTTTTTGTGACTGAATGTCAAATTTCTTGTTAGCATCAGTAGCAAACGTCAATGAAGGGAAAAACTTCTCTGAGTAACAAGCATCTGAAGAAGAAAAATAATCCAGTAAAATTCAATGTTTTTTCTTCAGCGTGGTAGCAGACGTGCCTTTAGTGCTACAAAGCCTCTCTGAGGGTTACAGCTGGCAGAAAGAGGGGGTGAAAGTTCAAGGTCATCCCCCACTCTCACGTTTCATTAGGACACAAAACACATGCTTGTACACACTCACACAATAACTTCAACTAGGAGAAATACAAAACTGCATAAACAGCATGAATCAGAGAATGCAGGTTTAAGAGAGAGAACACAAGCACAGATGAATCAAGCCCACCTCTAACAGGCAATTACAACGATTTGGACTGTACACCATGTCATCACGGCTACGAACAAAAGGTCTTCAGCCAGAGAATGGCCATAAAAAAGGGATTTTGGCCATAAAAGGCCAGCTAACGTCCTCCTGAGGGTTTTCAGCCTGGCAATCACAATCACGTTCCATTTTAACAGCGAAGCTCCTGCTGAGGCCCGGGCTGAGATCAGAACCAAGAGGCAGACAGAGGAAAACAGAGGCGCTGGACAAAGACGGAGGAAGACGAGAGAGGGGGACAAGGGATAAACAAACAGAAAGAGGAATGTGGAGACAAAGTCATGGCTGGATAAAGAAAGAGTGAATTCCAGAGAGAGATAGAGAGAGAGGGGAAGAGGGAAGCAGACATGTGGATTTGATTACAAGCCGATGATGTCATGCATGTATGTCAGGTAATCAGCCCCCGGGCAGACAGCGCTGAGTGTACGGGACAAGACCGGGCCTCGTCTCTGACGGCTGCAGAGAGGCGGTTCGTCTGATGTGCACACGGAATCACACCGAGCACAAACTCACACTCAGTGGAGAGGGTGAGTGTGTGCTTTTGTCTCTGACTTTGTCTGGGTCTGCTGCCTGCAGACGACTGATCAGATCCTTAAATCACACATCTCGCTACGGGGCACAAACATGCAGACGTGTGTCAGACATTCACTGCTGCAGCTCTCACAGAGGGAGAAGACTTATTACACTCTGAGCTATCTCTTCCATCTGGTTTGGACATTAATGGTTTATCATATTCATGCTGGATATCAGGTGCCAGCCAGTGCACACACACAAACACGCACTTGGAAACTCGAACACAAGTCCAGCATGCAGTCGCAACTTTAATGCGCTTGTAAGACAGCTGGACTTTTCATCACGTTCGCTCGGAGTCTGTGTATGTAACGGAAATCAAGGATATCCCATATCGTGTTTGCTCGCATGACGTTAAAGTAGAAGCCAAGTCTCTGAGGTCCAAGTGGACGTTCAGACCCAATACAGTCCCTTGTATTTGTGTCACCATGTTGCTAGTGCAATTAGAGTAATAAGTCAAGTTCCCGTCCAACAGTGGTGATAATTTTGACAAAACATTTGAAGTTAAAAGGCATTAATTCTCCAGTCAGGTGAAGGAGAGGATGCAACAAGATGACATAAATAAAGAGCAACAGTGAAAACTCAAATTCAAACTCACATATGATGGAAGTATGGAAGTTCTGTTTGTTTCGTGTATTAATTTAAAAAACATTAGTCGGATCATATGTCTACACAGAACTGATGTTTTTATTTGCCGCCATTTTTCATCTTTTCAAGAGAGCAGAAGCTTGATTAAGTAACATGCTTGGATTACATCATGATTCATTTGCTTTCACTTCTTACTGAAACACTGACTCTTGTGGCTCATCCAAGCAAGTTTTTCAAGCACAAATTAAAAGCAAAAAAGCAGGTGAATGGAAGTGCTCTAACTAATCCAAAACTCCACATAATGGTTTCATTTCAGCCTCCTTCTTGGCTTTTGTGAGGTAAACAACAAAGTTACGTCATTCGTTTGTTACAAAGCCGTTGACCAAATATGTACTCTTCCACGTATTCAATTGGCCGATACGGTGATTGTTGGGATGATGTGATAGAAGCTGATCTACGCTCGGCTTTTATGTAACACAGCTTTTTGTGTTGGACAGCGACAGTGTGTAGATACAGAGAGTAAACACAGAGAGAAAGGGCTATGACATACATCACAGGTCCCCAGTCAGAATCAAAGTGGAAACTTTGCAATTATACGGTAGGCATCTTAACCACCACGCCACAAGGACGCCCCGAGGCTGATTGTCTTTGACACAGTAATAATGTCGGGCTGAACACAGCCTCAGAGAGCAGAGCAGCTGGATGGCGACTCGCCTCTCCAATCACAAATCGTTTCATACAGCAGATAAATCCTCTCATTCCTCATGTTTTCTCATTTGTTCTCTTGGAATTTCCAGGAAGTTTGAGCTCACCAGAACACGGCAGAATGTTGAAATGCCAGAAGACCGTGCTTCGGGATTTAACAACTGCCTTCGCCGAACCGCACACGTTGCTCATGCAAACCAAATCCCAAACCTCTGCATTCTTCTGTGTATTGTCAGCGCTATAGTCATCCCATAGAGGTTACATAATACATCTTCATCTCCCCACTATTTGTCATTTGGCAGAGGCTTGTCACAGCAAACATGTTTGTGTGGCCTGATCTTGTGTTTGATCCGCGACATCTGTTTCATGTGTACAGTACTCGGGGGCCCGAATGTGTCCAGAAATAGAATCTAATTTTGGATGACCGAATTGTTTGTTCCAAGAGCAAACAGTTTGTTGCAAGGAAATGGGAGAGAGGATAAAACTTAAATACATGATAGTTTAGAGCAAAGGGCAGTTGTAGGAATCTGCACATCGTGAGATATAGTATTTTAAACTGCTTGAAATCAATCCTGCTTCACCCAAGTGTGCACTAGTTTGCCAACTCCAACGGCCTTGTGGCAAAGTACTACAATCATGCTTCAGAGTGCTTCAGGAAAAAGTCTCTCTCAGCAATCGAGTTGTACTTTCAAGTGGACACAGGAACTGGCTTGTGGAGAGTTCAGTCACAGCAGGGAGCTCAGCCATGTCACTCTGGTGGAGCTTCCAGCTCCTCCATCCTCTGATCCCTTGGCCTTTAGCTGTCAACAACAGATGTGACAATTACCATACGGCGCTTAAAGAAAAGTCTGCCCCATCATAGCGTTCAACGGATTGAATAACAAGTTTAAGACTTGCAGTAGCCTCCAAACAAAATCAAATTTTGGTGTGTTTGCATAGGCAACATGGCGAGTTCCTGGAGAAATGCTATCTTTGGCTTCTATTGGTGGAGAAGCTGGTCATCCAAACTTTTTCACACAGCCTACTTCATTATCCTCCTAAAGCAGTCTCCTCCAATTGGTCGAAAACGCTGTGATTAATTGCCTTTTTTTTTTTTTTTTTACATAAGTCGCCGGGCCACATGTTTTCCGTTTACCTCTTTTAAGGAATTTGCGAGTCGTGTCTGGCTCCTGCTGCGACTCACGAAAGCTGCTCCATCTGCCGCGAAACAGACTTGAAGTCACAGTGTGTATGCTGGCATTTGTTGTGTTCATCAGCATTTTGAGAACACCTAATTAAATTTTGCTTGGCTTACACTGTTGGCCAGAGGAGGAGCGCGACTCAAAGTTGTCCAGGAGTTGGTGAAGATGTTTGGTAGATACGTGTGGACTCAGTCTGAAGGTACCAGCCTGGCTTCCTATCATTATTCGAAGCTTGATGTGTAATTACATCCTTTAAAACAGGAAATTAATGATAGCACAGAATGGAAAGTCCCCAACAGGGACTTGTAATTCACGCTGTTTGTTTTGTGTTCAGTCGACAGGAAGTGTCAGGTCGCATGATGTGGATTGATTGAACCTGCGTCACTGCATTGGTCAAAGATGTTCACTGTGTTTAATCCCTCAGCTTGTTTGGCAAAGCTCATAACATTTAGGAACTGTGACCTCAGCTATTGTGAAGACATGACATATTTTATTTAGTGGGCAGGAGACAGGAAGAGTCTTGCCCTTGTCATTTGCTGGCGCGGCTGGAATCGGTTAGAGCTGCCTGAAAGCTGCTCGTGACAGAATACACTTTGTGTTTCTCCAAACTGGACGGACATGTGACTAATTTGCTGTCTTATTGCATGTCATTAGGGATGCACATGGTTAACCGTTTAACCGTTAACCGATAACAGTAACTCTAACCGATTAATACTAACGGTCAATTTTGTTTGCTACGTAATTCAATCAACTCATGGGGGCGTGTCGACAGGTGCAACGCATGCCATCACGTGCTTTCCATCACAGCCCACTTTACAGCGAAGTTGAAGAGAGCAAAAAGGAGTTCTGTGTGGGACAATTTCGACCTGAAAGGGGAGGAGGTCATTTGCAAATTATGCGGTACACGCGCTTCCCGAGGCTGGCCATTCTGGCCCGGCGCTACCTGTGTATTCCTGGGACCTCGGTCCCATCTGAGCGCATATTCTCCGCTGCGGGTCTCACGGTAAACAGGCTGCGCACCAGGCTGAGCCCAGAGCATGTCAACATGCTGCTTTTTCTTCATAAAAACCAGTACATTTAAAAATAAATAAATAAAGACCATGAGAATTTTTTTGTCATGGCACTTTTGAATGGGTCACAGTACTAAAAAAAATAAAAATAAAATAATAGGTGAGGCAACCGCCATTCCGACATCCCTCCAATCTATTATTAAAAACTCCTGAAACGGGAAATATAATATGTCTAGTACACGTATTAATGTAACTCGGGCTAGTGTGAAACATGTTAGATTCATGTGTGAATCTCAGGGATCACTGACTGTAAGCAGAAACACAGTGTCAGTGAGCTGTCACAGCAGCCAGCTGGAGCGCAGCTCTCCATTCAGCCCGTGTGTCTCCATGCACGCTGGCATCATATGCAACATTAATATTACAGATATCAATGACGGCTCTGCAGATGACACCTGAAGTCACTGACTAATTCCACTCTCCTTCGTGTTGTACAGTAGGGGAGGGTGTGTATCCTTGTATGCAATTACGCACAAAACACACATTACTTTGAATATTATTTTTTTTATCTCCAGACAAGTCGCGGGTCGTCCAGGTTTACAGTACAATTGTTCGGAATGAAGCCGCATCATCCAGATAAACATTGAGCTCCATCAGAACTGTTTAAAAATCAGATTTCAGAAGCTCAAACTTTATTTTGGAAATGAAGAAGAACACACAATTAAAGAAATCACCAGCGCGCTCGCTCTCGACATTTGCCGTCATTGTAAATCTGCGCAGTACAGCGCCGGTTGTTGTCATGTTGGAATGACAGAATGTCGGAATGGCAGCATGGAAGGGCATTTAAATCTTATCGGTTAACGGTTATTAATCGTTAAAGGGCGTCGGTTAACGGTCATAAAAAAAATCCAAAATGTGCATCCCTACATGTCATGCATTGTTGCTTTACACTAAACATGAGGTCCTGCTGTTATTGCACCGTGTTTGTCAGGAAGTACTTAGCGTCGCTGCTTGAGTCGGCCATATGTTTCTGCACCACGCTGTGCCACCAGCCCCATTGTTTGAATAAACAGGCCGCATTTTTTCCAAGAACAATAGAGACACTGACAGCTAAGCAATAACCTCCTGAAAAAAATCTCCATAAAATTTCCTCCCATCATGTGACAATAGATGACGCACAATGTTGACACTTTTGAAAGATGGATTTAATCACCAGCTAAAGTCTGAGAAATGTCTCAGTTAAGCAGGAGCTATCTGATAATGGAAGTTAAGACTGAGGCCTTGTGAACAGAACAATGTGCCACTGATAAAGAGCGATGCGTGCAGGCTTAAGCC
Source organism: Centropyge bicolor (assembly GCA_037975185.1). Taxonomy (NCBI): domain Eukaryota; kingdom Metazoa; phylum Chordata; class Actinopteri; family Pomacanthidae; genus Centropyge; species Centropyge bicolor. The sequence goes on from JBBMOC010000029.1 coordinate 3,417,309, forward strand.
ACGATTACAACGCCGCATGAAAATCTATTATTTTGTTTGTGGAGCCATTAGCTAAAAGCTACTTTTACACCCACAGGTAAGATGTTTAACTACACAATCCTCACTTCAGATATTCTCACACTGTTGGCTGCAAGATTTACTGTACGCCAGCAGTGGAAATTAACAAAGTACATGCACACGAGTAGTTTACTTATGTGCAATTTCGAGGGACTTTTAAAATTTTCCACTACATTTCAGAAGGAAAGTCGACCAATCCAGTAACTTATTACTCAGCAGATTAAGATTTTATACATACAAAACATGATCATCTTATATAATACACTGCACTGTCATAGATCGGGTTAGTTACAATTAGATGACTTACAACTAAGCTGCAAAACATAAGAGCTACTCATATATTAAGATATTATTAGTTCAGCTTTTTCTCAGCATGACTCACTTTCATGGTGAAAGTCAGATGAGGAGATCGATACCGAGATAATAGTTTAGCAAAAAAGACAGGAAACAAAGGCAAGAAAGCAAAAGTGTATTTCTCAAAATGTTGCCATATTTGCATAATGAGTACTTTCACTTTGGATACTTCAGTATAGTTAATAATAGTTTTATATTATTAGCTCTGTAAAGTAGTGAATACAGGGCTCTTTCTTATAATGGAGAATTTTTTTAAATTAAATTTAGGTATTTCAATTTTGCTGATAAAGTACCAAATACCACAGTAATGGACCATGTTGAGAGAAATCATGAGACTAATAGGGTGTTGCTGCCAGCCAGCTAACATCTCACAGCTTTCCATGATTTCATTCAGAAGTCGTATCGCTAACAAACCGTCTCAGTGAAAAATGTCATGATGTCAAGGGAACTCTGAGAATCTCTCAAATATACATTTCACGTGTCAACTGTGTGCTACAGGTCTTGTCTTGTTCTTCAGCACCGGTCTCAATTACAAATCCTCATCCAAGAATTTCTTATTAACTTTGCGAGGCGATTCTCTTTTTTTCCTCCCTCCTTGGCCGAATGAATGACTTATGTTGACAAGAGCCAGGAGGAAACACTGTAACTCGAACTCCTTGTCTCTCTTCACCTACTGCCCTGCCTCCGGAGCAGTGACAGGCCGAGCAGATATTTCACACATTACATACGTCAAGAAAAACCTTTCCCTCCTCGCTGCCACATCCTTTAGTTAAACAGTTAGGAGGCTCGCTCTCTCACACACACACACACACCGCAGTTACACATACGAGCAAGCACACCCCCTTCTTGCGAGTCTCTGCAATGCAAAGCTCCATATAAGGACATGCTGATGATGTAATGGTCCATAGGCAGGGAGCACATCCCTTATTGTTTGGTCTGACTGCAGGAATGCCCACATTACAGCTACTCAGAGAGTGAGACACGCACAGAGAGGAAGACTTGAGGGTCGGGTGTTGTACGGCGAGATAATGAGCTTATGGCAGTGAAGCTGGGAAAGCCTTTGGCACAGGTAGGCACACTGAACCTTACTCTCTAACTCTGAATTTGAGGAGGGGGAAACTTAACACTTTTAAAAGAGTTGTCGATCTCTTGAATGATTTGTACAGATGTTCACAGTAGCATCACTTCATGCTGGTGTTCTTGCATACTTTGTAATACTTTCATAGTGTGTGAAGTACTTCTTAGCCTGTAGACATATGATTACTGTTTTGTGTAGTCACTTTAAATTACTTTTGAAAAGTTTAAAAAAACTTGTCTAAGAGTTAATAAAATCAGTAGAATAATGATTTCCAAGTCAGCAACTAAATCTAAGAAAGTTTAAGTTTTAACTTCTGTTGCAATATGTATTAAACTTCATTAATGTCTCTAAGCAAGGGTTTGAATCATATCAGTTTAATTTATCTTTTAATTAAATTGTACACATCCATAAAGAAATGCTGAAACACGTTTTAATTCATTACTCTGAAAGTTAACAAGCAGCTCTTCTAACATGCCGAGGAGTCAGACTCAGTCGTCTTCCACTACAAACTTCACTAAAGATATGAACTATTCAGGCAGTAATGAGGCTCAGTCTTAGTCAGATAACTGTGTTAAGACATCACATGTACGATTCTGAAAATGTACGGTGCAGGAATTTGTCCAGAGAGCATAATTGTAGAAATACTGACGGCTTAGTTTCGCATACTCAAGATACCAAAAATTAACAGTACAAGGATCGCGGCATGTGTCCAGTGGGAGAGATACAGCATAGCTCAATTACATATTCTGACATTATACTATATGTTGAATATATACTGTATGTACATCCCATTATTTTTAGGACTCTGTTTAGTGTCTTAAAGTATCAAGTACTTTTGACGGCTTCTTAATGTCAGATGAATCCATTTCTTCCCTGATTGACTGTAGTTGTGTAATTCTGCTCTGATTACTACTAACATGATTATTACATTAATGACACTCATATAATGAAATTAGAAGTCGTCTCAGGAGCGTCTTTGCATTAATCATCAGCTTTGATTTGAGGAAAGAATCATCTGTGTGTATTTCAGGTAGCACCATTTACATAATGTATATTCAGCAGTTTGGAAACGCTGTGTAATCTAATTTATTCACACACAAAAAAAGCTGAAGGGGACGGTGACATCTCAGTCTGTTTTGGTAACGCAACACTTCATTTCGCATATTAACACCAGCAGGAAGTTAATAAATATCAGAGCTACATATTTTACACATGTTGATTGCACTCTGGGGGCATATCACTTTGCCTGTGTGGACTTTAAATACAGCCCAGGCTCGGCATCAATCAGCGTCCTCCCTCCGAACTCCGTCCCACCATCCGCAAGTTAAGGCAGAGGTGGCCGAGTGTGTACGAGCAGGATATATCGGTCTGTACCTACGTGACCTAATTGCTTGTGGTTAGGAAATGGCACAGCAGCCCTGACATATGGAACGTGTAACACAGCTTTCAGCAGCGGGTGAGCCACAGTTTCCAGCTTCAGGAGCCACGTAAAGAGAGGGAAGCCCTCTGTAAAGCTATGTCGCAGGCTTGGCTGACTGCTCCCAACTGGATGCTTCCTTTTCTTTTTTTTTTAAATGACATTTGTGTTAGCTTACAGGAGAAGGTAAAAAAATATACTTGCAACAAAGCCAGAAATAATCTTGTAAAGTTAAGATATCGCACTTCAGCACCCCAACCCACCTAATGACTCCCATTTTTCCATGACACATTAACGACCCGCGGTGGTGGTCACGCATCCGTTTGCAGGGGAAGCCAGTCTGCGCTCGGTGCCTGTTGCAAAGGTTGAACCGGCTGCAGAGTGGGTGGTGAGGTGTCTTGTAACGTTGATAGCCATGAAACTGTTATGTCACCAGCTTTATGTGCAGCGCTTTACAATTTATTCTCCCAAAATAATGCTCTTTCAAGATGTATGGATGTCTGCATAAGAAGGCTGCTCTTTAACGATGCAAAGATAAAACATGATGTGGATGGAAACGTGGACAAATGTTATGTAGATCAGTTATATTTATGTGTTCCCCGAATGCATATGGCGACTGCTTCTCCTAACTTATATTAGATGGCGAAAGCTGATCGGCTGAGCTACTACTTCTTGTTAAAATGTGGTCGGCCTCCAGCATTAGTCAAGGGTCAGCTGCAGGATAATATTTTTTCACCAAAGGTCACTCCGTCTATTGTCTCAGATTATATAAAACGCAGGCTTGGAAGTCTGCACTGAATTTACATCTAACAACAAAAACGGTCTCAGATGTGGCTCTGTTGGCCGAACACACTCGTCTATGTGTGTGTCCATGATGAGAAAACGTTCAGGAACAACTTATCTGGACCAGCATTTCTTTATGCACTGCAAAGTACATCAGAGCAATACAGTCCCATGAAGGGGTAGAAAGGATTTCACTGGTGTGAGGCAAGCTGTGTATTTTGGGCATAGTAGCCATGCAGCTTCCTCTCAAAGGGTTTGCCTTTATTAGCACAAAGTGCCCTTGCATGCTCTATACAGGATTAATATCGAGCTCAGGACTTATTTTAAAACAGAGTGATAGGCAGAGTTTCCAGTCCTACTCGGGAACAAAGTGCATTTCTCTTTCTATTTTGGCTGATGACATCATTATGAAAACAGTGGGGACTGAGATAAGAGATTGAGTAAACAGTGATTACAGGCGACGGGCTCGTTCGCAACAGATTTGTCTGCTTGTTTCACTTAGCAACTTGTTGTTTCTACACACACACAGTCCATTCAGAGAAAGGCTCATTTTTCAACACTTGTATGTTTCTAGATAAGGTGGGCATACTTCTCTGCACTTATCCAGAGTCCTAGAAAACAGTATGACAGATGACAAACATATTTTATCCCTTCTAGCAGCCAGGATATAACAAGGGCAAACTTTAAGTCAACAAAGCTAGACAGAAAAATCTGTGTCACCTGGAAAACTTATAGAGCTTTAAAAAGGGGGGCCACAAATACTTTTGTGGGGATTAGGGTTTGGTCTGAATCTGCTGTGTAAATAGTAATTAAAGATGTTAAATATAATAGAGTGACAGGTACAGTATTGCACAAAATGTACTTAAGTAGAAGTCTAAAGTGAAATAATGTAAAGTACTTGCATAAACGTACAACTAACTTGTCATCTTGTTCCAAACTACGCTGAATGAGAAACTTATTTTCAGTGTAAACAGGATGTATAAAAAAAAGTTTACAGCATAATTCATAATCCACTCAAACCTACACTAATAATGGATTCTTATGCACAGGCTTATAATATTTTATTGAGTGTTGTTTGGTCTGGATCTAATTCCAACACACGGATCAAGTCACATGTGCCCCCCCCCCCCCCTCACTCGCTCCCACCCTTTAGCAGCTACTGAAGAAAGAAATGACATACGCTCGCCTGCTGAGAAGTGACCCGCCCTACCACACTTACATCATGGCCCACAACCCGAGTGTACATGTGGAATTAGTGATCCCGGAGAGTGTGCGTTTGTGTGTGTGGGGGGATTTCTGTATAAACTCTGTGGGACTGTAATTGCCTCTGGAAGCAGGGGGAATTCCTTTAAATGTATAAGAAAAAAAGCGGGGAGGGTAGGTGGCGGTGGTGGTTTTGGTAAGGGGAGGAGGGCTGGTAGTAGAGGAACCCCTTAATTAAAGGATTGTTCCATGCCAGCGGGCCATCTGTGTGGAAATGCCTGGCAGCTGCACACACAGCAGTCATAACATACCTTCCCCTGGGGCTGTAGGTACTTTGGCCTGGTGATGTATGCATGTGCCAGACGCACTGACCTCGGCTACACACTTTACTTAAAGTGCTGCAAATGCATCCAGTGGCACACATGCATAGTAGCTTGACATCATCTGGGTTTTGTATGTAGACATGTGAGATAGAAGCAGTTGTGGGAATCTAAATATTCTCCCCTATCTAATTGATTGGTCTTTGATTTTTGCTGTTTGTAGTAGAGAAACATGTAGTCTGAAAATAATACACTTACTTTTTCTTTATGGATTTGATGTTAAACTTTTGTGCCCCCTTGATTTATTTAGTATTTATTCAGCATCCATTGAGCATATTCTACACTTGTATGTATAATTTATGTTTGATGAAAGATAAACCAAAAGAACTGCAGCACATTACCGTTAAACAACAGCAACTTAATCAAATAACAACCTATAATTCTTTACAGTATTGCTCAACATATCTGGTGAGAGCATTTTCAGAGGTCAACATCTGGCTGCGTGTCACTCCTGTCCCGTTATTTCCCACAGGACGCAACAGACCATATGGTACACCCTCAAATACTTTGGAAACTTTTTGAAATTCGCTGATTGTTAAACTCAAGGTCCAATATTTACAGCGGTAACTCAGGTTTCCAAACCATAAGAGGATTAGTTGGCAACGAGGGAACAAAAAAATGTGACCACAGGTATTTCAGACTACCAACCTGAGAGAGTTAAAGTAATGCTTTTTATGATGTGTTAAATTTTCCATGACATTAAAACTTTAGTCCCCCTCAGAAATGCAGGGAAAATAACAGTGTTTATGATGTGTCAGTGCTCGGAGAAGTGGGCCCAATGGGTAATGACAGTGGGGGTGTAGAGTTTCTTTAGCACCTTTCATATATAACACAAGCAGAGAAAAAAAGACCGACATTTCAGGTTTGACCATGATGTAAGGTGAATGAAATAAAAATAGTAAAGTTGCATAAATCAAGTGCAACTAAATAGAAAATGCAACTACAAAGGGAGCAATTTTGCAGTGATTATCTTATATGTCATATATCTTCATGTACTTGCTATATGCACATTGTGAAACTGATTACCCAACAATCATGTGTGCTTTGTTTTTATTTTTTTACAGGTTGAAGGTGCTAATTGATCAAGAAAAGGCCTACCAAGAAAGAAAGGAGGAAGAGAACAATAAAAAGGTCACAAGCCTGAAGGAGGAGCTGACAAAGCTGAAGTCATTTGCGTTGATGGTTGTGGATGAACAGCAGCGTCTCACTGAGCAGCTGAAACAACAAACAGCCAAAGTCCAAGAACTGAGTGCCAGTGCTTCACAGGCCCAGGAGGAGCTGAGCTCAGCTAATGCTCGTCTGCAGGAAGAGGAGCAAAAGGTCTTTCGCTTGGAGGCTGAGCTGCGTGACCAAACCGGTCGATACCATCAGGAACAAGAGGCCATGACTGCCAAATTGACCAGCGAGGATGCCCAAAACAGGCAGCTGCGCCAGAAGCTGTCAGCTCTCAGCAGGCAGCTCGATGAGCTGGAGGAGACCAACAAGACTCTGCGCAGAGCTGAGGAGGAACTGCAGGAGCTGAGGGACAAAATTAGCAGAGGAGAGTGTGGAAACTCTAGCCTCATGTCAGAGCTTGAAGAGTTACGGAAAAGGGTACTTGAAATGGAGGGAAAGGATGAAGAGTTGATCAGAATGGAGGACAACTGCAGGGACCTTAACAAGAAACTGGAGAAAGAGGCCAATCAGAGCCGAAGCTTGAAGGCCGAAGTGGATAAACTGAATCACAGAATTATGGACTTGGAGAAATTAGAGGATGCATTCAGCAAGAGCAAACAGGAATGCAGTTCACTCAAAAGCAACCTGGAGAAGGAGAGGATGGTGTCAAAGGTTCTGACCAGTGAGCTGGAAGTCCTGAAAGTCAGGGTCAAAGAACTAGAGGCTGCTGAAAGCCAGCTGGGAAAAACAGAGCTGACACTGAAGGAGGATCTAACCAAGTTAAAGACTCTGACAGTCATGCTGGTGGATGAGAGGAAGGCTATGGCAGAGAAGCTAAAGCAAATGGAGAACAAAGTCCAGAACAGCACTGGCAAACTTCAGGCTGAGCAGGATAAAGTTACGTCAGTCACAGAGAAGCTAATTGAGGAGAGTAAGAAAGCACTGAGGTCAAAGGCTGAACTGGAGGAGAAAATGTGCAGCGCTACAAAGGAAAGAGACGACCTGAAGGCTAAGTTGAGAGATGAGGAGGAAAGAAGCAGTGAGTTGGAGTCTAAGATCAATATGATGAAGAAAAGGTTGCAGTCGCTTGAGAATGTAGAGAGAGAACACCTGAGAAACAAAGCCAAAGAGGAGCACATCAAAACACCCATTGCTAACCGCTTCCAACAAGAAGACAACAAAGTAAAGGATTTGACGCAGGAGGTTGAACGCCTCAGACGCAAACTAAAGGACATGAAGGTGGTGGAAGGTGACCTCTTAAAAACAGAGGAGTTTGAATCACTGGAGAAAAGATTCACCAACGAACAAGAGAAAGCTAAAGCCTTGATGGAGGAGCTGGAAATATCCAGAAAAGAGCTGTCAAAGTACCAGCTGGCTGAAAAGAAAGAATGCAACCAAGAGCATGTTCTTTATAAACGCTTGAAAGAGGAGGAGGCAAAGTCCAGTCATTTGACCAGAGAGGTGGCAGCTCTGAAAGAGAAAATCCATGAATACATGGGAACAGAGGAGTCTATTTGCCGCATGAAAACCGACCACTCTACACTGCAAAGAAAACTGACCCAGCAGGAGGTCAGAAACAAAGAACTGGCCAGAGAAATGGAGACGCTCACCAGAGAGCTAGAGAGATACAGACGCTTTAGCAAAAGTCTTCGCCCTGGCATGAACGGAAGACGCTTCTCAGACCTTCACGTGTCCACCAAGGAAGTTCAGACAGAGCCGCTTGACCTCATGTCTCCAAACTGTAAGACAATGGCGCCACTGGAACGTGCTGTGGTGAACGGGAAGCTGTACGACGAGAGCGAACCTGAAGATAACGCAAATTACAGCAACGAGCTCCAGCTCACCAAATGCAGCCCCTCACTCATCAATAATGTAAATAATCTGAACAACAACATGAGACGAGCACGAGTCCCGTTCCTTAAAAACAAAGACACGCCCCATCAGGTGAACGGTAAAGTGCAACCACGGCAGAATGGCAACCACGTTCAGCCTGGAGATGTTGTGTTGACCCACAGTCCTGGACAGCCTCTGCACATTAAAGTGACTCCTGACCACGGACATAACACAGCAACACTAGAGATCACCAGCCCGACCACAGAAAACACCCAGTCATTCACCAGCACTGCCGTCATACCCACAAGTGGAGGTCCACCCAAACAGAGAATTACCATCATCCAGAACGCTTCCATATCCCCGACTGCAAAATCCATTTCCCCAACAACGAAATCCAAAGGTTCCCCCATATCTGACGAACCATGTTCACCAGATAGGGCCCTGTCGCCTTTCACTATGGCTACGTACTCAAGAGCAATGACTCCGGACTCTTGTGGCTCTGTGACACCAGACAGAGCCATGTCACCTATACAGATAGTGTCGGTCACAACAGGCACCCCTGACCGCTCCCTCTCCACGGAGCCAGTCGAGGTTGTTGGAGGCCACGCCGTCTTCCGCGTGACCCCGGAGAGGCAAACCAACTGGCAGGTCCAGAGGTCCAACAGCTCTGGGCCGAACGTCATCACCACGGAGGACAACAAAATCCACATTCACTTAGGGAGCCCCTTCATTCAGAGCATCAGCACTCCGACGCAAACACTGAGTCCATGCCACACGCCTGGACTCCAGGAGCAAAGGACTCAGGTGCTTGCTAATTGCAGTACTCCTACTGCCAAGGGCAACAGCAAAATCACAAGTAGCATCATGATTAAGCCCACCTCCACCCCAATCCAAAGGCCATCACAAATTACAGTAAGTAATGCCTACGACTGACCCGATAACTCCCTCCATCCCATCCTTCGTTACTGAATCCTGCCCATGAGATCCAACACAACCTTAGACCCTTATACCCCAACTCTATACCCTGATCATTTACATGTCTGTTTTTACTTGATTTATGAGCTTAAACCGGGGTTTGAATGTTTTCATCTTTATTTTGGTTGGTTTGCTTGGTTCTGTGTTTGATTACGTTGAAACAATTGTTTGCCTGCATGAGAAAACAATACCATTTGAAAGCACTAGAAATTTTACTTTGACATAACACCAGGTTTTAACTTATGTGCACTTACTGTATTGTATTCAGTGGCCTATTTTGCCATGTAGTCAGACTATTCACACTGATGTATCATGCCAGTTTTTATACTTCATATTACACATACTGCATTATGATTAAGTTGTTTGGTTTTCTGAGAATTAAAGTGTGCTAAAAGACGTGTTATGTTTTATAGTTTGTCATCCATGCTTGCCAATTTCATTTATTCACTAAATCCAGCATGTTTTGAATGTGTAAAATTAAAAATAATCTGAGGAAAATACGATTAGATTGAAATCACTTGTTTGATTTTTGGTGCATGCACAGTAACTTTTTAACACATGTTAAACTGTGTCGTCACAAGATTATAATTCACCCAGTTGAACATGAACACTGTCAACACCTTGATAGACCTAATTAAATAATACCCAAGTGGAAGAGTTGTCTGAAAAACATTTGTGCTCATACTTGACCAGATTACGAGACAAAAAAACCTTCTGGGATTCTCACATGTGTTTGAGTTCAAATCATAGGCTGATGTCATAGTTCCTTCTTACATCCAGAGCACAGCAGTGACCGAGAATGAAAACCAGAGCAAACTCAGAGTCCTCTGAAATGATACAACGGAAACTCTGCTTGAAACCTTTAAACCTCAGAGTGGTGCTCCATAAAGCTGCCGAGGGAGGTGAATCTATGTCAGAAAGCGCAAGACTTGCTCACTGTACCATGAAAACACTAAAGACATTTAAAGCTTTTAATTTTCTTCCAGCTTGAATGCACATAAAGAGCAAAGAGTTCACTGGATTAGATCACCAGATTTCCAACTCACATTTAATGTTTTCTGAAAAGCACAAAACTGACCTCTCTCCATCCCTCAATGACAAACTAAATTAGCAGCAAATCAAGACAATGTTTATTAAAGCTATACTTCAGTTTACTTTGGCCACCGTCCACCATGTTGAGGGGCCCTCGAGCAAGACACTCAATCCCTTACAGGGTGCCGAGGCAATGACACTGCAAATCCTTAAAATCAAATCTTTCAATGCTGGAAATCATGAGAAAACTGCCCATTGTTGCCCATTTCTGAGAAGTCTGCCACCAAATATTGCACCCTGGGACAATAAACATCAAAAAGTCCCTTCAGAGAACCTGATGCAATGTCTGGATCTGAGAAACACTATTGTATTTGTTGATCGCTTAACCTCAGTGGTCACTTAGCAGAAAGTCTCACGTAGCTCTCTATTCATTGGGTAAGTAACCCAAAACGTCTGTTTGATTTTGCTCTCTCCCATGAATCATGTCCTTTCGAAATGAGTCATCAGTGCAACTTATGAATGTTCCTCCATGTACATGCATTCTTCTACATGTGGTTTTATGTGCCCACAGTGGAAACATTACCGCATACGTGCGATTTGTTTAAGTCTGCAACGAAGGTCAGGACAAGATGATGAGCGGATGGAGACTGAAAGACAGGAATGAAAGGATGTGGGAGAGAGAGGGATGATTTTATGGTGCGGTACATTCATTAATGTTACGTCTTAACACAAGCTAATATTTTAAAAAAAGAATAGCAGAGGAAGAATGAGAAAGTAAGAATTTAAATCATAAGAGTAAGAGTGGTCTGGATATGGAGATGTACTGTAGTGGTGCTTCACATGCATGACAGATACACAAGCAAGCACAAATTCAAACAGAAGTTCATTGTCCTTTATCTTCATATGCCAGATTAATTAGCTGTTAAAGAATGGTAACACTGGCACTGTCATGCTTTAGTCTTGATGGTACAGAAGTTCAACAAAAGCTGATGTTCTTTGCCTTATCAGAAAGCTTATTTAGCTCAAGATGTTTGCACCAAGCTTGTCACTCTTTCTTATAAAATGTCCAAAAATCACAGAGAAAACAACCAGAGGAGCCTGAATTTGACCTATTTCCCTTAAGCAAATTGGTAAAGCTGAGAACTGAAAAATTCCCCAAAATACTATAAATCATGCTCTCTGCGTCATTTCAATGGAGAAAGACAACTGTTGCAGGAAAGTGGCAATTCCAACCAAACCCCCCCCCCCCACACACACACACACATATGCAGTGTGAGTGTGACAACGAGGAGATGATTAAATCAAGCATTAAATTGAATGAGTGTGAAGGAGCGCAGCTGGAGAAACCGGATCCAAAGCAGTCTGGGCATGATGAAAATGATGCAGGGGCTAAACAAGATGCTATTCATTAGACCAGTGCTTGAGAAAGCATCCAGCAGCTGGGACGGCCGTCTACGACCTCAATTACCCCGACTCACTTTAGACTTACTCAATACATAAACTGTACTGGAATGGTTCAGCCAAGGAAGACGGTTCTGCAAATCCCTGCCAGACTGATAAAATGAGTATCAAGTGACACACTGGGAGCCAAAGGGTCTTTCATTCAAAATGCTTCTGTTGTGGCCAAGGTGGAGGCTGTAATCGCTCTAAAGTCACAATGTTAACGCTGATTAACAGCAGCATTTTTTGGGGTGAAACAAAACATCAAAAAAAAAAAAATTGTGATGTAATTTTAAATAATCAGCTACCGATGTGAATCGAGTTCAGCCTGGAAAGTTTAATTAGCAGGCCGAGTGCCAGAGAGAGAGGTTGTGCATCACACAGCAGGCGAGAGCGGATTTCCTCCTTTTAACCAACGATGATAATAATCACAGAGGAATTTGCTCACCTTGCTCGGAGTTGTGCCCTCGAAAGCTCCCCCCTGCCTCTCTGATTGGCTCACCCGCATATTCTCACCCTAACCCCAACCAATCTCTCCTCACGCCTAAACCTCACCTACGTCTTGTGGTTATTATCTGCTTTTCATGGCGGGGGTGCTTATTACGGCATTACACCGGCAGGCACAATAAAACCAGGGCAGGACAATAAAGAGCGAGGGCTTTCTCGAAACAAAAGGCTCCGTACTGTGTGTGAGTGTGCGAGGGGGAGAGACTCGGTGGAAGTCGACTCTCTCACACACCAAAACAAACCTCGTGTTTGGTTGCTGTGGAAACAGCCGTGCCGGTATTGCGGAGCGGCGGGCCGAGGAAGTACTTAGCTGAACTCCTGCTGCACCGCTGATATACGAGAGAACAAAGCTGCACATTAAGGCCACTTTTCCATGTAAAATCAACAGCGCTCCCATGACGTGGAGCCCGTACAGATTTTCTGGCCCATTAGCTCTGTTGAAGCATAAGCCCTACTTATTCTGAAATTTATACCCCGAATGAATATTTAAGGATGTAGTTCACTGCAGATTTTTGTTAATTCTCGAAACCTCAAGCCGCACGCGCACACATCCAAGAGCTTCTCTCGACTTGTTCAGCCTGCTGCTTGGGAATAGAGTCAGTGGGTGTGATGAAACTCATGGAAATAGTGAAAAAGTTTCACTCAGCTGCAGGAATGGATACACATGTTGTCAAAGAGGTAGCTCAGGTTTCTCGAGTTAACACTAAAAGAAGTCTCTGTTGCAAAGTGCTATTTCATTTCAAAGGGGCATCGGGGACACAGATATCTAAAATCTAGTATTAATTCAAAAAGATCATTAAAGGTACAAGAGCAAGAACATTAGGCAAAAATGCAATTACCTTTTGCAAAAGTATGTTTTGATGTGATTAATATAAACCTATGTGCTAATTACATCCCTCTGTAACTTTGAAGAAAATAATTGCCTTCTGACTATTGCCAGTGAGTAATTTAGTCCCAGGAGGAGACAAACTATGAGCATGAAAAGGAGCAGAGACACTCAGACATCTGACTGTTCATCCATCTGTCTAAATGCATGATTAATAGAGATAATTTAAAGAATATAGACACAAACATAGAAGAAGACGTGATGAAACTTTTCGTGGAAAAGCCAACATCGTCGAAGTGTCTGCATTAGATCACAGACAGTGTGGTTACACGCACAAAGTACTTTGGATAATTGCTCAAATCAGTTCATGTATGAGCTGTTTATATAAATCCCTGTATGCTGCTTCTCTGTGCTGGCTGTTGCAGAGGTTACTCATAAGTGTGGAAACATCTTATCAGAGTTACTGTAAACAGGATACAGCTTCTACTTTACAAGGGCCGATCCAAAAGTGATGCACCTCAGTATGCTGGCTCGTTCCCTGCACATGTAAACAGGGCGATCGACAAGTGATTGCACAGTGAGCGAAGCAGCGAGCTGTTTAAGAATCCAAGAAATGTGAGGTTTCCCATGATATTCCCTTTTGTTGTTCGCAGATTGTGCTGCAAAAGCAAAACACTGGTTTCTAAGCAATAAACCCACACTGTTTTTAATAATGGGATAAACTGGGACGGTATTAGGGACGACGATGAAAAAAGTTTTTCCACTGGCCACACAGCAATGTCTAATAGTTAGAACATTTCTAGGGCTGAAACCAATCATTATTTATATTAAAAACATGCTCCCTAATTTAACGGATTATCAAAATAGTTGCCAATTAATTTTCTTCTAAACACCTAATAGATTAACTGAATAATTGTAGCAGCTTTACGTGTAGGAGTTTGATCCTATTTGAATGGACACTGAATAATGTACAACAGATGGACAACAGGAAAAATACTCATTGCAGCGAACATTATGTGCTACATGATGCTCAACATGTAAGAATGGATGTTATGCATTTCTCATAATGTTACCACTGGCAGGAACAATCACACAATACAATTCAATTACAGAACAGTAAGACTGAGTTGTCTTCCCAGAGTTCTTTTAGGGACAAAGTGCAGCAGTAAGAAGCTTGGCACTGTCATCGTTTACTGTCTATAAAATATGATTCGATATCATCTAGTGGTCGTCATCAGAATTACATCAGATCTTGACTGAGCTACTGGAAACAATTACATACAAAATCATGTCCATCATCTGGTCAGAACTGCAAACCTAATTCTTGTGCAGATAAATCCTCTCCTACTGTTTATACTGTTGCAGACTTCACTTGACTGTTTGTCTGTTTTTTCCACAGATACCTCTAGAAGCATTCCGACGACCAGGGCCGACAAGAATCCCCAAACCCAAGGGCTACAGCTCCCAGAAAGGAACAAACAGCACGACGGCCAACGTGGGTCTGCAGAACAAGAGTCATGCAGTCGCTGGGAAAGAGCAGCCCACACACACGCCTGCAGCGCACAACAACAACAATCCACATCTCGTGAACCGCAGACTGTGATATCACTGATAGTTTTGTTTAAAGCTTCAGTCACACGATGTACAGTTTTATATTATTTGGGTTCAGCTCACGCTAAAAACATCCTCATAGATAATAAACAGAATGTCTAACAATCTCAATCTAAAATCAGCAAATGAAAAATGACAAAAAAATCAAAGTACTGCTTCATGCTTTTTTTTACTCCTTTAAGTAAACAACTGTTCCACTATTATCTAACCCTCATCTGTGGTGCTGAAGACTGTGCATCTGATTTTTGTGTCACACTGTATTAGGTGTAAATAAACATTTTAGAAAGTAGCTCCAATGTTCATTTTCATATTTACTGTCACTGATTTGTGTGTCACTGTGATTATAAGCTGAAGAGTAACACTAGAACATTACGTGTATGTTTATGTTGTCGAAATAAACTGAATGTTTCTTTGCATTGTCAGCATTTGTATTGATCGACATAATCACACCCATTTATCCATTTCTAGGGATGGAACATGGGATATTTTTTAAATAAGCGGCAATAATGTACATAAGTGTATAAGTGATGTGTTGTAATGCAGCTCAATGATAGTGATCTTTAAAATGTGACATGTGTTATTTTTGGTTATCAATAAAGACTTTTTATACCTGGAGCAAGAGAAATGTCACTGATCTGATTATGCTTCACCTCAATGCTGCATGTATTGACAAAAATGAACAACATAACACAATTAGCAAATCAAAGCCAATCAAAACAATGAAGTTGAAAAAAAATTGTTGAAACATTTAGCTTTATTAACACTGAAAGCTTGGAATATATGTATGTAAATAATTTGGAAATATTATTAATACGGCATGACAAGTGAAGACTTAAGATTTTATATTAAGAGCTGAGATTCAAGAGCTGATTGTCAAAGAGGAATGTTATTTGTGATGTTGGGATTTTCTAGCTAAAGCTACTGGTTTTCAATTGTCTTCTCACTTTACAGCAAGTACACATAAAACGTTAAGCACACACACAAAAGGCAAGACGGGATCAAACCAGGACTGGCAAACACGACAAAAACCACCTCCTAATATCCACTGCGACTGACCCGTCAGGATACAGAACATAAAACAACTCGTAAAAGGTTAATAAAAACTGCAAGCAAACCACAACGGCCGTTTCTAAACTAAGCTTTAACAGATTTACAGTTAAAGAATACTGCAAACAAGCGTCAAGCTGATACGAAGTCAAATGTTTTCTGAGTCACTGAGCAACATTTGCAGTATGTATGTGCAGTAGAACATATATGAATTTATAGCAACAAAGATACTGGTTGATATGATCTGTAACATGTTGCACCTTCCAGGTCATTACAAGCAGGATTGTGCAAAAATGAGAAAATACCTGATACTTATTGTAAATATGAAAAAATGGCTGTCTCCCCCTTTTGCTAACTTCTAAAAGTAGCGACTATAAGATTATGTTTGACATGTTTCAGGTGGAGGTGAGATATCATCTAAACAGGAGTGCTATGTCTTTATATCATATCATGGTGTGGAAAATTAACTGCCTTTTGTTTTTAACCTAAAATGGCCAACAGTGGTGTCCTAACCTCCTCTCGTCTTGCCGGTGTTCTGTCATCACGGTGCCGTCACTGGTCTCCCGTCAGAGCCGATGATATAGCTGAGCGCAGCACAGACAGGAAGTGCTCTCTCTCTTCACCTCGTTCTGTGGCACAAGCCCAGGAACGACAAGGTCCCTCCAGGACAAAGGCATGACTCACATCTGCAGAGGAAAGAATTAATATTCTTGTAACTTTCAGAAGACTTCAATAATCATATCCTGAAGATTACTGGCAATAATCAGAGTTTATTATTCATGGAGTAAAAACTCACAGCGTGTGTGTGTGATCTCTCTGACAGCCAGGCTGGTGAGAGCCACTGAGGCCAGGAAAGTGTGTGTGCTCTGATGAGCCAGCGTGAACGGTGTGTGATGCATGTTTCGCCGCGTCAACACCAAAGCATCGTTAAACAGGAAGAGGCCCACATCAGACACATGCTCATAGGTCCTAATGGATGAAAGGAAGCACTCCATTAGATTTACAAGCTGGCTTAACGTTGTTGTTTGTTTGTTGTTGTTGTCAACAGGAATAATTGGTGTTGTTACCTGAGCGAGTCTGGAATCTGTTCATCTGGGCTCCTGAGCAAAGCTGCATCCTGAGTTGTTACCAGCTGCCTGTTTCCTTCTTTGAGATTCTACACACACATATAACACACATCATAATCACATCAAAATTCAACATGAGAGTTTTATATGCTTTTTTGAGAGATAAACTTAAATTCAGAGATGTGTTTTTACCGGACAGCCTTGGATCATGTGCTGTGTCTCCTCCATCAGTGTGTCTCTCTCGGAGTTACTCTTCAGCTGAAACAGAAGAAAACATCTGTGTATCCCTTGCACTGAGCACAGACCCCCCTTTAAAAATCAACACTCTTTGTGGGTGCTGCACCTTTTGTATGAATTCTCTGAATCGCAGCAGCGTGTCGAGGGCGGAGGAGAGGTGTGTGTGGTCAGGGTGTCCAGGGTGTGTGTGCACAGACAGAGCCTGAAGCAGAGTCACATACTCCTGTATTCTCCACACTGGACACAGCAGAAGCTCCTGCAGGCTTCACAAACACACACACATATAAACTTATATGCAAACACAAGAGTTGAATTGATTAAAAGTGTGTGTGCAGTTACCTCAGCATGTGTGTTGCAAGAGTTCTGTCTGCTCTCTTCAGGAACGCCCGAAACGGAGGTTTTGTCTCCCTGCACTGAAACACACAAACAAAACACCCTCTGCTTACATATCATGACCCTAAGCTATTTGTCTAAACTGATCACACACTGTTTGACTTTACCTTGTCGATGGTGCGCAGGGCAGTGGTGTAGTTGTTGAGGTAGTTGCTGTAGACTCTGAGTTTTGAGCACAGTTTTACAAACACGTCTCCGACACACTGCTGTGCACCCCACTGCTGCAGCCTGGCTTGTAAATCTGCTTGAAACACCCTGCAACAAACACACGCACACACACACACAGAAAGACAGACACTTTACTTAAGCAAAGCAAATCAGTCACAAGACACTATTATATTTATATATTTGTGTGTGTGTACTTGTTGAGTTCCAGTATTCGTGTGACAGGGCTGAGGACGATCTGGAGGTCGGCGAAGCTGATAATGGCTCCGTTGGAGTTGAGGGCTGCTGTAAGAGGCTCCTGGTACACCTGAGTGAAGAACAGGTATCACTTTAATACCTTGGGCTCAGACATGAACATTTCTGCTCTTACACAGACAAACACAACACTAGCAGGGTTGACAAGCTGTCCTCTCCAAATTGGATTCAGATAAAAAAAAACTTGCAGGCCATGCAGCTGCAGAACAATGATTAATTTAATATCTAAAGTATCTAGTTAAAAAGGTTTTATATGAACTCCCCATAGTTGGCTGAAAGAGCCCAACCCAGGTTCATTGCTTAATATTTGAGGAAATATTTCGACTGCACCTGGCTTCTCAGCAGCTTAACATGTGAAATGAAAGAACGAATTAAAGACAGTTTAATAGTGTTTTGTGTAATGTTATAGTCTACTAATCACCATGTTCCGTACCTTCAGCACAGCGCCCAGCCTCCCCAGATAAATCAACTCGCTGTGATGCAGCTCTCTGGCAACTGCACCTCTCCAGTCTAACACCGTCTGCAGACACAAAGAACCGAGTTGTGAGATGAAGTGTGCTGCTCCTTCAACCTTCTCTGAATGCCTACAGCACACACACACCTGTGGGAGCTCAGGTATCAGGCTATGTGGCGCCAAAGAGAAATCTTTGTTTCTCCACGTTTTCTCTCCACCACTCTCTTCTCCCTCCTTCTCTTCACACCATCTTGTCAGGAAGAGGGCAAGAAACTCCAAAGGTCTGGTCTGAGGATGAGACAGAACATCATGAACTTTGAATCGTCTCAGTTTTTGCTCATTTTGTTGTGTTTGTGTATTACAAAAGCTCAGTAATTCCCACCTCGTCCTCCTGTCTTGTGAGAGCAGTGAGTCCCTCCATCAGAGCCTCGTTCAGATCTCTGGACACACAGAGCTCCTCCAGGCAGATTTTCTCCCACAGAAAATGACCTATAAACAGATTCACAGAGTCTTCAGAATCTTTACAGGAGGCAGAGTATGCAGGCAGTTGTTTAAACCTGCAGTCGGTGCAGCTGTGTTCAAATCCACATGTATGTGAAACCCACCCAGAGCTCGGCCCCGGGCCTGGAGGCTGAGCCGCTGTAGCTGTGGCCCCAGGCGGCCCCTCAGCTCCCCCAGAGCCTCCTCCACCCACTGAGCCTGTCTGCACCAGCCCTGCAGCACGCTCTCACACACGAACAGCAACGCCGGGGCGGCAGGCTGCTGCTGCTGCGAGAGGCCGGTGGACAAGCTGCCGTCAGACCACTCACTCAGGACTGGGAGAGGAGAGACAGACATTTATTAGTAGGTATTTGTTGGAGGAGTTCATGGTAGATTTGATGTTACAGAGAGCATATTTCTAAGCCAGGGGTTCTTAGCTGATGTTGAGTAAGTCTGACTGACTATTCTGGAAACTTCCGGTGGCGAGACCCATTGGCGCCCGAACCTCCAGACCAGTCAGCGTAGAGAGAGTCTTAACTAGAGCCAGTCCTGATGCTGAGAGAAAGGATGGTGAGACAGACGCAGAAACAGTAACAGAAATACAGACAAGTGTGTCTGAACATCTGTGTCTACCTACCAGACGCAGCCAGCGGGGAGAAGATGTCAATCCCTCCTCCTTCCTCAGCCGGTGCCACACAGCCACACAGTTTTTCCCAGAATTCTCTATGGTTGGGGGTCAGGAGAGTCCTCTCTGACAGGCTGCTACCTGAAGGTGAAACAAAAGGTTAGTTGGCAAACACGAAAAATATACACAATTTTCCAGTAAAACATGCTCTAGAATGGTGAAGTCACAGTAATATGATGACTGTGACAAAGTCAAATGTGCCAAAAAATAGGAAGTATTAAATTTGTTATATAAAAAAAGAGTATGTTATGAAAATAAGAGAGTTTTTTTCTTCTTCTTGAATCATTAAATTAAAGTCAGGGCTGACAGATCTGGATTGTGGTGAGTCCACACATAATGTTAAATTAATGTAGATTTATGGATTGTTTGTCTTGGCCCAGCTCTTAGCCCAGGGACGAGGATCGGCATGGGCTCAGAAAAAGGTACTATCATAATACAATAAGCCATGAAATGGTTTCAGCAGATGTGCTTCACCGGGTCCTGAGAGATAAACTTCTAGTATTGAAGGCTCCACTTGGACTGGAACTAAGCCTGGCAGTGTTTCCACACATTAAGACACACAGGATTATTAATTCTCACTGTGAAGCAGATGGATTTCCTCCGTTCCTCCTGGAGCTAGCAGGCCCAACCTCTGAACGCTCTGCCCAGAAATAGCCCTCTCTGCCTGGGTTAACAGAGCTGAGAGAGTCCCTCTGTGGTCATAGAGAACCACAATCACTCCTGCCTTCACACCACTCAGCAGCAGCTACATGGAGCAAAGAGAGCAGGCAGAGAGAAATATGATGTTCACTTGGCCTTTTTCTATTTACGTTCTCACTGGTGTCTTCATCATTGACTAAGAGACTCTTTGTTTTTCTTTTACCTCATAGGCAGGAATCCTGTTGGAGACGAGCAGTAGGAGGGCAGGAGGAGGAAGATGGACGGGAGAGACTGTGTGAGGTGGAGCAGGTCTGAAGGTGAAGGAGGACAGAGCTGCACTGGCTTTGTTCACTCTGTCACTGAAGAGAAACAACTTTTAATATCACATTACATTTCAATCTGGAGGTTCAGCACTGACAGAAAGTAAAGAATTAAAACCATTGGCAGTGTCAACATGAACTAAATATTAGGAGGAATATTCTAAACTTTCATATAAATTTATTTTCTTCACACCACAGGGAACTGATATGGTCGAAAGTACATGAATATGTAGATAATCACCTGCTCGGACTGGAGACCTGGACTCTCTCCAAACCCGAGGCTGCAGTTGCGGGCCGTCCTCTGTCCAGGCTAAGACAGACACTGGGAGACCCAACAGTCCTTGGAAGCCAGGAGAGAGAGGGCAAAGAGCTGAGGGTCAGTCCAGAGCCGGGCCTCCCTGTCTGGGCACGTCCACCTCTGGCTCCATCTGGCTTTGTGGAGCTGCCCCAGGCTCTCCTGGTTCTCAGAGACGCTCCTGCAAATATCACAGATTTTGTTTTACTATCAATGTGAGGCCTAATCATTTTTCTCTGATTTCATTCTTTAACACTCACTCTTCTCCTCCTGCAGTTTGTCTCTGATCATCTGCCTGATCATCCTCTCCTTCTTCCTCTCTTCCTCCTCCTCTTCCGCTCCAGCAGTTTGTTGGTTGAGGGTCCCGTACTGCACAGCCGCCTCCCGTGGAGTGAGCCGGTCCAGCGTGGAGACGCAGGAGACGTAGTGGTTCTTCCACGCTCCGAACTCTTTCTCTGCTGGAGTATAGGGAAGGAACCAGCCTCTTCTGATGCAGCGGCCTGCCCAGAGAGAATCCTGGGCAGAAGACAAGACCATATAGGTGGAAACTGTGGTTCAGATTTAATTGAAGCTGATCATTCCTGAGAATCACATGATCGTATTCTTGATCAATGGCTCACAAGTAAAACTCAAATCTCTGTCTGCTCACCTGCTCAGCAAGGAGCCTCCAGTGCCAGCTGACTTGGGCGGCGGAGCAAAGGTCACGAGGGGTCAGAAATGACATCACATACAGGGACAGGAACCTGGGCAGCACCGTCATGAAGTCCACCTGAGTCACAGGAACCGTCTCCATCAGCATGTCCGTGCAGAACCTGCTCAGGTTGTCAGAGGTTTTCATTTTAAAGTCAAACACAAAACCAGCACTTGACACAAACAGAAAATAACAGGGTAGAAGAAGAGCTTACTTGATCTGTGACCTGTTGCAGCGCGAGAGCAGAGAGTGCAGCAGGTGCTTCCTCTGTCTGTCAGTCCACAGATCAAACCAGTGCAGCACCAGGTTCATCCTCTCCTCAAATAACTGCGAGGAGACGGTGAGAAAGGACACCAACAGAGCTACAGCCAGTGAAGGATGTATGGAAGTTGCACCTCATTGCGTAAGAGTCTGGCTGCTGTGCCAAAAGCTACAAAAGTGGCTTCCAACACAGTGACGAAGACGATAGGAAAGACAAAACTCTGGATAATTAATTAAAAAAGAACAAGAGTACAAATGATGGTGTGATAATGGATGAAAACATTGGTCTACCGGGGCCATTACTGAAAGAATCACGTCAGGTCTTTTAGTCTTAATCTTTAATTTATTCTGTGCAAACTGATCATTTATCCAGGACACCTCTGTACATTTTTCACTTCATGCAGTGGAGTTTATTAAGGATTTAGAAATGCCAGAAGCACATCAGGCCCACGGTGGAAAATACTAAAAATACAGATGTACTGTATTAAACTGTACCGAGCCTTTCAACTGAAGTTAGGAAAATAAAAAGACTAAAGTTATGCTTTTACATGGCAAAAGTTATTATCATACTCAAATAGATGTTTAATGATACATGGTGAACCACTAATGTTAGCCTCTCTGAATGAACTGCCCCATATTATCTGTGACAACATCCACATTTATTGCAACACTGGTTCCTACCTCTGACAGCTTTTCCTCATAAATAATGTTGAGAAGTTGAAAATGAAGTCCTCCCATTATGTGCATTAGTTCCTGTGTCAGTCATGGATTTTAAGTGACTATGGGATTAAAGGCCTTAGTTTTAAGAAAGAGCTTGTGTGTGTGGTCTTTTTAAAAACACAAAAGCTCTTGAATTTGAAACATTTTTCTGTCCTTACATGAAATGATATAGCAGCTACAATAAGATGCAACCTCACCTGCACACATTCACCACAACTTAAACATGGATGCTCAAACCACCTCTGCACAAAATCACATGTATGAATTGTATTACTATTATTACTTTACTTTGCATGATGTATCTTTTGCTGCATGCAGTCGACTGGAAACTCACAGAGGTGACCTTCCACCAGTTTGCACTCCTGCTCCAAATCAGGTTAATTGACCAAAAAACTGAACCTTATTTTTTGTTTTAATATTAGCATCATTTATAATAGGAAAATATAGGATTAGGTTATTTTAAAGAGTATATATGCACTTCTACAACACAACCATCTACACTACAATACGGCTTTATAAAAGCACTAAGGTCTGCAAAACTGTCATAATTTGTTCATTCCTGCCCTCTGGTGGACATTAATAAAATAACTCTGATTTCATTTTAAGTTTTTCCAGAAGCCTTCAGAGCAGCTCGTGTGTGTTTCTGCTGGTCTGACCTGCAGGTTGTTGGTCCTGTTGTTCAGGGGGGTCCAGCAGCTGAGTCGGGTTTCAGACCGCAGGCTCTGGACTCTCTGCAGGTCCTGGTGTGTCCTCCCTGAGTGCAGGGTTGGTCTCAGGTTCGTCGCCATGCTCCAGGAATAAAAGCAACTCTGAGAAAATGCATCAACGTCTGCTAAAATCTGTGAGCTCTAGTTTACAGTCAGACGTCCAATGAGGGGAGAAAGAGGCTCCACTGTGCTGCTCTGCTCTCTGGAGTCAGTAACCTGGGAGACGCATCAACAAAAGGCTCATGGACACATTCCTGTACACAGCTAATGAATAAGTAACAACACGGGTTCAGGTCTGTGGTCAGGAGACGAGCTGCAGACTCTGAGCACACAAGTCAATCATGTTCTCAATGTATGTGAGGATTCATTTAGGGATTAAATATCAACTATATTAATCCCACATCAAGGGAATTTACTGTTTGAAGCAGCACAATAGTCAAAATGCAGTGTAAGTAAAAATGAAGCAAGATAAATAAAAAAAAAGATGAAACTAAAAATACAGAATTTAAATATACTTTTCACTTATACAGATATGACCATAACAGAAAACTGTACAATAACTGTATCAATAATTGTCTGACACATATGACGTATACCATTATACCAAAAAGTAAAAAGTATAAAAATCTATTGTATATAAACATAATTGCACAGAAATTGGATTTCACAGTATACAAGAATTAATTATACAGCACAAATAATGTGGAATGTGTACGTAATATAATGTATAAAGTATGTGTAGCACAGTTATTCACATATGTCTTTTTCTCCCATCACTTACTCAAATTCCCTCTTAATCATTCTCACCTTTTGACTGGTATAAAAAATTGCATGCTTTAAAAACTGTAGCCCAGAGATTCAGACAACACATTTATTAAGTTCATAAAAATAAAATCACAAAACAGTTAAAACACTTCAAAACAGTCCCTCGCCCCCCCAACAACGCTGGTTAAAATACGAAGTGATAAAATAAAGTTGGATTTACAATCAAAGCAGCATCAGATGATTATCTTCAACCACAGAATCGAAACCTAAAATCAACGCGTTCTATGGAAGTCAATTCAGAGGTTAGAAACTGATAAGGCGAAAATGATTAAATTCAAACATAAATTAAGGCATGGTTGTGATGTCAACATTTGGATTAGTCTTTTCCAGCGTCAAACCAACACACGGGTGAGAATGTGCAGTGTGTTCTGCATGTTGCATGGATGTGTGCAAATATATTCAACACTGAGCGAGGTGTTGGAGGTGATATCAGGCCACTCACATGTAGCAGGAAGTTAGAAGCAAATTCACAAACTGGGGTCACTGCTGATTTTTTTTACACATAACATACAGAGCACTGTGCGTTTAAATGTTATTTTTGGCATATTTTGATGAATTTAATGTAACCAAGAAAGATTTTTTAGGTATTTATTGTCTCACAGATCAGATCTAAGTTTGTGTTTAAAGCTCTATGTTGAGATAAAAATTACAATCATAATTTATGTATCTATATTTTATCCAACTCTGGATCTTTAGATTGAGACGACACGGACTGACCTGTGACAACAGATAAGACAAAGTGCAACAGAACGAGTTTATATATATATGTGAAAATTGCTTATGGTCAGTTCACTTTTACCAAAGCCCATAAACAAACACTGAACATTTCAAGGACAAGGGTGAGTGCTAAATATCAATATCACTTTGGTTAGCAATGTATTGCAAATTTAGACTGTTGGGAAATTAGTGAACTGACTACAGCTTAAAGAGGCCATGACAGGGATGCACCAATACCAATATATTAGGTATAATGAACTGTAGGTCAGATACTAGCTTAAGATCTCACAGATTATAGAAAGGGTGGAGAAACTTAATCATATCTCACTAAGTTCATTACAGTCTCTTGTTGTTTACTAAGATAAGATTAGAACTATTTTCTAATCGATATAAGTGGAAAATAAGGCTGTCAGTGCATCCCTGTTGGGACATCGTACAATACATCCATCCGCCCTGTACACACAGGGAACGCTGGTGAACAGCTTTGTTGCCATTTCTGCCATAGTACTTAACAGAAAGTGCTTCAAGCTTCCTTCAACTCCACCTTGTCTGTTGCAGCCCCTTGAGGTGGCGTGAAACAAACAGATGGGGCTGACAGGAGAGGAGAAAATCACATGCTGGCAGTCCTCGGGATCTCCTGGGAGTCAGCGAGATTCAGCTTCTGACTGAAGGTGCAGGGTCAAGGAAAGGTTTTAACAAGATCAGAGCAGAAAATTTACATTCACTTAAAAGCCTTTAAAAAGCAATTAATTAACTACTAAGATGCCTGAAGACTGGTGAATGTTCTGTAGGATACATTGAAGAACTCAGCTCCTCCAGCTGTGGAGAAAAAGAACATTTTGATCTGATTATACATCTTAAATCACTCCAAAAGACTTTAGCTTGTTCGACATGCAATAAACAGCAAACTAAACTCTTAAATAGTTTAACACTGGCAAAGGGAATAAGCAGCTAAATCCTCTCTGGGATGTTGAGTAGTTCCACCATCTCACCACAGCTTTAAGCAGGAAAACATAAAGTACATGCAACAGTACAATGAACTCAACATTCCGTGTCACCACCTTTTCAGGAGCAGGACTGAGAAATATTCAGTCTGATTTGGGTATGTCTTACATTCTGAAGTAGTTTATCCATGTTGGTGTCGCAGGCCATTTTCCTCTGGTCTTCAGGCATTTCATCCACCTCACCGTAAAGGTCAAAGTGCAAACGTGCCAGCTTCTCCTGCATCTCCCTCACATGCTCCATCTGACCAATGGAGCACTCATTGCCTGACACATGGAGGAGAAACACTATTATCTTCTATTTTCTAAAGATGCACATGATTGTTTTCATCTAAACACATTCAGAGGACAATGTGTGTTCTGGTCATGAGTCCTTCTCAAGTTCAAGTTACCAAATGCTTGTAGTTTCCCTGAGTGGAAGTCATTGAGGAGACTGAGGAGGCCATTCTCCATCTCCTGTACATCTGACACATCAGTCAGGAAGGAGTGCTGGATGGCAGGAGCTGCCTGGCCCTGGTTCTGGTTAGATTTACTACCCTGACCCGGATGCTGCTTGGATTTATCTCTCACTCCCCTGGAAAAAGGCGAACAACACACAACAGTCAGAATCAGACAGAATTAGCAACCTCAAACTTCAATTCTTCATAAGATGGTATAACTATATGATTAGTGAAATTACAGTAGTTGTACAACCTTCTGCTCTTGTTCTTTTGGCTGGAGTGAGTCCCCGTGTTGTGGCTGTAGCCGACGTGTCGTCCACCGGAGGAAGCGCTGCTTTTCCGGCCAGAGCCAGCAGCCGGAGCCGCTGTGTTGGTGGAGGTCCTAGGACTCTTTCTCTTTAGCTTCCGTTCCTCCATGACTTCATGTTACGGTGGTAACACGCGAAAAGCTGATTACAGATACAACAGACTGCAACTCAATGCCAAACCCTGCAGGAAAAAACACCCTGACAGATACTAACGTGATTAAGCTAACGTTAGCTTACCAGCTAGCTAATCTGCTAATCTTTGCACTCTCGCTAACAGAGTGTCGGTTTAAGTTAAAAAACACACACAGAAGCCGATAAATATATCCACTCACAACTGATGCTGAGCTTATGTTTGTCACATGTGGCACAAACACATAGCTCACACCATTCAAACATTTGTAGAAACAGTAAAATACTGCATGTAGCCCGCAGGCTAGCAAGTTAGCCTGTAAACTCTGAAAACTTCCTGTTTTGGTTAAACGCGACGGACCAAATCAGGGCCGAGTTCCAATTCTTTACGGAGCCATTGCTATACTAAGGATTAAAATACATTATGTCATCTCACTTCACACGCTGATAAAATTGTAATATTTTGTACTTTTAGAATAAGACAGCAGCATTTATTCTGAGCTAAAAGTGTATAGCAACTCGATGAAAGCGTCTCACCTAATCTGCGTAGTGTCCTTCAAAAGTTCCTCAAATAAGAATTGTAACTCAGCCCAACATCAGCTGTGTTCCTTCATAGTCGTTTGTTTTCATTCTTCTGAATCTTAATGTAGGAAAAAGACACTATATGGATTTGCAGGCAAAATATTACTTATACAAACTGATGATATTATATAAATCTCCTCCTGTATTTGAAGCATTTAATGATGAAAACATAATATAGTAAATATAATTCATATAATTTTTGACTACAGAATAACACATTCTATAATACATTATACACTTTCACAACACATTTTTATATTGCATTTATTTCTTTTTGTGGCATCATATAATTTAATTAACATTTTTCTTAATTTCATTATTAATTAATTGCACTTATTATAATTGAGCTGTATTTCTGGTTGTCATGCTTTCAGCCGTATTGTTATGAACTAGTCTCATGTTCTAAGATGGCTGTTAGAAAAAAAAAACTTTCCTTCTTTTGTTTTTCTTTCTAAACATGGTGCTTTTAGTGGCACAGAAATAAACAGTTTTATTTATAACGATGACTATGCAGTTACAGAAAGTAACCACAAGGGGGAGATAAGTGAACATCCAATAATAATCCTCCCTCTCTCCCTCTTAATTAATGAAATTTTAATGGCTGGTAAACATGTTGAAAAGAGGCACTTTGTACACTTTAATTAACTGTGCATGCTTTCATAAACATAAACTATATTCAAAATGCTGATTAATTGGATTCCACAACACCATTCAAGCTTTAATTAGTACACACCAAATATTCTGCACTGAATGAGGATTAAGGTCTGTGTGTTTTGGGGTCTGTAGGTGATGCTATTCCAGTCACGGTCTTGAATAGCTGCACAAATAGCTGGTTTTATTCACTTTTACGGACAACAAAGGGAAAAATTTGCAATTGCATTGCCGTCCCCTGTTGGTATTTAGAAGATGGCCTTTCTAAGTCACTCAGATAAATGCTTCATCTGTGACTGAAAATGAATTTCAGCTTGCAGCCAAAAGCTTTGACTTCCTGTTGAGGGGTCAAGAGAAGAGAGTTTCTAAATGAGGATTTCTAAAATATTACATGATATATATTTAAAAGTCATGTTTCTCATGTGGGTCCTTGTCACTGGCCAGATTGTGGGGCGACATACCGATGGTCTTCTCATATGGAAATCCATAGAGCATCTCGCTAAGCATTCATTAACACAGATTCCTGCTCCTGTTGTTGTAGTTTTCATTTATTTCAGTGGATTCTATCAGACTCTGTTGTGGGATTTCTTCAGTTCTCCATTTTCATCCCACAATCCAAAGGGAGGCAGGTCATCTGAACTGTCCTGCATCTGTGCTTGGATTAGTCCACTTTTTGTGTGTTTGACAGTTTTGGTTCTTTTACATGAGAAATTACTGTATTTCTGCTTTTCTCTGTGCTCCTCTCATTTATATTTTACTGAAAGGTGACATCACACCAATCAGAATTTAACAATATTTGAATGAAAATCTGGTCATTAAGAAAGACTTTTAGCTCTAATTTGATTATTTAATCATAAATCTTTCAGGTTATAGATAAATCTGAGACAGGGCTCTAAAAGTTTAGTGTTGCTCAAACTAAAATACAATCATGCTATTATTTATATATTCTTTTATATTTCTATCCCAATTCCTTGAGTTACAACCTAATGAGATGTTTTTGAAAGACTTTTTCAGTTTGAATTGCTCTTTTTAAATATTTGTGGACGATCGCCTTTTTTATTTTTAGGACGGCATCGTGATGAACAATTTAAAAGCAGGAGGAAAAAAAAAAATCAGAGTTCTTGAAAGAGTTCCAGAGTTTTGGGGAAACCTACTGTGGAAAATGGACTCGTGTTGGCAGCTCATTTTCTCTCTCTCTCTACGCTGTGTTTTCCTGCTCTCTCCCTCCAACCCTCTCCTGCCTCGCGAGCTCATGTGTGTGCGTTTGCTGCGTGACAGCGGCTGAGTGAGGTGAACCAGGATAAAACGCTACAGATGAACACATTTAGACCGTCGCGTCCACACAGCCATTAACTTAGCGGATGTACACACACACACTCACACACACACCTATCTCTCACAGGTAATTGCTGTGTAGGTGCTGTTTGGAGAGCTAGCTGCTCGTTACAGCCAGTTCATTCTTTTCTCCTGTGCTTGAATTATGCATTGGATTGCAAATGACAACTCGTTTAATTACACACTCCGTCTTACTGTTAATTCTAACTTATCTGCTTTTCTAATGTAGCATCATTCCAGCATTTTAACAGGCT
The DNA here is from genome assembly GCA_037975185.1 of Centropyge bicolor. NCBI lineage: Eukaryota > Metazoa > Chordata > Actinopteri > Pomacanthidae > Centropyge > Centropyge bicolor. The sequence goes on from JBBMOC010000029.1 coordinate 3,446,618, forward strand.
TGCTTTAGATAGGAGAAACTATAATCTGCGACTAAAAGTGATTCAAATGAATGAAGCATATGTATCTAAACACAATTTTATCAAGATGAATAAAAGTGGCTGTTTGTGTCTGTAATAAATAATCTTATTATTTTGCACTGAAATGGAATCTGTTTGTCATTTTTGAGTCTTTCTCTCTGTGGACTTGACCCATAATCAGCGCAGAAATGTTCATGTCATATCAATCACGGAATAAAAGAGCGAAGGCCGCTCCATTGTTTGTATTCATGTGCATGTTCCACGTACATCGCTGTTCAATACTGTACATCCCCCAGTGTGACAGGACACTCAGGGGACTATAGTAGGGTGTGTGCAGCTCTATTGGGAATTAAGGTTAAGCAGAGGGTTACAAGTGTGTGTGTTTTCATCTCAGCAGCTGTGACCCAGAATAAGACATGTTTTTATCCCATCATGTTCCTCATATACCCCCTCGCACACAAACCTACACACTCAGAGTGTTTCCTATTAAAACTGACTACAGGAGATTTATATCTTTCTCAGTTTACTGTGTGAATTAATCTTGTGTGTGCGAAGCAGCCAGACGTCTTGTCCTTGTCTTCCATTTGTCCCCCCCCCCCCCCCATGCAAGGACAAGGACCAAGGGACTGGCAGAGATGAATGGGGGGAGGTGGGCAAGAGAAGAAAAGAGTGAAAGAATAAATTGGTTAAAAAAAACAAAACACCTTTATATAAATGTGAAAGGGCTTTTTTGGTTCTGTATGACTGACTGATAATAGTTGAGATGTGATGTGTTTCACTGCACGTAATTTTACACTGAATTCAACATTTAATTATCTTACACAGCGAATGAATGACAACAAATGTCACTACTGTATTGTTGTATGAGTTCATGGAGTCGACGGAGCTACAGTAACAACCCTGTAGTTTAGTCAGTTTACTCTGCTGCTGTTTTCACATCTGAAAGTCCGGGTCAGTCAAACTTGTCATCCTCTAATTAAATGCTCGAAAACACCACACTGGTGATTCAGCAGGTTATATTCAGCCTATGCAGTATTTTTAAATATTATCTAAATCATAATATATGGTTTAGATTTCCTACCTGCCAGGCAGCCACTGTACAATATATCACATTCTTTTTAATGTGACTATGACAGTAACACATTAAATCTTGATAAGAGTCTGTCAAAGGAAGCTCCAACATCTGAGAACGGAGAGTCAACTCCTTCAAATCCACCTCAATTTCAAGCGATAAATAAAAAGGATCACATTCATTTCTGTTTAATAACTTGATTGTACTGTATTGGCTGCCTGAGAGGAAGGAAGACTGGTCAGCAGCAACTTCAAAGATGGCACAAAACGACCGCAATTATGATCTTTGAAGTTGTCTACAACCACGTTTATCCATCTCTATCTGTGATAAAAGTGGTGATCCAAAGATCCGAAAAGAAGCTTTTGGAAAGTTGTAAGAGTTGATGATGAAAAGCTGAAATAAGCCGTACATGTTGTAAAAGTTTGCTCTAAGATTTGGGCCAAAGAGTGAGTATTTAAAGGCAGCTATATTAAAACACGCCAACTCAGTCTCTCTTATCTAATCAAACTATTATCGAAATCTTTCCTCACTCACATATCTTCATATCTCCTCTTTAACTTTCGTGTCCCTCTCATTCAATTCCCCGTGTCCTCCCCCTCTCCTCCTTCCTCCTGCCCCCCCCTCCTCTCTCTCCCACTCGCCTCTTCCTGTCCTCCTCTCACCACTCTGTAGAGGGTCCAAGTGACATTTGGCTGTCCCCTGCCTCGAGGGGGTCCAGGAGATGCAGACGTTTTTGGCAGGCAGGCACAGGGACGCCTAGGGGTCCTGACGGGGACTCCTGGACTGGGAAGAGAAAAAAAGTACACATCATAAACTGCACCCGCAGTCAGAAACACACATACGCTCTCGGGGTGCACATGCATAAGCAAACAATCGCACAAACGGAGGAGAGCTAACACAGACACACACACACACACACACACACCGACACGTGTAAATGTGTGCGCGCACAAACACTCGTGCACCTACCAATCAAACGCACGTAATGAAGACACAGTGGACGGTAAATGTGAGAAGGCGAGGGAAGCTGCCCCCATGGAAAAGTTTGGAAAACAGAGAATAAGCTGGGATTTGAATTTGAATTGCTAAACTAATTGAGCTTCAATATGACCGTCTGGCTTCAGTCCCTGTCCTCCTCACTATCACAACTTTATTTATTATTTCCTTTATGCTGGGAGTGAAATCAGATGTGGGACTGATACAAGAATAAATTCAGACGATACAATCAAATAAAGCGAGAGAGGCGTTTGTGTCTGACTTGTCAACTATGAATGAAGTCCGTTTTATCCGAAAGCCCCTAACTGTTCTTTCACTGGCCACAAAAGTGCTCGTATTTAGTTTATAAAAACGAAACATTCCTTACAAATAAGACAAGGTTGTAATATTCACGCTGCTCAAATGTCAAGGTAAACTTCAAAATAAAAAATTCAGATCTCATTATCCAGGAAATCCTTATGCTGTGGGTAAAAGATAAGGAATAAAAAACGCCAAAGAATACAACAAGACAGTTTCTTAACCTTGATGGATCACTTCATATGCAGCAGTCAAGACCTGATATACTACAATTTGAAATGTAACACAAACATAATGGTTTGAAATAGTTTTACATCCTTTCATCCTCCCTGCTCCATTCATGTGAAGTGCCCTCGACACTTTTATCTCACATGACAGTTTCACAAGTTTCTAATAGTTACGCTCACGGAACACGTTTAATGTAACCAAGCAGATTTGGTTAGAAGGACATTATAAACCGTCTTTTCTCTGAGTCTTGACAGGAGCATAAAGATTCCACAAGATTTGTGTTGGCGCTATCTTGCAAAGCAGCACCGAGCTTCCTCCGCGCTTTCAATAGATCACTTGTCAGCTAAACTGTGTGGGTGGACCCGTGACCTCTTCTCAGCATCACACTCCTATAACATTGTTGGACTCGTGATGAGTTTCATTAAAGGATCGAAATCAATGCACGCTTTCTCCTTCCTTGTCAAAGCCTGCCACCTACATTGCCCACAATGCAACTCAACTGATAATAGTTTGCCTGGAGATTCGCTCCGCAGCGCAAACCCTATTGGTGTCACAATAATGTCTCTAAAATAGTGAGAAGCCCACATTTTTTGGCTTATTCTTTTCTTTCGTTTCCTTCTGTGACAACAAAAACTGTCATTCCTTTACTCTTCAATATTTAATATTTCAAGATATAGGGGGGATTTTCATAATCTTCGTTCAGTGAATTCATCTGATCCTTAGTTTGTTGTGAAGATTTTTTTGTCGAATGTGCAGCCGAGACATATGTCAATTTTTCCTCAGAGGTCAGTCACATGACCTCTCTCACACTGAAGAGTTCAATCAGCTCAATCAGCCCCTTTTTATTACAGCAGAAGTTTCTGTATGTGACATTTGACCTTTTCCTGATGATTGTGTGCCAGATTTTCAGGCCCTGAGCAGGTTGAAGAAAATAAAAATTCATTTGCGTGAAATTAAATTAAAGCCAAACACTATGCAAAGGTTCCAGTTTTGGTGGCGTGACTGTGCTCATCTCCCAGCGCTCGCGTCCCCCCTGAGATCACTCATTTGTCTTTTTTTTCCCTCGCCACTCTCCTCTGTCTCGCGGGTCTCTTCAGAGAGATAATGCGCCGGTCATCGGGGGAGCGACAGAGCTGGAGATGGAGATGCGGGGCTAATTGCGGGGTGCCGGAGCTCGTCGGCGCGGCGCTGCCCGCTGTTTTGGCTCAGCCATAATTACCTGGTAGCCGCAGATGTTTCACGCCATTGTTGCGCGCCCAGACAGAGAGGAAGGGACGGATAGATGGACGGAGAGGTGGGGAGACACAAAAAGGGAGAGACAGAGGCCGGATCTCGCAGCCAGCTGCAAACTTCTGCACACACGCAAAGAAAACAGCGACCGGGCGCTTTCTCTCTCCATTCATCCGTCCATCTTTTTTTACCCATTCTTTTATTCATCTCTTTCAATCCATTATCAAACCAACCCTTTTATATTTGCACCTTGAGTGTTGATAGGTGATAATAATTCTTTGTGTGTGTGTGTGCGGGGTGCAGCCTTCCCACTGAGGCAGAACAAAGTAGCGTAATAACTCAGACACTGAGCTGACCCTCTCTGCTGCTCTCAAGTACACTTAATGGAGGTGTGTGTGTGTGTGTTAGCATGCATGTGCATCCTTGTGTGTGTGTGTGTCTGTCTGTTGTATTTGAATATGACTGCTTGCACATACACGACTATGTGTGTGCGTGAGTATGTGCTTGTGCATGTGTGTTCAAATAGCTGATCCCCTCCAGGGGTGAATTGTTATGGATGCTGTTCTGTTGAAATTACTGTTATTTGTTTCCTTTAAAACAAGCTAATTGCAGCATAGCGGATTGCTCTGTGTGTGTGTATGTGTGTGTGTGTCAGTTTGTTTGCTTCCTTGTTTATTGTTTGTTTGTGTCGCATTGCAGACCCCTCCAATTTCTTTAGCATGGACACATTTTCACTCCGGCGTCAAAACTCATTCTGCTGCAGCTGTTGGGCAGTAATTTCACTTTTTAGCCAATTTTTTTTTCTCCCCACAAAGCTAAACTCTGCTGCTCCATAAAAAACAGGAAGGAAATTATCCGCACATAAAGTGAGTTACAAACAGTAAATCTCACCCAGTGAAAAGGATTCATTAACTTTTAATTTTCTGTTTTTATACTCAAGTCTTACTGAGCAAGAAAAAAAAAACACTGTTCTTCTAAGTGCTGCAATCATTCGCTCCAGTGATGTTTATGTCTTTGTCAGTTATTTTTCTTGCAAATGAACTCAAACACTCAACCACATGCATCCGTTTATGTGACTCGCTGATCACTTATAAAAGGGTTAAATCATCCCATATCCAAAGGACAGACTGCATTATAGTGATATTCATCCATTCATATCGATTCTCTACTTCATTACAATTTTGGTGAACTGACCCTTTAAGTGACTTTCAAGGACAGTAAAACCTGACGGTCTGTCATTCTACAAGAAACAAACAACAACAGAATATAGTTAAAAACAGCTACACTGACACAAAGGTACAATTGTGTGTGGTGTAAAATGTGTGCAGCACAAAAACTAAAAGCAGTTTTGCCAAATTCAGTCTTTGCACGTGGGACTTGGAGCATTAGCCAATACCTTCAAGTATCTGAATAAAGTTTCTGAGTGAATGTCATCACTGTGTAAAATTACTTATGATAAAGTTTTTCTTTAATTTAGAAGAAGAGAGGGAGCTGGTACTTTATCAGCTAAGGTTTCAGAATCAGTATCAGGAGAAAAAAAGTTGGATCGGTGCATCTTTCTTATCTCATTATTATTACTGATAGAGATGATGTTCAAGGCAACAAAATTAAGTTGCAATTAATAGAAATGATCCTTTACTCAGTGTGGAGTTAAAGTAAAGTAGAACTACACACAGCAGAAAGTACTTCATCTCTACAATCCAACTATTGTTACATGAAATCAAATAGTAAATATCCAAACTCAGACAATGTCAAGCAGATGCAGTGTGTGTGTGTGTGTGTGTGTGTGTGTGTGTGTGTGTGAGTGAATTGAAACCAGAGCAAGAAGGAGAGCATGCTGGTGTTAAGTGTGTTAAGTGGGACATCTCAGACAGACAGGCCATCCTCTCACAGGCACCCTTGTCTGCCAGGCAGGTGAGCCAGTGTCTCTTTATCTGTTTCTCTCTCTCTCTCTCACACACACACACACTCACACACACACACACCTCTGCCAGCTCCTTCACGTCCCCCTGTGCCAGGTACGTCTACGTCCCGTCTTTGTGTGCGAATGAAAGCGCGGCAGATCTGACGAGGAAGAAAATACACACACACACACACAGGCCGCATTCTCACGGGGGGAAGAGGAGGGACGAGAGGAGGAGAGGGAGAAGAAGAGGTGGCCTCGCCTTCCCTCTCATCCCTCAATCCAACACTTCTCCTCCTTTCGTTTGGTTCCATTCATTCGTCAGTTCTTTCCGTTTTGTGCCGTTCCATATGCTGCTGCTCTGTCTGTCTGTCTCTGCCTCCGCTCTTCTCCTGTCCTCCCTTTCTTTGCGCTCCCATCCTTTTTCTCCCCCATCGCATCGCTCCCTTTCTTTCCCATCCATCCTCTATTTCTCCTCGCCTCGTTCCAGTTTCCAAGTGCTTGGACGGGGGCTCGCTGCTCCGGTCACTGCTCAGGGAGTACGGTGAGCTAAAGTAGGCTCGGTGTAGAAGAACATCACACACACACACACACACACACTTGAACAAACAAACAGAATCGAGGCCCCTTTCTCTTGCTCCAATTTCAATTGTGTCTTGTTTGCTACCTGCACATGTCTCTACCTCCTCCAGATCCCAGAGCTTATCTGTACACGCAGCCTAGAAAGCATTATGAGAACTGGTCTGACATCATACGTATCCAAACACCAAGCGCTCAGAGATAAGCTTCCCTGCTCCTATCTCAATCAGTTACTCAGCACTCAGGGCCAAGCAAAGTTCAGCACGACAGAACTGCACTGAAGTTCAAACCAACACGAGAGAAATCAATTATTCTCGCCTCTGCCAATTATAAAAGTTACTGCAGGATAACATGGAGGATGTGTAAGATTTGTCAGGCAGCACAAAAACATCTTAATGTAAAGGCCTGACACTGACGAGCAAACTGACCTGAGAAATAAAAAGCCTTTATTATTGTGACTAAACACACGCTGATTGCACACGAGTCACCTTTAGGGTCAAACAACGGTGAATACTATAAGCACATATTTCAATAGCAGATGAATGTTTGCATTTCCACGATTTAATTTCATCCGCTCGCTTCTCTTCTCACTGGACGTTATAGAGCCAGTAACAAACGCATGAATGGCTGCAGATGATTGACGGCGTCGGAGAAAGAGAGCGTCTGTATGAGAAGCTGAATCAGTTCTGTTCTTCCTCGTCTTCTATTTACGAGCAACAGCCTCCTCATCATCGCCTTCATCGTTGCATATTGATTCTGTGGTCGCTCTCCAGGCGCGCGCTGACCTTTCATATGAGGTGCTTGTTCTTTAAGACTTCAAGAGGTGAGAATGATTGATGTCTAATCTTTGATATCCTCTGAAGATGTGTGTGTGCCGGTGTGTGCGGTGTGTGTTTGTATGTGGGTGTGTGTGCGTCGCTTGCTTAGGACCTCCTATAGTTAAGGAACCAAAGGTCCTCAGGGTATTAGAGCAGCAGATCAGGGAGTCAGCCGACACACACACTCACACTCGTACACACACACTGGCGCACATCGTGGTGTCTCGGCGACCTCTTGGTGAGTTCAGTGGCAAGGCGTGGTGAGAGTAGTCGTTTGAACCCGCGGATCTTAAAGCTCACACACACACACACACACACTGACAAGCACACACGCACACACAGATTAATGCTAAAAGAAGGAAACAGTTGAACCTTTTTTTTTGCTCCTGGGGGGTCAGGGGTTGGAGACAGGAGAGCAGAGCGAGCAAAGGCCTGCTGGAGGTGAGGGAGACTGACAGAGAACGGCGATGAGGACAAGAAAGAGGAGAGATAGAGAGAGAAGAAGAAAAAACTAGTTGTCTTCTACAATCTCTGCTTTCTCAAAACGTCTTTGCACACTGTTCAATCTTCTCTGTCCTACTGTTATTACAGACAAGGGGCAGCTAATCCACTCATCCATGGACTCTCCTCTTCAGTTGAGCTGTGATGTTTACATCATGTCAAAGCTTTATGGGAGATTTTGTTCAGATAAAACAACTATAAAGCAAATACAGAAAAACGTCTCTCTTCCAAGACTGTGCACTTTTACTGTAGTTATAGATGGGATTTTCAGTGTGGTTCAACCTAAGCCAGAAGGTCTCACTTCAGCTCTCTTCTTGTATTACTGTTGGAGTCTGGTGCTCATAGATGTCGGTTTCCATTTGGAGAAACAGTCAGTCAATGTGAGTTTGTGGACATGATTATGAACAGTGACGATTTTCCTACATGCCAAGCTACATTAATGAAAATTAGCGACAGAAAACAGCCACAAAAATGGCGACAAGCAGCAGCTTTTTCCCCCAGTAGACTCACAGAAATAACATATAAGCATTTATTTTTGTTTGTTGATCAACATGACAAATGCTAACTGCTCCTAACAAACCTGTGTGCAACTTCACACTCACTAAATATAGATATATATGTCACTTTCCATTGATTAAGGCAAAACAAAATGCCCTCAAACTATCCAACAGGAAAGAGACTGAATGAACGACTTGAAATCAAACACAAATTCAGTCTGATTATAATCACTTTCACAACAATAGAATTTTTACCCTCTGTAGGAAGCAAACGTTTGGAATCAATTTTCAAGGGGGGGGTCAGTATTAATATTGTTGGGATAACATTCTGTGATGCCGAAGTGCAGAAGCAAAGAAATTATAAGCCATTAAGAAAGAAGAAGGAAGAGAGAAAGAGAGGCAGAGTTGTGTGTGAGAGATGAAGACAGCGGAGGGGGGGGGCGAGGAAGAGGCAAGAGATGAAGGAAAAGAGAGGAGTCTTTAATGTACGTGGGTCTTGTAAGGTCAGTCGGGGGCTGGGGAGGAGGGGGGAAAGGTTACAGGAAAGGTTACCATTATTTATTTAATCACTGATCCATCAGACGCAGCACGCACACACGCACAAATTCCCTCTCACACACACACACTTATTATCTCCCACTCGCCTTTTTTTTATAACACACACGTGCGTAACAGCTTAATCTTCTGTCAGATTGAATAAAAAAAACAGACGGTGAAGGACACAGATGAGTGATTTTGCCAAAGCAGACAGGTTGTATCTGCAGGAGAATAATGGTAATAAAACCTGAGACAGAACTTAAACGTGGAGAACACACAGTTGCACAAAACACACACCAGATGTCAAAATAAATATCTTCACAACTATTGGATGGATTGTCATGAAATCAACACCAGCAAAACCACGAATATTCCCATCATCCTCAGCTGTTTAGTGTGAATTAGCACTGACTTATGAAGAGAAACAGGTTGTGAGTCAAATGTTGACCTCTACAAAAACGACACAACTTAAATGAACATTTGAAGTATCAGTTATTTGGAGTCTTCTGACACTAAAATCTTCTTTGCTTTCAATGCATGGACTCAAAATTACAGGTCACACTCAAATACAATTGTTTGCTCACAGTTACTAAACTTGGACGCTGTGAAGGATTGACAGGATTTTTTTGTTGTTTTCAGCAATATGGGTGTGTTATTCGCTGTGATTTAAGGGGATTATGGGAATTGTCGGCACATTTGGATTTTGTCTTTGACCAATCTTGTTTTTTGGCAAAGGTAAAATGACAAAACTGTTATTTTCCTTTGCAGCCAACAGTGTGCTTTGGCAGCTTTTGTTGTCCACAAATTGAAATGTTGAGGACATTTGGGAAATTCAATTACAAACACCGTGTCTACTACAATCACCCGAAATTAGGTCGTTTTTTTTCTATTAATATTGACACCAAATTGAGTTTTTCTGCTGCATTTAAAATGTTCTTCTTCTGTCAGACATCTCCTCATGAAGCTCTCCTGAACTTGAACTGAGTTGGACAAACTACCAGTCACTACTACTGTAACCACAACTGCATTCTGTGAACTTTCCAAGGTATTTTTGGCCCAATTCCCTCCTGGATTTCTAACCCAACCTGATAGTGACATGAGCGCTGGTTTTCCTGGAACGTGTAAAGAGGCACAGGAAGACTAAAGAGAATAGGAGAGTGGTGCTTCGCCTGTGCATGCAAAAGAACACTCATGAAATATGGAAGACTTTGGAATAGTCAATGTAATTAATGTTAGCGTTGAAACAAAACGTCCACCCCTGCTGTCATATCGCTTGTTTCACACACACACACACACACACACAGACACACACACACATGCGTCTTATCCGGAAGAGACAGAGGGTCGGGTGGATGGATGGAGAGGATGACGGGAGGATGAAAGTGCCGCGCTCGTTTTTTTTCTGCCTTCTGTGTCGGAGAATGCCCCGAGGCAAGATTTAACAGAGGGAAGAGATAGAGAGAGGAGGTGAAGGATAGAAAAAAGGGACGTTAAAAAGGGAGGTGTCTCAGTGACAACGCCAACATCACCCCCCCCCCTCACTCCCTCCATGTCTCCCTCTCTCTGCTCCGCTCTCACTCGCCTTGCTTGAGGCCTCAGTAGCCCTTTGCGGGGTGTGACCTTGGTGGTCAGCGAGCTGGTTTGGACGTGGAAGGAAACGGCCATATGGGTGAGACAGAGCGAGAAATAGATGTAGAGATTCAAGGAGAGAGCCATCTAATCCTTGATTCGTCTCTGTGTCTTCTCTCCCCCTCCTCTCTCTCGCAGACACGCCGTCTGGGCTACATATGTGCTCCTTCACCCCTATCTCTTGGCCTGGGCCGAGGCCAGTGCCCCTGCCACCTTACCCAGGGCAAGGGCTGCATATGTTGGGAAGGTGGGTACAACAGAGGGGGGAGATGGGCTGGGTGGGCAGCAGATGGCTGAGCCCTAAGGCCTCCGCTGGTGTGGCCGGTGGTGAGTGTGTATGCATGTGGTGGGGGTGGGAGGTAGGTGTGTGTGTGTCTGTGTGTGTGTGTGTGTGTGTGCGATGGAGGTGTGTGTGGGTAGGTGGTAGGAGTGTCCGTCTGTGTGTGTGTGTGTGTGCAGGTTTTCTGCTTGGAAGGATGGATGGAGGGGCACCAGTGCAGAAGAACTTCTTCTGGTCACGGTGAGAGAAAAGGGGAAGAGGAAAGAGACAGAATGAAGGGAGAGAGATGGAGAAAGAGAAAGATGAATCCAACACAGCTGAACAGAGAGAAACGCCACCTGCCTTTACCTGGATGTCTTTTATTCTGAAAATCATCACCCTCATTAATCTTCACACACAGGATGAGCAGCAGATCCAAGCAATTAGATGCTCCATACTTTTGCCATTGATTTACAAATTATTTACCATTTTATATCACTGCTTTCTCTAGTTTCTTTTCAACATGTTGTCGGTAGTTTGCAGCACAAGTTGAGCTTGTGTCAAGGATAAACGGTCTACCTACAGCATGGTTGGTAACTGAATCTAGATCGAGGCCATTTGAAGCTGAGAGGATTTGTTGCATCAGGATGAACTTGTGTTTTCTTCCACTATAAGTAAAACTTATGCATCTACTGTCTTTTCTTCTTTACCACATTACGTCTAATTCTGTTTAAGTATACAAACTGATTAAGTGCAGGAACGACGACTTCGATACACAAAGGTCTTTTCATCATCACAAATTGTAGCTTTAAGTTTTAGTAGAATAAGTTTTTCAAAACAAAAGTAATGAGATTTCTCTTTTTTTTTTAAACAATCGTTTTCTAAACCATCAATTATTCACCACTGTTTTGTTTTTCTTGTCTTATCTGATGAAGCATCATGACGAGTGTGTTCGCTGGATGTTGTGGGTGAGAAATGTCCTTGATATTCTTGCGTGTGTTTGCTAAACATTTGTATTCATTCATGCGAGCAGACGTATTGTCCGAGTGTATATGCGTGTTGAATGTGTGTGTATATGGCCTCTGGCGCCCTGTCTCCTCTCTGCCCTCCAAGGAGGCGAGACACAACGTCCACGCCGCCCACCCCCGCATGTGGGAAGGAGAGAGGGAGGCAGAAGATATCGGTTTTGTCCTTCATCTCTCCCACAATCCCCCTCTTCTGCTCCATTACATACGCGGAGTGTCCCGAAGACGCTCGCAGGTATGACACAGCTGCCACGCTCTGAATCACACACACACACACACACACACACACACACACACACACACACACACACACACACACACCTTGCAGGTATGGGCCAGTTGCCATGCTCTAGATAATTGGCTGTTGAGGGTGCAGCTTGTTAGCCAGCCACAGCTGACATGCCAGACACACACACATGCACACACACACACACACACTAGTTAAAAGAGCCAAGAACTGAACAACCACAAACGTCGTGATGACTCAATCTTCTGTCTTCGGGCTCTTTCTTTCTACATGTCTTTCTTCCTTTTCAGACATTCGATCACTTTCTCTGAATCTTCTCGTCCCTCTCTCACATTCTTTCTGTCTTTATCGCCTCCATGTCTCTCTCAGACAGATGGGTCGGCCTGCTGCTCCTGATGTTTCTATTAAAATGACATTACCAACCATAAAAACTTGGATCGTCCAGCAGCCCATTCATAACCATTTAGCCCGCACCTGTTTGGTAGAGAGGTGTGTGTGTGTGTTGTTCATGTGCGACTTGTCAGAAGGAGGCGACTGAAATGGACCGAACTCACACCGTCATTACACACACACACACACACACCCCACAGACTCCCAGAAGGTCGTCCCTCAGAGTGTGTGTTTGAAGTAAGGAGCTGTGTCGTGTTTGTCTGCGTGTGGATTTTTACACACCTGTGTATGTGTGTGTGTTTCCATATTGATGAATATTTGAGTGACCTGCATTACTTAGCATTAAAACTGGGAACTTATGTTTACATTGTGCATACTTTCAAGTATAATCGCTTCTATACTTTGTGGGGACTTTCATCTTTTCTGCAAGTCTGCTCATGCAAATGTGTGTGTGCGAGTGTGTGTGTAAATGAAGCGCCACAGGCTGTGGTTGTCCATGCCTCCTGGTAATGGATACTAATGGCCCTGGGCAGGCCTCCATGGAGCAGGGGGGTAGATTTGTCTGTTTGACCCCATCCTGCCGCCCTCACCCTGGGAGGGGAGGGCCTGAGGGGTGGGAGGCCCTGTGGGGGTCTGGGTCACCATCAGCATACATAACACTCAACACACACACACACACTGTGAGCTGTGTACGAGACAGTGAAGGCACGCAAGCTCACATCACACACTGAAGGTTAGAAAAACTTCTGATTACACAGGAATTGCAACATGAATTTTTAAAGCAGTCGGAAAATGTCTTTGCGGCCAGGCAACCTGTTCTCCTCTCTGTCGCTGTCATTGCAATCAGATGCAAAACAAGAGCAAGCTGCACTTTCTGGACGCGTTTGCGCTGTAAGATCATTAGCGCAATATCTTCTGTGACCTTGAGACCGGCCAGGTAGCGGCTGCAAGCGATGCGCAATTGATGGTGCTATCAGCGGTCGCAATCCATTCTTTGTGAATTCGCCCCTCTATGTATGAACTTCAGCATTCAACTGTGTATTCAAAGAAAAAAAAAAAAAAAAAGATAAAACCACTTTTCCAAACCGTCCTTTCTAAAGAGCACCTCTTAGAAAAAGAAGCTTGGCTTGTTGGATCTTTAAAGTGTCATTCCATCAATAAAATGGTGAGGGACACAGGTGCACATGCGTACTGTACACACACACACGCTGGTCTACTACATATCTCTGCTGCATCCTCTTTAAAGTGGCAACTTGTTTTTTTCACCGCGTGCCTTTTAAAACCCAGGAGCCCTTTGGAAGTGAACAGTACAAAGAGATTTCAAGGAGCTGAATGTGCGTAAATTGTCCAACAGAACTTAATTCTTTATGTGTAAATGCAGGATCAATTAGCTTGATGTGAAGGTTTCAAGGACTGGAAGATGTTTTTCAACTTATTAAGATGTTTTTTTTTTTGCCTTGTGTGTCTCACGTTTGCAGTCATTAACAGTCTTAGCTCAGTTTAGTTGATGGATTGAAGGAAACTGTTACTGTCAGAGAACTGACCTGAACTTTGTGCTAAAGCTTAAACTCACATGTGGAAGGATGTAAAGAGATGGATTTCTTCCTTCCTGGAGCAAAATGACCAGAAGAAGAAAAGATGTGGCCATGTTGGAAAGGATCCACTGTGCACTCGTCATGTGCAGCTGATTATAGCTTTCTGCAGAAAAGTGACATTCAGTTTTCTGTAAAGGTTTTGAGGAAAAAACCGACCTCCAAGCCAAGAGCAGCTAAATTTGTTCTTCCCTTTTCTCCTTCTATCTCCAAGTAGGTGAATGTCAAAAGGAGGGGAGCGGTTCAGGTAAACAGGGCTCTCAGGGGAGAGGTGACCTTTGGGTTCGCAGTCAGGGGGACAAAGAGGGGAGGGAGAGGGACGGGAGGGAGGTCGAGTGGAGAGAACAAGGCTGAGGAGTGAAAAGGCAGAAAGCAAGAAGAGAGAGAAAAAGGAAGAAGGAAAGGAGTGTGTTGACTTCAGCTTCAGAAACTACATCATGACTTAAATAACTCGAAAGCAGTGTTTTTCATTTTATGGTATTTTAGTTAAACACATATCTCAGGTTTGGAGCAGGTTGAGTTTGATAAAAGCTCTTTAAAAGCATTTGCTAGATTTCTTCAAAAGTCTCAACCAGGTATTTTTGGTTTTTGTGCAGATCTAAGCTAAACCTTTGATGATCATGACTCCAAAGTGAGAGAGGCTTAAAGCAGAGACTTCAAGGATAAAGACAAGGAAGAAGAGATGAAAATACAGTACAAACGATAAATCTTGGCAAATATATTATGAAGTGTTTGTCCGCACTGAATGTAAACTTTTTTTCCTGACAAAGCCCCTTTATACTGGAGGTTTTTACTCATTGATTTTGGATCAATTTTGTCCTTGTGTGCAATGAAAAACTTTGCAGTTCTGGCTTGCATTGTCTTTATAGTTAAAACCAATGAGGCTTGTTGGTCATATTCAATGACTCTGACAAACTAAACTGACAGAAAGAAACATCACTTGTAGGAAAGTAGTGACCCAGACTCTTGTGTGTCTGCACCAAAAGGCAAAAGGTGAAGAATTTACTTGCGTTTTAAATCAAATTCTTCAAGATGAAAACAGAAAGTTTGGCGCATCATTCGTGCCATCTGCCCACAGTGGGGAGGGGTGTGTGTCTTAGCCGGTGGGTGAGGCTGGATTGGGATCGATGTCTCCTCTCCACAGGTAACTGCCACTGCTCATGAGGCCGACTCTCCTCGGGAGGCTCGGCGCTCCGATTGTTCAGAGCAGAACAAAGGTGACAGATTCTCTCTTTGAGCTCTCTGTTGCCGTCTTCTCCTCTCCCTCGTGTCTCGTCTCACAGTGAAACTTTCTTCTTCTGCCACCTCCGCCTCCCTCTCGCCTCGTTCTCCGACTCTGTCTGTCTGTCTGCCTCTCTGTCTCCCAGCGTGGCGGGCAGACATCGGTAACCCTAGGGAAGTGCTTCGCTGTGGGAAGGAGCCTTGGCTTTAAGTGGCTCTAAGTGGCTCTCGCTGTTTGTCTCTTTAGTTGTTTATTTTCTCCTTCGCTCGCCCCGGGCAGGGAGGAGAGAGGGACACTTAGCGTCGGGGAAAAACACAGCGTGGCCAGGCAGGGAGGTTTAATACCACTTAGTAGCCTGCAGAGTTTACATGTGAGGGAGGCACAGAGAGACAAAGTGCAAGTGTGTGTAAGTTTATTATTGCAGTTTGTGTGTGTGTGTCATTTTATCATTAGAAATGTTATAAAGATGTCAGAGGGCTTGTGCGCATTTTACCATGTTTTTGTAATTACAGTGTGTGCGCACGCGTGTGGGTTTGTATTGACAAAGCCGAAAGGTCCAGGTATGACCTTCTAAGATGACATTATTTGCCATTGATTTGCCTCTGTTTCATATTTTGTCTCACTGGGACTACTGTACCAACAATCGCCCGCTATTGTTCTGTTTTTAAAGACAAACAGCTACTTAACGTTCCCTCATGCAAAAGGTGAAAACTGTGGTGGTTTTTGGTCAATGCCTCAAATCTGGCCTGGAAAAATTTAAAGCTGACCCACGCTAAAGGCCAAGCGTTGTTTTCAAAGCCAAAATACCAACGAGATATTTTATCAACTTGAACCTAACGAAGGCCAAAACATGTTACTAATTCATGAGTAATATGTGAAGTATTTCTTTAGAAAAATATCCTGAGGAATGGCGGATGAGCAACGACCAACTTTGGATTTGGAAAAAAGCCAGAGGTTTAATTTCGTCTACTAAGTCCGAACAACGAGCTGAAAGATGCTGACACACTTCAAGGAAACTCATCACTACATTTTTCCTTTCACATTTGTTCAACTGTATCTAATATATCTATGTATTAGTGCAGCTTTAAATAAAATAAAAAGGTGAATTCAGTCGTCCCATGTGACGCCAAGTCCTGGCTCTGTCCATGGTGCTGATTTTTGCTTCACATAGACAGAGCTGCCTGATGATCTGTTATTGATTTAACCTGGTTAATATCAGTATCAAAGTATCAGCAGAAGAAGAAGAGTTGACTTATTCTTATGTGATAAACTGAACTGAGACAAGCTGCTCGTCTACATCTGTTCACACCATCGTCCACATACGTCCACTTAGATCCACATATACCAGCCTGCATGTCTCACTGCCTCAAAATGAGTTCCAACAGGAAGTAACTTGTCTGCTGCCGTGAGTATGTGCTGTTCAAAGATTAAGGCAAATAGGGGTTTAATGTCTCTAAGTGGTAAGCAAGCATGAGCTGTGAATTCATGCGAACTGCCAGCGAGCATGTGTTTGTAAATGTGTGTGTGTGTGTGTGTTTCCAAGAACCTAAGCGAGTGCATCTTAGTGTGTAATGCGTGCAAGGCCGGGCAGATGTACGGAGAGAAATTAGCGCTCTCTTAAATACTCACCTCACCTCACACATATCAACACACACACATACACACACCTCACAAATGAGCACTTCCACATCGTAATGGGGATTACCTGCATGGCCTCACATTGCACTTCTCATCCTCTTGCAAACACACACTTGTGCAGTTGCTCATCTGTCCTTGTTCCATCCTCCCCCCCCCATCACTCTTTCTTGTTCTCATCCTTGTTTTCTCTCTCTCTGCCACACACACACACACACACACACACCCCTCCAGTGTCCTAGCTGTCTCAACTTGAGCAGCAAATGAACACAATTAGCCACGGCTCCACAAACACACACTGGGGTATTGTTTTGCTCACACTCACTCAGACCTTAATCTGGTGCTCCAGAGGGACCTTGTGTGTGTGTGTGTGCGTGTGTGTGTGTGTGTGTGTGAGTGAAGGCAGTCGAGGGGAAGCGTTGCAGAGCCCAGCTGACAGAAGGGGCTTCCAGGCCTCTTTCCCCCTCAGAGGTTTCACGACGATGTTCAACTCCTCGCGCCTTAGTCCTTGCTGTGCTCGCCTCAGTACCCTCCCTCCACACACACACACACACACACACACTCTTTGAGCAATGGCCCATTCGGCTTGAATGCATTTCAAACACGCACGCACACGCAGCCACAGCCTTCGGTCAGAGCCAGATGTTACGGGGTGAACAAAGGCATTGAGTCACAAGTTACTGTTCTCAACAGCAGGTTGAGCCTCAGGTCATTATTAGCACACACACACACTCCTTCACACACACACTGAGCAGTGGACTTCCTCACTACATTGCACACCCACTGACTGTGCTCGCCGTTTCTTCCCCTTGAGCAAGTGCGTGTGCTGCCTGCCTAATTAGACAGCAGGTATCTGCCTGACAAGATTTCTTGCAAGAACACCTACACAAGTGGGCGCCTAATGACTGCGCTTTAAGATGCCTCCCAGGCCTGAGCAGAGGAGGTGGGTGCCTTCGCAGCCAGCCCTCTCTCTCTCTCTCTCTCTTTCTCAGTGGCTCGAGGCCAGTCGCCGCAGCCACACCAGCAGCCTGTGGCGCGGAGCGTTTAGCATCAATGCTAAACGACTGAAGCTCGATCCCAGACCTCAGTTTAAGATGCACAACTGCTTCTGGTGATGCCAAAAAAAAATCACCACTGAACGTCCTTTTAAACTTTGCAAGAAACTTCCATAGGAACAGCTTAACAAAAGAAAGTCGTACTCTCAGAACTTTCTGTCACAGCTTGTGGCCTTTCTCCACTTGTCATTGTCACTTGTTGTCATGTGACCTAAGCATGGGACGTTCTTATCTCCATCTGCTGAGGACGACCACAAGATGAAAGTTTCTGAAAAACCAAGTAAGTGGACCTTTAGTTGAGACATTTTGTCAAGATGTTTGACTGATGTCTGTTATCCAGATTAACAATCCTAGTTCTAATAAAAAACAATAAATAATAATAATAATAATAATAATAAGAAGAAGGAGAAGAATAAGAAAAAGAAGAAGAAGAAGGAGAACAATAAGGAGAAGAGCAAGAAGAAGATGAAGAACAAAAGAAGTTATCAGCTTTTTCAGACATTAAACTAAAAATTCACATAATGCATAATAGTGACATACAGTTCATTGCTTTGAACATAACTTTGATCATTTAAGAGATTTTGTATAAATGTGCACTATTGTGACACATAGCTAAAGATATAATAATCAATACTGTCAACCATGTCACCAAGTCAGATTCAAGTGTGTTTAAGTCTAAACTGCATAGAAAGCGGAGTTGGTAAAAACTGTGAATAATAAGATAGAGGAGACAGAAAAAGTGCAATCTAAAAAAGAAGGTGAAGAGTCAATGAGAACATCGAGAGAGAGGGAACAAAGAGAGCTTCTATTAACTTCTCAAATATTTATACAGACATGAAAACCTGCTGGGCCGACTTTAAATCCTTTGACAAAATCACTATATGCTCTTTGTTTATGACACTGAAAACATCCCGTTACTGCTGCATGCTTGGAGTTTTTGAAAATTTCAAGCTCATAAAATACAAATGCATTTATCAACACACATAAAAACAATTACAACACAGTCAAATTATGTTACAACCACAACCGCTCCAATTGAGATGAAGAGCTTTTTTTTTTTTTTATCATGAGGTCTTTTTCCGATCTGTTCCTGTGAGTGACAATGAGAGGAGCTGAACCCTGTGAAGCACCACAGTGGCATTTGGAGTGGACACACACACACACGCACGTACACACACACACACACACATGCACAATGTCATTACCATCGCTGCATCGAGCCAGAACTCAATCTCAAAGTGCACCAGATGTGCTCGCTCGTGCAATTATTCCAGCAAAGACATTGGCTCAGATGTATTTATATTTGCGTGTGTGAGAGTGTGTGTGTGTGTGTGTGTGTGTGTACATACGGTCTTGTTAGAGCTGTAAATGTCTTCCATTTGAGCTGCTGGCTGACCTTCTAGCTCCCGGTTTTTCATGTTTAGCCTTTCCCAGCGTTCTCACCTTTCCTGCCAAGTTAACTGTAGTCTCTCCATCTCTCTTTCAGTCTTTCGACATCTTTCTCTCCCTCTCATCTCAATCACTTCGCCACTTTTTCGAACTGTTGCTATGCATCTGCTATTTTATTCATCTGCTATTTATTTTCCTGCCATTATTCTGGCATTATTTTTGGACTGACTTACTCTTTCAAATGATTGATTAAATAAATAAAAATTACATGAAAAAGGGGGGGGTATAAGAAGATAATGTGCAGGTATGTTTACACCTGTTTTTTTTTTTTTCAATCTTTTCATCTTTTTAGCTGCTCACGCCTGCACATGAATCAAAACAAAATCATATCATCAAAGGATGGCATCATACAGACCAAATATAGAAATATATATTTACTGTGTACCTGAGTATGTTGAGTTCAGGTGCGCACACACACACACACACACACACACACACGCTGAACCTCTGGTTAACGTGTCCGCTGGTCGCGTCACCTCCCCATTCCCTTTTCCTTCACATGACAGTCGTGCCAGCTTTGTTTGGGCAAATTGCTGCAGAGTCATTTGCATATGTCTGTTCTGCGCTCACAAGTTCACATTGTTTTTAATCGGGAAAATATGCTAATGCTTTTGTGCGAACATGTGTGTGATTGCGCTCATGCATCGCTCCACTGTGCGAGTGTGTGCGTGTCGCGTGGCGGGCCTTGTAATAATAGGACAAGGTGAGGGTGACAGAGGTGAGAGCATGTGTCGCATTAATACTCACTGCAACTATTATGCCCATTTGCATTAGTCCATATGCTGCTGCAGAGCTGAAGTGCTGCCCTGAGATCAGATTCCCTCTCAAAATTACCCCATTAATGTATATTTGAAATAGTTGTTTTGGTGAATGGAGAGCGACGAGAATTGCGAAACGTGAAATTTTGACCCCGGCTGTGATTAGATGTGAGAATTCCCAGAGTGCCCCTGGGCGTTGGTTGTGGGGAGGGAGCTGACCCGGCATCAGCACCTCGGTGACCTCGGTGTTAGCCGGAGATTACAGTGTATTAGTCAGGGTAAACAACGGTCCTCCTGCAGCCTGTCACCACTGCGGATTTCAAAATAAAAGAAAGGTGATGCATTTATGAGGAGAAAGGAGACAAACGAAGTGGATCATGAAGAAGTCACAACATTTTACTGTAAACACATAGTAAGGAGGTGTTGACTTGTGATCATGGTTTTAACTTTCCTTAGTCTCTCTGGTTGATTTCAGATATTCTACGGTGAAAACATCTCTACAAGCTGTCAGCAACTTCTTCTGTCACTCCACCTCCTCCCTCCCTTTTTTTTTAATCATTATCCTTTTCCCCTATTACCCAATTAACTTTTACTGTATTTTACGTAACTGTGTTTTCTCTTCAAGCTTCATTTTGACTCATCTTCCTTCTTTTTTCCAACTTTAAGTCAGGCACTAAGAAAAGTGACGCTGATGCTTGAGGCTTTTTGAACAAAATGTCTACAAGCAACTCGTGTTTCACAAAGTAAAAAGTGATAATACGATGATTGTGTCCTTGAACACTTCCCCTCACTTTTATAGACATTTTATAAATATGTTTTTCAAAAATAAAGGCTCCTAATTTTTCGTCTTCTTCTGTTCCTGCTCTCCTCTCTGCTCCACTCAATCCTTGAATTTCTCCCTCTCTCTGTAAAAGTGTCTCCTTTCTCCTCTTCTGCCTCCAATTAAATGCGTAGGCGTTTTATCCTATGATTAGTATCTTGGTTGTTCAGTGGGCAGGCTCATTATCTATGCGCCCTGTTAGTAAAAGCCTTAACGATGCCTAACGAGACGTCTAATCAGACTGGTTTTAGCCACAAAGGGCTAATTGCAGCTGTTGCTTCTGTCCTCCGCCGAAGCTGAGAGAGGCAACAGGAAAACCTGTTTGGATTGTTGGGTAATTTTAAAAACGCACACGCGCACGCAAATGCACACAATAAAAATACAAATGCATTATTGGTTGTTTCAGTGTGTGTGTGTGTGTGTGTGTTTCACAGAGGGGAGTCTCTCTGTGGCTACTTGTCATCACAGAGCTGCAGGTTTGACATGATGGGATGACGAAAACGGCTGAGAGTGCCTCAGGTAGCTACACACACACACACACACACACACACACACACACACACACACACACACACACACACANACACACACACACACACACACACACACACACACACACACACACACACACACACAGCTCTAAAAGGGTTTAGCATATAAATACCTAACTGGGCAGTTGTACAAGTAAGCACAATGGAGTTCTGAGCGTGTGTGTGTTTGTGCATCAGTTGTGTGCGTGCGTGCACGTGTTCAGATCTCTTTGTTGATGTTCCCTCTGATTCGGTGCCAGCGTCACATCCATCTGTCTCCATGACACACACACACACACACAAACTTGCACACACGCACAGGTAAGGAGTTTTATTTTGTCAAATTTAGAACCAAACCAATAGTGACAAATTTTTGCTTTTTGTTGTGGACACACCTGAGCAGTTTCTCACTAGTTGCCAAATTAATATTCTCAACTTTCCTCATGTCTGAAAACATCACACACACACACACACACACAGATCTCCATTCACATCAGATGGTTTTCATCATTCATTCTCAGTGAACAAACCAGCCTGTGCTGCATTAAGCATGTAAAGCCATACTGACACTGATCTGCACAAACTGGATTCTGATGCTCTTTAATGTTTTGGATACATGAATAAAGACTATTGAGGCTGAATTGGATGAATGTAACTGAAAGGCTTTGCTCGTCCTCTATCGTTGCAGTTTAGAAATTATACTGAGAAATACAGAAAATATACTGAGACAAATTAAGGTAGATAATGATGGCTACAGGTCTGGGAATCACAGCAGCCTAACAAACAGACAAAAGACAACTATATTACTGCAAATTCATTAAAAACTAAGAAGCATCTCTGCTCACTTTAAAGTGTTGCTCTGATGCAAACAACCAGAATATTATAAAGGAATTAATGTGGGACTTGAAGAGGTAAAATTTTTACTGACAATCACTATTGATGAAAACATCCAGATATGTGTTCAGTAAATGACCCGCATTCATATTTCACACAGCTTTAATTTGAATCTAATTTGAAATTTTAAAACACCTTTTTCTTAATAATTGATGCTATATTTGTTAATATAAATATTAAATATTTTAGCAAAGACTGAGTCATGATTATGAGCAGCTGCATGTTCTGTAAAGAGAAGGAAATGCTAGTTTGGAGGTGAGGAACAGAAGTGCATTGTTAATACATTTTAGTGATGCAGTCATCAATAAAAAATTAAAATAAAGGCTTTCTTTTGTTCATTAGTGACCCAGCTGTTGTAATCGCTCTTGAGCATGAATTAATTCACATACTTGCAGCATTTTACAGCAGGATCCTGATCACCTGTGTCCCCTGTTGTCTTATTTCACTACATTTCAGTGCCTGTTGAGCTGTTTTGTGCAGGTTGCAGTTACCATGTTTGACCAGTAGGTGGGGACATGTTCAGTCATCCCACCACGTCTCTCCTCCTGCATCTTTATCCTGCATTACTCTACTGTCACAGAGTAAAACTTGGGTGGATTTTATTAATAAAATAGATCAAAAATAAGGTTTAAAACAAACATACAATATAAACTTTTTGTGTTTTTCTCTTGTGTTGCAAAGGAAATGTTAAGTGACACATCTTCTCTGTAAATGATCCAGTGGACAAATGATGATTTCTCTAATTGAAATGAGGAGAATAGTTAAATGTGTTAATGTTCTTAACCAGTTTTGTTTAGTGAGTAGAAAATGCAGTTATTTCTCACTTCTCTCGTCTTTCAGCCCGGCTCTCCTGAGGCTCTCCTGGAGTGTATTTAATTTGTCCTGCCTGAGAGCGCTTATCAGATGGCATCTCTTCCTCTGTGTGTGTGTGTGTGTGTGTGTGGACCTCAGTGGGTCCTCTTTTGTTCAGTTCAGTAAGTATGTCTATGTGTGTGTTGACCTGATAATCTGTGTGCTTTATAGAGTGCTGTTCACACATTGGTCTCCACTCTGATCCCAAATCCAAACACAGCCCCCCTCCCTCCCCTCCTTTATCAAGCCACACACACACACTCATGCACACACACACACTCCATCCTGTTATTACCAAATCACTCTTTTGGGTGAAAGTGAGACTGTGGCTCGACAGACAGGATAAATTAAGTGATTCAATTCAGCTCTAAAAACAAGTTCAGTCTATTACAAACATTTAGAATCACAAAGAATTGGATTTATGATGCTGCCTCCTCAAACATCCTGTCCGTCTCTCTTTCTGTCTTCATTTCCATTCTTTCACCTATTTCTCTCTCCCTCTCTTTTTTTTCCCCCAGAGGCCAGTTGTGCTGATCACACACTGAATCCCACACAGATCCCAAACTCAAACACAGATTCTTTATCGGTGAACACACTCCGTCATAATCCCTGGATAACTACACCTGGGAGTGTGTGTGTGATTGTGTGTGTGTCCCCTGTGTTAATTCTCCAACTGTGCTCTTTTGAATACAGACATTATAATTTGAAGAAAAGCAGATTTACTGTAGCTGGTTCGAGCAGAGCTTCAACACAGACCCAGGATAAATGTCATCTAAATTATTATATAGATATCAGTCACACTTCACAAATGTTTTACTACAGTTTTAGTCACCTGACAAACATTAATCTAGATGAAATATAATGTTAAGAGGACGACTGTGTGTGCAGATTTACTTTCTTTAACATATCTTCCTTCTGTTGCTTCCACCTCTTTTCACTTTCTTCCTTGATCATAACTATCATATTACGGTTTTGGCTTAAAGGCATGATATCAGGTTGCAACGACTCCACACTCTTTTATATTACTTGCAGATACTAAATTTTGTTTCTGTCTGAAAGCTGTTTGCTGCTACAGACATAAACCATTTGCTCCAGTTTACACTTTTACAAATAAGAACTAAGTGAAGATGTGAACTAACAGCAGCGATGACACGGGTTGATGAGCCTTCATCGTCTCAGCCGTCTGATGATTCCAGCTTTAACCAGGGGATTTTTAAGTGACGTTGATGAGGCAGAGTAGAAATAAATGTGTAATGATTAAATGGGCCGCGCTGAGGTTTCCTTGTTGATGTCAATTACATCTTTAATTAGTGCATGTGTAATGTAAATACAGTCTGTTTTGATTGCTCCTGTGCCTCCTGTCCCACGGTAAAACAGATTTTCTCCCTCATTAGGCAGTCACTCCTTCAAGTGGCTGCGTCCCCCAGGACCTGCCCTGGACGAGCCTGCATGTGTGTGTGTGTGTGTATGTGTGTGGCAGTGAAAGGATGGAGCGTATGGATCCATATGGAAAAGTATTGTTAAGAATTTTTTTTAAAAAACGCTCACAAATCGGAGGTAAATTACAGTGTGACGTTACAAAAAAAACGTACACAATGTTCAACTTTTTAACAATTTAGCCTCTTTTCTTATTGACACACCTTTCATCCAGCCAGAAAGCATCAAAAAAGCATGTAATCACCAAGCTTCTTTTATGCGTCGCAGTCTACTGACCTATTCTCTCCAGTCAAACTCTGAATGCTCCTTTAGCCGCCTTCATTGTTCAAGATGTCATTATTTATGTCTCATCATTATTCCTGGGGTCTTGTGTGAATGCCGAGGCACATAAAAGGAACAGGACCATTTGAATAAGTGAGGCTGAAATGTCCCTCAAAAGCTGTGAAAAGACAGGATTTTGTTTTCCAAGAGTTGGAGCCTTTTATGTGAACACGAGCGGACTGCGTGGCTCCGTGCAGGTGTCTGAGCTCGCCTCAATGCGTGCTCGCCGCATTGTCAACTATTAACAGCCTTTTCAAAGAGTCTGCCAGTGAAAAGTTTCTGGAAAAGTACATGAAGGAAAAAGACAAGAGAGCGAAGGACATGGAGAATGAGAGAGGAGGGAAAAAAAAGAGAGACGGAAATGACGAGGCGAGTCCGCGAGGAAGCGAGGGAGAGGTGCCATGTGTTGCACACCTGAGCCCTGAGAAAAGGAGGTGGAGGAGGGGGGGTGAGGATGAGGAGGTGGAGGAGGAAAGAGGGGCATGATGGGAGAGAATCAGTTCCACTACACGCTCATTACCACCAATTCATCTGGAAGACATCTCTGCACAGATCCAGCGCTGGCTAACTCAGCCACGCTGGCTCTCCCTCTCCCTGCCTGTGTTCATGCACTTGTGTGTTAATGTGCACGTATGCACTGATGTAGCTTCGCTGTGCTGTCTTTTCCACCCAATTCCTAATAAGATAAATGGCTTCATAATGAACCATACATACAATCTACTTGCCTGCTCTTTTCAAGTCCTTTCTCTTCTGCATACGTGACTTCCCTTCTGCTGCCCCGCTCTTACTTTGAAGGCTGTGCTGTGATTTAACATGACAAACACAAGTGCTTGCATCTTCTTATGATAATGGAAGCTGGCGTGCGCTCGCTGTATTACAAGGTCTCTCATCGGGCCAGTTTAGGCCTTTTACTATTAAACGCAGCATTGAATATGCTTCTTAAGAACAACAGAACAGAAAGCCACTCAAAGGCACAAATGGTCAAGGACAAATGAAGGGGTTGAATGCTAATTTGTACATATGTTTACGTAAAGTGAGTGGTTTTAAATGTGAGTGCTTCCAGTGGTCTTTAAAGTCCAGAGTGGGAGAAACCTGAGAAATGACTTCATAAGAATTAAGAAGCGTTTAAGCACTTTATTTTGGTAAAACAATCTTGTGTCTTTGAGGCATGATTATAGATCATTTGTTGTTGGTAAGTAAGTAGAGATGGAGAGAGAAGAAAACATAAAGCATCCAGTGCTGTAAGAGCCACTTAAGCACATATGTACAGTTGGAGAAACGTTTATGTTGTTATGTCATGTAATACAAAATGTTATTTAGCTTTGTGTATATTTCCAATACAGCAATACAGGTGGACTATGCACTTATGTTGCTATTATTTGGGTTGAAGTGCCAGAATAATAGGATTTTTTTTTTTAAGGTAAGTAAACATCTCTGTTGGCGAATGAAATACATGAGGCCTCCTTCACTACAAACTCAGTGGTAACATTGAAGCCAGGTACCAGAGAGAAGAACGTTACGCAAACTGCAAAGAGAGTCTTCAAGTGTGGCGGCACATTGTCAGAGGAGATCGACCTACAAGGAAGATGAAGAGCATGGCTACAAGGAAATGGAGCAAGAAGTGGCGCTTCACAGGTGAGTGGATGAGGAGAGATCAGCTTTTTTACAACGTCGAAGTCGAAGCACTCAGCAAATGTGGTTAAAACTTGTATAATTTCATCAGGATTTTTTTTTTTTACTGACCCTGTGTCTTATGCAGTCGTGTGGCCAGTTGAAAAATATTTCGGTTGGTGAATTTCAGTTCAAAAGCTAATTTTGGACCCTGGGTTTTCACAAGAAAGTTGGATTTATGTGAAACACAAGTCCAAACTAAGATCAGCCACGACCACATCTAAACACATTTAATCTGCTCATATCAACCAGAATCAAACTCATCCCAGTTCCCCCCTACCAACATAGTTAAAGTAGGCAAAATGTAAAAATCTATTCCAATACAAAACTTCCCAAAATATCAAAACATGATCAATCAAACCTTTGTTACACTCAGTGAATCTGTCTCCACGCTCTCTGTGTGCTGACATCCTTGTGTGTGCATCACCACCCATATGCACGTGCACATTAGCGTGTGTGTCGTACAGCTGGCAGCCTTGCAGACAGGTGGGCAGGCAGCACTTCCCTTCTAAAGAGTTGTAGCCTCACAAATGTTCCCTCCTCCCCCCCTCGTCCTTCCCTCTCGCTCCTCCCCCGTGCTGCCTTCCTCCTCGTCTCGTTAGCCGCTGTTTTTTTAATGCACCGTCCCAATCTGGAGGGACATATGCAGTCGCACATTTCCCCCCTCGTTTGGGCTCCTAAGAAACTGTCCCACATAAACATTGCAAATTAGTGAGACCAAATGGCCTTTTATGAATTCTTCTGTCGCCGAAACGATTTCAAATGGCTGCTTTTATTTTCTCTCTGATGTGCATCTGTTAAAGGAAATAAACAAGGAAACAACAACAGATTTTCGCATGTGAGCGCATGTTGGCGTCCAGAAGAAGCGAGATGAACAATACACCTGCGTGTGCGTTCATCAACATCTACACTCCTGCAGTTTATTATGGGATTTTCTGCCATATTTGAAAATAATGAAGATGGTAACATCCCCAAATTGCCATGTTCTTGTCTAGATTTCCATCCCAAGTACAGCTATTGTGTCGGAGCGAGAGGCATGCACAATGTCACCCCACCAGCTTGAGCATTTGTCCGTATGAGTGTGTGAGTGTGTGTGTGTGTGTGTGTGTGTGTGTTGCAGACTATCGTGCCAGAGCCCTCTGCCCCTCTCTCCATCTGCTGAAGCCCCCCAGGCTGGATCAAGGTCACTTCTCTGCTCTGCCTTGCTGTGGATGTGGATCTGTGCGCACATTTTACTGCACATGCATTAGCCAGTGTGTGTGTGTGTGTGTGTGTGTGAGAGAGATATGGTTGAAAGACACTGCTAATACCAGAGAGCGGAGGAGACAGGAAGGGGACGACATGTACACTTATAGAATAGATATTTGATATTATTAACAAGGTTGCTGACGACTCGGATGGACGCATCTGTCTCTCACCTGGTTTAGATCCTTTATCAAATGCTTCTTAAAGCTTTAGTTTTAGTCACCCTGATGTGCCAGTTGGGTGGTGCTTCCCTGCTTTTATTCACATAAAAGAAGCTTGGCAGCTCTGTAAAGATATATTTTAGTGCTTAATAACATCACATATGAAACTACAGCCGTTTGGTTCTTTAAGCGAAAGTCAAAGCAGCAAAGAAAGAAAAATATTTCCCAGTATGTTTTCCTCATTGTGACAATACTGTAAATACTTATTTATTTATTTTCCATTTATGTTTCTTAACTTCTGGCATCACCCTGCACTCTGTTGTGTTCAGCTTTATGTTGCTTATGTTTTGTCTCATGTTGTCTTTCAACATAAAGCACAGTCATTTCACTTATAATGAAATGTGCTGAAAGTGAAATGTGTTCTTATGTTTTATTAATGCACTGAAATAATGATGGTGAATGCCTTGTACTGTAGTTAAAATGTGAACGACTTATGTGTTTAATAGTTTTTAATCATCGTGAGTATTAATGTCTGCATGTCCTGATGAATGGAAACATCTACAACCAACAATTACAACAATCTGTGGGGAGTCAGCGAAGAGAGGGTGGAAATAAAGGATATAATATTCTGTTAGAACAAACATACCAGACGAGAAAAACTGGCGTATCTGCTGCTCAAATCTCTAGACAACACACACTCACAAGACACACACACACACACACACACTTAGCAGAAAGCAAACATTGACAGAGCGCTGCTCCTTCTCTCGGTCTTAAGACGTGCTTTCCCCCTCCAGAGGGAACAGACTGGGCACACTGCCAGACTCTGAAGTCCACTTAGCCGCTAATAGCTCACATAAGCACTGCACACTCACACACACACACACACACACATATACACACACCTATGCAAAGACACACACACTATTACAGTATTTATATTACAGAGACATGATAATTATTATACCACATAAAAACAAATAATCAGGTAAATGCAGGCTTAAAGAGGTGTGTTTTAGCAGCACTTTACTCGCAGGCATGAGGGATATAAACGAAACAAACAGCAGGGACAAGCCAGCCCCAGTAATGAGCCTCGGATCACCAGCAACCGGAAGCATCCTCTGAATAAAAAGAGCCCCCAGGTTTGGTGACAAGGACGAGCTGAAGGTGGGACGGAGGGAGCGCGAGGACTCCTGCAGACAGAAGCTGGAGAAGAAGCTCCAGCTGAACGACGTCAGGGGTGAGCGGACGGGCCTGAAGCAGATTACAGGCTTCCACATCAAACACCGTCAGCAGGGGGGGGGGCCTGGACAGAGCCAGAGCTGAAGGTGTTTTTAACAGGACCCCCAGCTGGGCCTTCCCACACAGGACCACCACTCAGACTTCATCTAATGCTTCTCACCCCATTTTATTTAGAAAAGTCAGGGACTTGCTGACACTGTGGTCTATGATAGCTGTTGCCCAATTGAACTCTGCATTTTACCAGACTACTTACTATCATTGGTCAAAACCTGGAGATGTTTGAGACAACAAGCTTCTCTCCATCATGGATCCATCCTACTCTGTCCATGCCAAACTACAGAGACAGCATTTTCCAACAAACTCCACTTTCAGGAAGAAGAAAATCACTCTCATCTTTAACAATCTACTACACAGCCATCTGTATATTCAGTTGTTAATCATACATATGTGTGTCTTATTTAGAAGATCTTTCAAGTCTGTTGTTGCTCTTATTCTGTCGTTGATCATTCTGTTGTAACATCATTTCTTCAGTGGGATCAATAACGTCTCAGCTTTGACTTCAGACCTCCAGCTCTCCATTTTCAGCTCTTTGGAACATGAGACGTATAGATGCTGATAAGCATAACATGATAAGAAAGCAGAGGCCACACAGCTCAGATGTGTTGCTCACTGCTTGACTGTTTTGGTTTGATTGATGATCTCTGCTGCATCTTCTTAAAGGATGAACTGTCACCTCGAGCTTTGTGGCAACAGAAGGAGCTTGTGCATTCTGTTGTTAATGCTACAAGCTCATTTTTCAATTAAAATAAAAAAAAAAGTTGAAAAGCCTCTTGCCCTTGAACAGACCTCTACAAGTATTGAATTTTCTTCTGTATAGTGCAGCGAACCCTCTGGAAGAAAAAGTGTTTTCTCCGATGCCCTGCCCTTTATCTTTGTTATGTTGCTTAGTAAACCTGTGGATGCCGACACAGGTGAATTGTGTCATACTATCATTATTCTTAATATCCTGGTGTTTATCAACTGTCTAATTCTTGTGTTTGCTTTGTCTCAGCACCAGTTGTTGTGTGTAAGTGTTTCTGATTCCTGACTGGTACCTGCAGCCGACGAATGGTGAAGTCAACCCGCTCTTCTTTCATCAATGATGACAAACTGGAGAGGAGCCAGAGGTTGAGCTCTCTTTGTGTTTTCTAATTAATCTATTCAGCGCACCAGCCACAAAGTAAAAGCCTTTCTGTCACACTGAGGTTATTAAAAAAAAAAAAAGGAACGCTTGTAAAAAGCGTCAGGTCAAAGAGGAACGGAGCAGGTAGTGTGAATGTGTTTGTGTGCTATATTATGTTTAGATACAGTGTGTGTCTCAAGGTGAGACTATCTCCTGCCTTATCTGCTGTGTCTTCAAGGTGCACTGTTGATTGGTCGATAGGGACACACACACATGCACACACACACACACACACAGCTGCGCACTTTTCATTCATTAGATTGAAATCCGACATTTTCTGATCTGCAGCATCTGGACCACGCTTCTCTGCTCTTCAGCGTTCACACCTCGCCATCAGCTTCATCACATTTTACAGAAGCAAATACAGAATTATTGCTATGTTCCTGAGGTTTCAACTATCAGTATGTTTACATGCACACAAGAGACCAGGAAATCAATTTAGACAGGGAATTGGTCAATACATGTAAAACTGGTGATTGTCAATATGCTGAATATGTGACTGACTTGTTTTAACTGTAGCAGTTAAACTGTAATTTCACAACAGCTGAAGTCACTGTGTCTGAGTTTGAGCTGGACAGATGTGTCTCAGAGATCTGACTGTAAACCAGTTACTTCAATGCATCCAAACATACTGTATGGAAGAGGCTGAACTCTAGTGACAAATGTTGGTTGGCTCGTCCGGGTCACATCTGTCCTGACTGACGATCCTGGTGAGGTCTGATAAAAACAAAGCCAGCACACTGGAAGCAACACATAACACCAGACAGTCAAATCCAACATATAAGCATGGTACTAATACGCCTCAGTATACAGAGCGGATCCACGCTGCCGAGTGGAAAGTGAACAAAGCTTACAAATTCATAGAGGATTATGAAACACCTGCGAGGTCACATTATAAATAAGGAACGCGTCGAACATCGAAGTCATCAACGCTTTGATTCATAGTGAGGAAAACAATTCATCAAGGACTATTTCTTGGAAGTTAATAGAGGACAGATCTGTGGTTAGAGATCCTTTTAAAAACCATAATCCCAAAATGACACAAGAATGCAAAAGGGTTGAAATTTCAGATATTGCAAAGATGTATTTTCTTTTATCCAGCTGATTTTTTTTGTGAATAAAATCTGTCCATTTGCTCCAATGTTTTGATGAGGAAGTCAACATATTGTGCAGGTATCCACATAAGACACACAATCAAATTCTATGCATACACACACACACAGTTCAGGGAATAAGTTTGCATACGAACAGAAATCGTACTAAAACTATGTTCTTATGTGAGAGTTCTGATTAATGAACCTATACTCTGATTTGGGAACAGTGGCCTTAGGGCTCATGTCCATGTCATGTTTTTCTTTCACGCTGGACAAGCACTTCCTCCTTGCACCCTGAGAAAAACTCTACATGAACATACACCCTTATTGTAATATTAATAACACTAAACTTAACATATGTAAATCACATGTGGTCCTAAATAGTCACATGGTCTCCAATCATGGCCGACAGACAGGACTTTGTAAAAGACATGACCCTGATGTTCAGGTGTGGCTCTCTCAAACCTTTTGTCATCACTATACTTTGATAGAAATACTGATCCTCCAATAAAGACAGTTGGACACACACAAGTAGAGAAACGTCCACAAATGTACTTGCTAGTTTTACAGACACGGTTCTGCATACAGACAAATGTCACCTTACTCTTGCAAGCTGTTAGCCAAACACTTCCATGCCAAAGCGCCCTGCCCCACTGGAACGTGGAGCGACGGAGTCTGTGCATGTGCATGTGTGTGTGTGTGTGTGTGTGTGTGTGTGTGTGTGTGTGTCCGTTGGACAGCTCTTTAAAGTAGAGAGTTGCCCGAGGCAGAGTAGGTTGAGCGGACGAAGACAGGCAGATAATGGAGGGGCATCTGTGTGCCAAGGACTGCACCTCAAAGTCACTCACACACACACACACACACACACACACAAGTGCATACAAACAAGCACACACACATACATAACCACCTGAAACACACACGTCCCTGCCCACATCATATATACATTTTCTGTCCTTGTGTGGTTCTATTTATCATTTCTACATTTATCTGAAAGCTTTTCCAAGATGTCTCTCTCTCTCTCTCTCTCTCTGAACCTTTTTCCTCTCTTTCCCCTTTGCTCTCTCTCTCTTTCTCTTCCGCCCCTCCCTCTCTCCACTCATGTCATATCTCCCTTCAATTTCACATATCTTGAATTAGCTGCAGATAGCCTTAAGTACCCCGCAGTCCACTTCAGATATGCCCTTATTCACCGATGGACAGATAGACAGTGTGTGTGCGGGGTGGTGAAGAGGGCAGTGTTTTGGAGGGCACGCACACTAAAAGGGCTTAATGTGGAGTTGTATGTGTAAAAAGGGACAACTGATGGTCACTACATAGGATCAGAATATCTTTTTTATGTAGGTTATAACCACAATTTCTTTCCCAGTAACATCATTTAGCTTTGTGGTTTTCTCTGGACTCGCCTTTGTGGACAGTGGACATATAAGTTAAAAGTCATATTTCTGAGTAAAAAGCACCATTATTCGAGCTGATTTCATGGTTTAACAGATCATTATTTCAGGACTAACATCGACAGTAAGTGAGAATCAATCATGGAGCAGACTTCTCGATAGATCTATGTTCTTGCACTGTGTCATTAGTTTTCAATAGTTTACCAAAACAATAAGTTTTCTTTAACATAAGCATGTCATTTGTGTGACTGAAATTAACCAAACCTTAACGACAAATTTATTTTGAAAGGCACAGAGGATCTGCAGTGTGTCGCTCATGAAGTCACTGGTGACAGTTTCATAGTCTCATGTTAGTTTTGTTATCAAGCCTCTTCGGATATAAAAATTTTAAATTAAAAGCTGCTGCATTTTCTGAGTTTGTGTTTTCCCTATATGAAAATAAAGATGAAATAAGTAAACAAATACACTGAATTCTGTTTTTTCAATATCTTGATTAGTGAATATCCTCTAATAGAATAAAGCTTCTCTTTGTTTTTAATCAAAATAGTGCACAAAACAATGGTTCCTACAGTTGGTATCATTCATTGCTGTCAGTTGAATCAGTGTGCATCTGCAAGTGGACCGACTCCCACAAGGTTTGTATTAATACCATCCACAAATCTGTAGAGTTTCAGTTCTGATGTGCACATGAAACAAACGGCTTCCTGCCATAATTGCCCGTCTGTTAAACAGCTTCCCGTTTTGATTCAGGGAAATACATTTTACAGTGTGAGTCTCAGTTGGATGATGTGTTGCATGTTTATGTGCTGCCAAAGCGTTTGCAAGCACCTGCACTGTACGGCAGCG
This sequence comes from Centropyge bicolor, assembly GCA_037975185.1. Classification (NCBI taxonomy): domain Eukaryota; kingdom Metazoa; phylum Chordata; class Actinopteri; family Pomacanthidae; genus Centropyge; species Centropyge bicolor. Next base: position 3,480,284 of record JBBMOC010000029.1, read on the forward strand.
GACTCACTGCAGGACAGATTATCAGCCAAAAACACAGGTTTGATTCGCACAAATTGACGACCAGAGCTCGCAATATTAGTTTTAATTCTCAAGAAAGCACATTTTGAAAATGTTTGTGGGAGTAAAAGTCGATCTGTTTGTGGGGATTTGCAGGAATGGAGTCAGATGGGGTTCAATTAGACAAGCAGAGGCAGCTTGAATTCCCTGAATATGGACACAAAAATATTACTGTGACTGTAAATGCATGCAAAGTACAATAATTTTTCATGAGCAATTATATCTTTTAAGAATCTTTTGCATCTTTTTGTAACTCTGCATTCTGACATCTCGGCTGACTAATAATCTGAGGCAGCTTTTACAGTGACAAGCCTCCAAATGTGGTGATGTTTCAGATAAGTGTTTGTTCAAGAAAACCCACTGGATAATCTCAAATATGCAATATCACTAAGCTTAACACAAGGATATTATTTCTGAGCTCATGAAACACTGTGGAGCTACATGCCTGTCATACATGGTTCCAATCAGATCAATTTGTTATGAAAAATTATTTCTCCGATCTAAAATATCATTGATAAACATCACTATCAGAGTCACAGCACATTTCTACTAAACCACTAAATGAAGAGGAAGTGAATGAGGAAGGACATAATGAGACAATTCCATAAAACAACCCAGCATCACAGGCTGATGATTTCTACCAGCAAACATCTGAAGATGGATGTTTTTCCTGTAAAACCTCTTGAAAATGCCCCAGTGCTGCCAGTTACTGTAGCTCGCATCATGATTCCTTCTGATTTACACTCTGGATGTATGTGCACGTGTGTGTGCTGTGGTCTTACTGAGGAGAGCCGTCTGTACTCTGCCAGTTGGATTGTCCCCAATATGGCAATGGACAGTAAACACCGACACACACATACACACACACACACACACAGAGTTGTCACTCCTCAGGTGTAGCCTCTAGGTTTGGAAGAGAGCCTTGTGAAGGGAGTACAGGTCTCCTAAAGGGACACACAGTGCTTCTATTATGATAATACATGAAATACACACACACGTCCTGAACACACACACGTATAGACAGAGACCTAATTAGAAATTAAATTCAGCTTGTAGATATGTTTTGTTATCAGAGCCAGCATCGAGAATCCAAACATTTTGTGTGCTACTTTCTATTTTTACTTTCTATCTCACACACACGCAAAATAACATCCAGGTCTTTTTTTATGTGCCTGAACAAAATCTGATCCTCTTGTCTTTTGTCCAATTCTTCCACCTTCTTCTCCTCATCCGCCTCATTTCTGTCCTGCTACTCATGCAACACGTATCACATATGAGGAGGAGGTCAGGAAAATATCACTAACAATGAAGCAGTACATGTATTCATGTGCACACATACGTCCCTAACATGAAGAATTTGCCTGCTGTTTTATTCACAGCATCGATTCCCGTGGAGGACTGGGAAACAAAACTGTTGCTCTCCTGCACGTCGCCGGTCACCGTTCCCAGCATGCATCATTTAGCGGACGGCTGCCATGGGCGTGCAGTGGCAGGTGACCGCCTCAAGATATATTAAAGAGTAACAATGGTGATAACACGCTGTGCAGCTTCCGGGAGGAGCGATGAAATATTGCTTCAAATGTGGAGTGCTTTAACTTTTATTAAGTGTTTCACAGCTCGCAACTTTGCTGTTTTGCTTCAGCTTAAAGTAGAGTGAATACTAGAGCTCCATTCATCACACACATAACAGCTATGGGACGATAATGTCGCTCTGTGTCACATATGTAAATAGGCAACTGTTTGCTAACATATCAACTTTATACGGTGATAAAATCTCCATGTTGTGTTCACAGCTTGTTTCTGCTGCCAAGAGTGGCCAATAAATCAGTTATGGCAGCTTTAATAAGACTATTTCAGAATCAGATATTTGGTGTTATTGATGTCATACACTGCATTATTTTCATTTTACGTATAATGAATGTCACCAAATTAGCTCGAGCCATGTTGCTCATCACAGTGATAGGAAAAGCCACAATGAACGATTTAAGTTGGTGAAAACTTTGCGGCTAAATAGGAACACAACACAGAAGCAGGCGGAGCTTCACACGTCGCCCGCAATCAGCCGGCAAACAGAGAAACCATCAATTAACTGGCTTTGTAACACACAATCTGCATCTTCCATTTCCATCTCTGCCGTTTTAATACGACGGCTGCACCGTCCTGCAGCCAAGATCTCTGTGTGAATGTGCTCATTCTTGGTTTCCCTTCCATGCACTCATTCACTTCAGCTCTGTTTTTTTTTGTCTTCTCAAAAGAGGGATCTTTGCGTGTGTATGTGAATTGATTGTGTGTGTATGTCTTATAGATTAATTTCGGCCTCCTATAATTTACAATCTTTTCAGCCCTTGCTATTATGCTGCCGCACATGATGGAAAAGATGCCCTGGTCACCTCTGGCCTCAGTGCGTGTCTGTCTGTCAGTCTGTGCCTTCGGCTATAAGCGTGCCAGTGTTAACATGTGTGTGTCTTTGTCTCCTCCAGAGGAGAGCGGGGTGCGTACATTAATGACTGTTTTATGTTTCTTGCTATCTGAGTCTCTTTTATTCATGTTGGCCATGACGGCCTAATATCTGCCTGTCAAACAACTTCTATTCACTGGGCTAACAGACTGGAGACTGATACTTAAGACACAAAAAACACACACCTACGTATAGGGCACTCATACCCTCCCGCGGTGGATTAGTGGGTGGTGAAGGAGCCACACTGGGCATTATGTACTGTTCTTGCTCCAATCAATTACTATTCATTTATTCCAAAGGAGTGACCGTGTCCTGATCTGAAGAGGTATTATAACTAGTGTGTGCCTTGCAGTTTATTCAAATCTTTTTCACAAAACTTTGTCTGTGTTTTATTCTCCTCCTACCTCTGTCACCTTCCCCGCTGTGTGTTCACTTATTTCCCATTTCTCCTCCTCCTCCCTTCCCCCTCTTTTGTTAGCATCTTCTCGTCTTTCTCCTGCTCTTTGATTACTTCCCTCCCCCCCACTCCTCCCCTCTCATCACTCTGACCTTCCTACTTTCTTTTTCACATCTTACAAATCGTCCTTTATGTCTCTCCTTGCTTCTTTCCTGTCCTTCTTTTTTTCAGCTTAATTTTTTCTTTTTTTCTTTTTTTACAAGGATTTGCAGAAATATCTCTACTCACTTTAAATATTCCAATTACCAAAATCGTGCACTGCAAAAAATGAGATTGCATTCTTGACTTAAGGTATAAAAGCTCACATTCTTGCTCGAGGCCTCTTACCTGGCTGTTTGCTTCCTGCATGAGAAACAGTGGTGATAACATTGGACTGGAAACTGCAAGTCTGGCTTTGTCTGAAGGCAAGAAAATCTACCTCACCAACCTCTAAACCTCACTAATTTACATATTACCGAAAGTACCAAAGTAGAAAAATGTCAATATACTATTTCCCTGTTCAGAAGATCACTGTGCCAGAACAAGAAATAGTCCCCTTAAAAAAACCTTCAGACAGAGCCAGGCTAGCTGTTTCCCCCTACTTCCAGTCTTTATGCTAAGCTAAGCTAAGCTAACTGGCTGTTGGCTGTAGTCTTGTATGGAGTAGGCAGATATGAGAGTGATGTCACCCTTCTCTTCCAACTCACTGCAAGAAAGACAAAAATTCCCACATTTAAAAGTGTTGTTAGAAATTTTAATTTTATGTATTGAGCATTCTTCAAGTGACCGTCTAGAAAAAAAAAAAAAAGAAGTCTCACCCTGATTTTAAAATCTCACACACGTCCACCCCCCAAACTCCCACTGCCCCGTCTTTCCGCTCCATTGTGTCCATGTAAAGTATGTAGTAAAGCTTTGTAGTCCTAATAACATCCAATTTCAAGCCCTTCACATCCATTACCAACAATACTATTATCCCCCCTCCCTTCCCTGCCGCTCACATACACACACACTGCATTAGCCTTGGGAGAGAACAATATGTAGTAGTGACATTGGTCTAAATGGACTGCTTTACGCTGTGTCTATGTGTTTGTACTGGGTGTCTATGTGAGAAGGATTACCCTGATACTTCGTATTTAAATAGACAATACATTTAAATATTGCACCTGAAGATTTTAGCAATGAATCTAATCACAACACACTAGTTTATATTTCAATATCCAGCTCAGGAAGACGTTTCATTTATTGGCAAGAAGGCCTCAGAAACAGACATAACAGTATCAAAAATAGGTCTAAACTGTAAAATAAGTCAAATAAAAACTCACATGTTGACTTATCTGCACAATATAAACATGTTTTTCCAATTTTTCTGCAAACAACAAACTGAAAAACGGTAAAAAGTGATGCCTGACAAAGCTTCATGAGCCTCAGATATGATTAAAAATTAATATTTGTGAAACATAAATGTAGCTGTCGAATGATTCACACATACAGAAAGTGCTTTAATAATGAGACAAAGTCCTAATGAAGATGGCGCCACACGCGAGACAAAAGACAATTATCACAAATGAACCGCAAACAGACGCCACCCCTTTAACAGGCGCGCCCCACCCTGCCCCTTTAAAAACGCTATTATTATATGAAGGGGTAAAACTGATACGTCAAATGGATGCATTAGTGGATTAATCCAATTAATTGCATTGTGAAGCCGTTTGGTTTTCAGGTGTAGAGCCTCCTGAGTGGTGCTCTGATGAAGAAATATTTGTGCGTATGAAAGGGATCAGCCGCGCGGCCATTGTTTGAGTCACACTCCAGTTTTACACTTACACATTCCAACTTGATTCATTCACGCATTACAAAGATTCCTCCTGTGACATTTCATATATCTAATTGCAGTCTTGAATGCGCCACATAAAGCGATTCATACGAGTGAAAATACTAAAGGGACTGAAGAGATAGAAATGATAGATTATAATCTTACGATGGATTCAAAACCCTTTTTTGATGCTATTTATGATCTGCATTTTTTCAGCATTAGCCATTTATATTCTCCTCTCTATATTGTGCTTTTTATTGTTGGGGGCGGGGTCCACCATTCCCACCATGCATTTCATTTCCCTTCACAAATGGATTCACTATTTACTGTTCATTCGAAGTTGCTGCTAATGCAAATGAACACTTCCTGCTCCAGCTGCTTCACAGTAAAAGGATTGTAACACCTGGCCGCTTTTATTGTGAAGCAGCCACAGCTAACTCAATGTGCATTATTAAAAGTGCATCAACAAAACAACACGACCGCCAATTTTAGAGTTTTTGTTTTCTGATAATTTTATTAAATAGGGAGATTGTTTGGCTGCACTGACAATCAAGCTGCTCAAGGAGTACTGAACCTCACTTGCTGTTACCACCAGTAACCACAGGTGTCGCCAAATCAAATCTTTGCTACTTTAATGAAACAACGTTAGAGTTTCCCACCTGCACTCGAATGCACCAACCTAAGCTTGATAATTAGTGAACTGTGTGGCCCCTTTAGCACAAGCACATATGAACAAATAGATTAAGACTTTCCTTCCTTCTGTTAGGAACATCTTTCTTCCATCTTCATTCCTCCTTTTAATCAAAACTCTATTTGGCTAAATTGCACATCGTTCTCTCTCCTTTCTCCTTCGACCTTCCCTCCTCCGTTTCTTCCAAGCCACATAAGATCGCCCCCTCTCTCTCTCTCTCTCTCTCTCCCTCTCTCCTCTTTCGCCTCTCCTCCCTCTTCCCCTCGCTGCCCCCTCCCATTGTAAGAACCAACAAGTCTGCCAGACAGAAAGAGGTCAGACTTCTTATCCGAGCTTCATAATGGTTTCTGAAGAGCAGAGCACTGTGCATTGCAATAATTACCAAGCCATCGGACAATAGACGCTGCATAATCAGTATGGAGATGTATGCTGTCTGCCTGTCTGTCTGTGCCTTTCCCAAACAAACTAAACACTCACCGTATTCCTGCTTCCTTGGAGTGTGTATTCATTTGCAGAGCTTTTCATTCTCTCTCTCTGTCTTGTGTTATTTTGCAATTTCGCCACTCGCTCCTCGACCACGTTTCTCTTTTGCCCTCCTCTCGTTCTTTGGCTCTTCCACTTTCTTTCTCCGCCTCACTTCTACCTTTTCCCCCCAATGTCTTCACGCTGAGCCTCTCCACCGTCTTTAGTGAACCTGCCTAACTGGCCGACAAAACACCGGCTTGCTTCAATTCGCGGCAGGGTCAAGAGCTGTCTGCATTTGTGTGCGTCTGATGCGGCGCAGGGTCAAGAGCGGCAAGTCGTGCACATACTGGCCCCGAGACAGCGGCACCTACACACTTCAACCTCTTCAGCCTCAATGTTGCCCTTAAATTTTCCCTTCAAAGTTAGTTTTCATATATATGCTGCCCCTGCGTGTTCCAATGCTACTGAAGATATGTCACACTTACATTTAGTCATTCAAAACCAAAACTCGTCTCCTTCATCTGCGTCCGCTCTGCATAATGATTCACGGCAGGGTATACACTGATGGTAATAAGGTGGAAGGAATGTCGAAGTTGTTAAGGTCAGGGTACGGTCAACACTTTCTTATTGAGCTGAGGCCAATGGTCGTCCTTAAACTAAAACTCAGTCGCCTGACTCTTACCATAAACACACTTAAGATTTCATGCACATAAAAGTTTTACAATATAAAATATGAATGTTTCGGTATTTTGTATATAGTTTAAGTATTATTCCTGTTTTGACTTGAAATGTCACTAAAAAAAGTTATGGTAAAGAATAAGCAACAAAGAAAGACAAAGAAATTTGGGTATATATAAACAGATCACCTGGTTCATCGTTGACTTACACCACTTGTCACGGTGATGCACACACGGTTTTTCACTGCAGCGATGGATTTTTACTGACACTTTAAGTGCACTCACTTTTCATTTTACCTGCAAAAAAGTGAAGTGGTTTCGATAATCTGGCTAAACTGTTGGTTTGTTACAACCTGTCTCATCATCTGAACACTTGTGTTTCTTGCCTTTTCAGACTTTGTCAATTTTGTTTCCAGATCTCAACATGGCTTTGTGCTTGAATAAAGAGACAGAAATGATCCTTTGAGATGATGTTTAATTTGTCTGTTATGTTGAATTTGCTGTACCTGCAGCTGATGATATTGTGCATTTAAGTCGTTTATCTGTTTAACTCACTGTTTTATTGGTGTCATTATTCAAGCTTCTGTCACACTTTTTTAGTACAGTTGTTGCTAATGTAACTGATGTCAATTTTTGGCTTTGAACCACTATTGAACACACACACACACACACACACACACACACACACACACACACATATTCACATGCACAGGTTTGTCTTTCAGAAAAGTGTGATTTGGGCTTGGTCCAGTGCAGATGGCTTAGAGCAGACTGAGGGAGGGGAACGCAGCCAGCATGACTTTACATGTATAGCAAACAGAATATGATCAAGTCGATGCCAATATTTAAAAAATTCATTCAACAGACAAGATCAATATTTTAAAAACAGACTAGAATACAGCTAAAATAAGCATCTGTATTTTCTGCCACAACACAGGAACAAGCTCTGTTGTGCTTTCCACATTTATATCTGACTGACCTCAGGAGATATTCTATGTTCTGGCTGCACTGTCAAGTATTTATGGGATAAGTTAAAAGGGACATGTTGGCCCACATTCATAATGCTTAAAAATAGGAGAAAGAGGAGGTTGAACACAATGAGCTTTTCTCTCTCGGAGCTACTAAACATAGATTTCCAAAAATGATATTCAACTATCCAGATAAGTGCTGCAAAATAAAAACGACAATATCCTGCGAATGAGCATGAAAATACTCTGTAATATGCCGCAAAGCAAAAATCTAAATTCCCCTGCAGTCAGAGAAGAGCAGACCAGATGACTGGAAGGGCAGAGGACCAACGCTGTGATCTCTTCGAGGCACAGCTGAAGGATGAATCATCGTGTACAACAGTGATGCTATGTGGACATGTGTTTACTTACATATGACGGCAGGAAGCCAGCAATTTAGCATTTGCATATGTTCCGGTTATGAATTCTCTGATGGGTCCTCTCAAATGTTGAGAGGGCAGCGAACAGTACTGTACTGAAAAATCACTGTTGCTAGGATAAACAGTTGGAAGCTTGTTAAATTTTAGTTCACACGGGCGACACAACTAATTAGGCTTATTGTCTTTGAGCAGTAGATCCTTGAACTACATGAAGGTTTGGCTTCATCAAATGTCAAAAGAAATGCTGTAAATAACAGCACCAGTCACAACTCGACTGGGAAGAAATGATTGCAAGTGCTCCAAATATTGGCAACCATGACGGCAGAATTTTAACTAGAATAAAGGAGACATCTCTGGCCTCAGTTTTTTCAATATTCATTTGTTGTAATTTTGTGTTTTAACCCACGGGAGGTTATTAAATGTCAAGAGGGAAAACACTTGTATTTTTCCAAAAGCTTAGTGTGAGGGCATGTTTTCCTGAAGAGGGAAAGATGGCGCCAAACTGAGAAAGCAAAACAAATGTGAATAAATACAAATAAAAACTTCTCAAATAAATTACTTTTTTTACTCTCTGCTTCATTATTATTTTTTAGAAATACACACAAGGGACATAATTTCCAGTCTCTTGTGGCAGGACTTTAATAAAAGATGACCTCCGTCCAAACAGGGGTTTCTTTCAAAGTGGTCGAAGAGCAATTAAGGAATTTGTAAAGAAACTCCATTAAAAAAAAAAGATTCAACTATTTAAAGTTAGACATCTTCCTTTAATGGAATCAGCAGTGAGGATAAAAAAAAAAGTTAATTAGTTTTTTTTAATCCTGCTATTGGTGACTTTTGATTAGACTGCAACAATTTGCATAAAGGCACTGCTACGTCTGTTTAGGACCCAACCAAGGTCAGCACCTTCCTATTTATCTTCCACTGCAATTCTTAAAGGGATATTCACTGCTTACTTTTGTGAATCTGAAATGAACTTGAAGTTTCCTTGAATACAACCATTGGCACAAGCAAAAAGGTGTATTAACAGTGTGTTTATGTGCGGCAGGGAGGGGGGGATGAAGATGTTACGACACACTCGCTGAGGACACACACATGCAATCCCACACTCTGACATACTGCCCATGCTTTAGTGGCAGGCCTATTTTTTTCTTTTTCAATTTGCATATGAGGTCATTAATTTTCTCAAAGCCGCAGACTTAATGAGTGGATGGCTGAGAAGCTGAACGGGATGCAAATAATAACATTTGATAATGCAGAGCCACAAAAGAGGGGGAGAGGCCTCCCATTCACCGAGATGGGACTTGAGGTAAATATGCACAGTAATTATATATCAGTGCGCTTTAATTATGAGGCTGCACGGCGAGCGAGAAAGAGACAGAGAGGAAGATAGAAAGATAGACAGAAACACATTGAATGAGACGTAACAGCATATAAATTAAACATTTGAAATAAAGACACAATGTGGGAGAGGGAGAGCAAGAGTGGGCTAAGAGAGGAATTAGAGGAAAAGCCAGAAAGTACGACAATGATTAGACGTGGACGGACACACACTTTCACACACACACACACACATGGTTACACACACATACACAGCTTCATTTCATCAGCAAGTGTGTGTGATATCAACTCAATAACAAAACAATCCCTCCAGTAAATGGCACTTATTACAGATGAGAATCTTGAGTAAAACGCTAATCAATAAACTCAAGGAAGCGCTTTGTGTGTGCGTCTGTGTGTGTGCGTCATGAGATCGACATAGTAGTGTGTGAGCCAAGCAGGAGGCCACACACACACACATACTTTATTTTGCAGACTTTCCTGTTGTACACAACTTTATATTTTCAAAGATTAACAAGGCTATTTAGCTATTTCTTTATCTATCTCTCACCTCTAGGGGGAGCCACACTGGCGCAGATTTTTTTCAAAAGCTTTACGTTGACAAAATGCTTTTCGATGATTCAATGCTTGAAGTAGGTTTCAAGCCCTGGATTCTTTTTTTCATTTTGAGACATTTAGCCGTCACCGATCTCATCATGTGCACTACATATCGTCCATACATGAGCGACCCACATTGCATACGGTGTCTTTGTCAGCGTCATTATAAAATTCAAGGTTCCTGCCATCGGCTGCTCTCATTCAGCCACCGCAGGCTGCTGACATTTTAGTTTATAGCGCCACGGCTAACCCTGGCCTCATGTTACCTTACATAAAAAAAATGGTTTCCACGCAGTGAGGTCAGCAGATTTTCATGAAAAAACAGAACTGATATTGAATACGTAGTTGGCCGATATATACTTATCAGACGACTCGAACCTTCAATTTTAGCAGGACAGTCCCTCACACACACCAACATGCACCAGCACATTTCCCTCTTACATGCTGTTTAAAGTATAAAGACAATTTACACAGATTAATTCGCTGAAGACATATTTTGGATGGATGGATGGATGGAGAGAGAGAGAGCTCTTCAGAGAGGGGATGAGGAGGATGAGGAGTGGGTATGGAGTGGACAGATGTGCTCTAATGTGTTTTGGCCAGATCTCTGCGAGGACAAAAACATGAGCACGCACACACACACACACACACACACACAAGTCAGTCAGCCAGCCTGTCTATTATCTGGTCCTTTATGTTACTGTCTGCTAGAGGAGAGAAAACACACCTATATTCTCTTCCTATACATTCAGTTGCTTTATGTGTTGGAGAACATTTCCAGTCATGATCATGCACAAACACACACACACACACACACACACACACACATTCCCTGTTTACATGGAAAGAAACCTAATGTGTCATCCAACCGTCCGGTGCATCCTCTGCCGCTGATTTTAGCCAATCACACAATTAGAGAGCTGATGACCCATCTGTCCACATGATTGGCTGATGGATGCACCCGAGTGTGTGCGTGTGTGTGCGTCTCGCCGTGAAACGGTCTGACGAGCCCCCGAACGCATCTAGCCAGTGACAATTTTCTTTTGTTACCCGCAACCACCAACATTTTTCGGAGAGAGAGACACAGAGCTAATGCAAGCCCGTGAACAACTTAATAGCACTTGAACCAGTTTGCCAACTTGGAGGAATGATTTCATTCAATTAGATAATTCTCCCGCTCTCCCTCTCTTGCTCGTTCTCTTGTTCTCTGGAATGAGTCATTTGTGATATAATAGCCACATAATGGCTTGAAAGCGGGTTCGGCAGGAAAAAGACAGATGTAGGGTGAATAAAAAGCGGAATGGTGAGGCAGAAGAGGCTCAGGAGTCGACGCAGCTGCCATCGTGAAAGGAAGCATTTCTACACATGCATATAGAAAACACACATACTGTACACACACACACACAGCGCTCTATTTGCTGTCTATTAACAGTGTGTGTTGCCGAGCGATAGGAGGGACGATAGCATCTTCTCCGATGCTATCTGTTATCGAAGTACACGCGTCCTTCAGGCGTCCATCCAGCTATCGCTCCTCTCATCTCTCCTCTATCTCTCTTGCCATCCTCCTCCCTCGCCTCCTCACCTTGCCTCTCCTACGCTCCTCACTCCTTGCTCATCGTTTGTTTGTGTTTCCAGCATCTTCTCTCTTTACCCCATTCTTTATGTTGTAAACCAGGATTTCTTGTATGCATTAATTATATCTTACCTAGCTTTCTTCTTTTGCTGTTATCAATTCAACCATCAGCCCAAAAGCTCAGTTTCCTATAGTGAATAACAGCCTTGTCTGAGGGCCCATGTGTTTCAGATGACAGCCGCTTGTGCCTTTTCTGATCTGTTATTGATGTCCTGGATATTGGGTAGAAATCAAGTCTGATCTGACACTACAAAAACACTCTTGTGATCGTACAGAGGTGAGAGGATCTTTGACAGGTAACTGAATGTTTTGGACACTAAAAACAAATTCAAATTATTATCATGCCCAGCTTCTCTCTATGATGAGAAAACAATCTGTATAAACACTTTTGCCTTTAAACTGCTGAAAGAAATCCTTTGCTGCAAGATGTGTTATTGACGCACAATCAAAAACCGCAACACTGAAAAGTCAAGAAGCAAAAGAAAAGCTTTCAAAACAATCAAGTCTGGGCAAAGTGATTTTCATAGTGTGCTGAAATGAATGGGAAGCAATGTTTACCTTGAAAGTCTCTCCTCCCTTTACATCATTTTGTGAGATTTTATGAACTTCTATATTCACAATCTTTCCTGTTCCACTGTTTAACTGTCATACTTGTCTTTATTTGAATCTATACCATCATGCTGAAAAACTAATTCTGGCAATTTGATTGAAGCAAAAGATGTTCTATAAGTGTATTATAATTGTAACTGTAACAACAGAATTGTATTTGATTTTCTATGTTTGACCTTTGCCCCTCGGCGAACTTGACAGTCCTGAAACACACAACCAAACCTTGTACCTTCAGTGGCTTCAACCCGGCGCTCACACACAAACACAGTGACACACACGCTGAACTTAATTTCTAATCAATTTCTGCATTTTTCTTCAAGTGGTCTCTTCAGGTAAAAGGCTGAATTGGCCTCCATCAAGGATTTCTGCTAAGTACTGTACTCTGCTGAGAGGAGGGGAGGGGGTGGACATGGTGGAAGACAACTTCTCTCTCTACCTCTTGTCTTTCTCTCTTTCTTCGTCACCTTTGCCCACTCACACACACACACACACACACACATACAGCTCCTCCAGGAGGCAATCAAGCTCTTGTGGAAAGGTTGGAGTAGTTCATAAGAACGTTGTGCTCTGAGTGGTTACTTGAGTCATGAGGTCATGTCTTCGCCTTCACCCTCCTCTTGCCCCTAATCATCCTCTATTACCATATTGGTGTGTGTGTGTGTGTGTGTGCGTGCATACATTTATGTGTGTGTTTTCTTGCAAACAAAATCCATACATACATGCTTTTTTGTGTTTGCACTTATGCACGCATATCCCCGTGAATAATGTGTTTTTGCATATGAAAGCTGCCAGTGCAAGTGTGTGTGTGTGTGTGTGTGTGTGTTAGAAGAGCATCCTCAGAAAACCGCCAGGGGCCACGGAGGTGACGGAGGAAATGAGGGGAGAGAGAGAGGGAGAGATTAAGGAGGTGACGGGTGAGATGGTTGATGGGAAGGAAGGAGCGGGGCGAGGAGAGGAGCGAGGGCAGGAGGAGAGCAGGGGTGAGGAAGGGGCGTGAAGGAGGGATGGAGAGAGCGAGGAAGAGAGAGCTCTCGAGAGGAAGAGGGTGGTAATTACTTGAGTTCCTTCTCTGTCTGTCTCTTTGCACTTTGAATGAGTTTGGCGAGTTTGGAGTCGGTGAAATGCGTCGCAGTGCGCCGGGGAAGAAGAAGAGATCGCTGATAAACACTTTGAGAAAATAAGACATCTTCCTCACATTAATTATCAAATCTAAAATTCATGTAGACAAACTGCCTCCTTATATTCTACCACCAACAACACAAGGAGCCTCTGTTGATTTACCCACAGTGCATTTCTCCTTGTGTGCTTTCAGCTGGGATTTTAAATGAAATCAACTGAAGCGGCCCTGGATCCCTCAGGATCCTGCAATGGCTCCATTTACATTCAATCACTCCGTGCATCTCAGGTGGACAAGGAAGCTTTCCAGTCTCTTAACAAGCTAAGTATTCAAGAAGCATTTGAGGACGATTGAATTCTGATCAAACCACATATTAAGAACTTGAGACCGTTGTTCAGTCAATCAGCACATAAACAGAAATTTTTCATAATCAAGAAACAAACATTTGCTTGTATATGCAGTTTTTTTTAAAGGTGGGTGCTAACATGCTAAAAACCTGAATGGCTGCATTTCCGCTGAAGACAAAAGCCAGATGTTAGTGGGTGTTCATCTTGTAAAGATAAACATAATCACAATCACAACATAGAAATAATCAGTATATTTTGTTTAGGAGCAAAAATCAGATCATAGAGCCATTCAAGGCTGCCGCTGACAGTGATGATGTATGTGCTAACCTGTGGCCATGCCCTTGTCAAAACAGTACCACTGTAGCAGGTGATGGATGGAAGGATAGACAGAATGGTGGAGACAAAAGAAAGGATGGGTGGATGGAGAAGGAAGGAGTGATGGATGGAGGCGGAGTTGAAAGCCTGAGATTGATGGAAAGGGACAGAGATCAGAAGGAGACGCAGGTGTTGGGGCGACATCAGTGTAGAGATACGGGGTGTGTGTTTTGTGTTTTTTACTGAAGGGACTTGTTCCCTGAAAGTGCGACTCATGTTTGTGTTTTATGTGAAAGAGAGGAAACATGTATGTTTGAAGGTGTGTTAAAAGGTCACAGAGGTGTCGAACTCGACACGTCTTTCTTTTTTATGATAAATGGCTCTCTGATTCACAGCAGGAGGAACAAAAACCCCTCTCATCCGTCTCCTTCCCCTCCATCCTCTCTGGCGTTCTCTCGCTGTTCCGCTTTCTCCTTTACGCCGCGGGATCCTGTTCTCTGACGAAGGGCTAAAAAATGAAGTCAAGAGGTGGCAAAGCCTCCAACTGGAGGAGCATCTTTCACGAGGGTGGGGGAGGCCGACCTGCCAGGAAACCGGGCTTTTGTGTCCCTCTCATCCAATTCACTGCTTTTTACCCTTCCACAAAAAAACAGGCAACTGAGCCTGAATTCAAATGAAAGCTGTGTTCACAAATAAATCTAGTATATAGTACATATGGATTTTGGAACCAGGATATGAATGACATATGCCATCCTTGATCCCTGGACTCATAAGAAATGTCATCTTCAGAATTCAGCTGTTTTTGATGAATATATACAATAAAAAAAATTCAGTTGTACTAAAATGTAGCACTTAATTTCAGAAGGCCGCCTGATGTCAAAACTTACTGTCAATCCATCCAATGGTTGTCGAGATATTACACTATGAATTAAAAATGATCACCACCAAAGTCATTAAGATTCATCTTCTGGGGACCATGAATGTAGAAAATCTTGCACCAATCCAACTAGCAGATGTTAAAATATTGACCAAAGTGGTGGCAAAGTGATGACTTCAAATTGTTTGTTTTGTTCAAGCATTGACCAAAAACCCAGTTATATTCAATTTACAACATATGCTTCACACTTATTCTGTCATCTGACAAATGAATGAATAAACTCATTTCTCCACTAGACTAAATACTTTTGCTTCCAACACATCTGGTTTAGTGATTCAAGCCGACAAACTTCTTCAGGCAAGTGTGCTCATCCCCACTTCATTTCTTTTCCATTAGTGCTCGGTGGCACGTCCCTGGTGACCATCTCCAAACAATCACTCAGCCTGAGCGAGCATCTCCAAGACACACGCACCACATCCAGAGCTGCCTCCACCTTCCTGTCTCTCCTCACGCCTTCTTTTTCCTCTCCCGGGTTCATTATCTTCACAAACTCTCCCTCTCTTCCTCAGTGGCTGCTACATCCTCAGAGAATTTAATTTCACCGCGTGTGCTTGTGTTTGCTCTGCAGGGACGTTCAAGAGTGTCACCTTTTAAGAAGAACAGCAATCAAACAATGTTTCGCTCTTCTTCCACCCTCATCCCTCTCTCTTCTTGTCTTTCCAGAGGATTAACCCATTTATTTGTTCTTCTCGTCCTCTGCTATGCTTGGTTGTTGGTCTTTTATCCTCTCTCTCATGTCCTTCCTCTCTCCTGTCTTAGCAGCTGCTGTGTGTCACTTTTCAAACCACTGTTCACATTACACAGTTATCAGTTCTTTTACAGTGTTTACAGAGAGGGACATGGTTAACATGAGCAAACGCAGCACAGTTTTGAACGCATCAAAGAAAAGGAAGCTTTTTTTCACGGTGCAAAAACAAAGTATACAAGACATGAATTGAAATAGTGGAGAATTTGAAATTGGAGATTAGGTGCTTTTAATTTGTCGCCTGCACCTGAATGGCTTTTATTTGTCTATTTTTATATATGCTTTGCTTTTAATAGAAAAACATACATAAAGATTAACGTCATATTGTTTAAGTCAAATGCTCATGATATTCTTTAAATGTCAAATCCCAAGAAACTGATTGAAAGCTACAAAATAAAACATGCATTAATTCTTTGTGTTCATGGTTTTACAAGGAATCATTATTGTTATTTTAAGGATGCTTGACCTATTTTAAACCACAAAGGCAAAGGAAAATAGGGAAGAGGGCGATTTCAGAGTGACAGAGCAAATGAACAGGATCTCCAGTCCCCTTTGGATCATTACGGAGTGCCTTTAAAACAATACCACTTCCAGGATTTTCCATCCAATCCGCCATAAAACAATAAGAAAGGAAACTCTCCTCCTTTTCTATTTGACTTTCCAAGTCACTTGGAAGGCATTATTCCCCCGATCTCCCATTCCCGCAGAGAATCACATTGTTCCAGCAAGTATAAATAGAAATCAAGAAAAAGTAAGTTGGAGACCCAAACTTTTTTTTCCCCCTCCTTTAAAGCCAATCCACTTTTTAAAACCATCTTCGTCCGTGGAGTCCAAAACGATGAGCCGGGGAATAAACTTCCACTAATGCTCTTCCATGTTTTTCCTTCAAACGGGCCTTCAGTCGCAGTAAAAAGGACTTCTGTCTTGGCTGCCATTATGCCGTATAGACAGACAGTATGGCACTAGAAAGAGACGTGTCACAAACCATATGCTCGCTTGAACACAATGGCTGCCGCGTAGCCGCCACTATCCTCAAGACGACACAGGCAGACACAGAAACACACACTCAGGTGAAGGTATGAACACACACATCTCATCACACATCATATATAAAACTAAAATCTGATCTCTTGCTAATAGAAGGTAGAAATAAGCTCCTCCAGTGTTGTAACTCTTATGATTGTGCCTTTCTCTCTCTCCTGTTTTCTTACATTTTCTGGCTCGCTCGCCCTTCTTTCTTTCCTTTTCTTTGCCTGTTTGTCTCCCTCTCTCCTCTGTTTCTGTGCCATGCAGTGAAAACAGGACGCATGTGATAGACCAGGAGGCTCCTCACTGTCCCTCGGCGCCACGAGTGAGTCAGTGTGTGTGTGTGTGTGTGTGTGTGTGTGTGTGTGTGTGTGTGTGTGCACTTGTGTGTGTGTTTCTCTTAGTACATGTGTGTATGTGTGAGCGAGATAGATGGACGCAGCTGTCAGCTTAACACTTCCTGTAGCCCCTCCGTCGACCTTGCGTTAACCTGGAAGTATTTCTCAACACCATGGCCGAAGTCTTCCTGTTTGGAGGCGCTCCAGGGCTAAGCAGCTTGCCTGTCTCACACACACACACACACACACACATGTAGACACAAACAAATTCAAGGATGCACCCGCTCGTGTCTGCGAACCCTCAGAGAGACAGAGAAAGGAAAACACGTCAAACGCCATCGGACACACATGTTTCTTGCCTGTGTGTTCCACCTGTCCTCATCAGTCGACCTGACCTTAACCCTTCGCTGGGACCACCTGACCCTTCAGTCTTAAAAACCTGAGGAAGATATGCGAGATATTGATCACACAGACTCACACAGATAAAATGGCATCTTTCCAGCTGGTGGCTGTTGCTCCACCTCTTCAGCATTGTCATGAAAACCCTCTCTCGACTCTCCTGTGAGCCAATGAATAAAAGAGCAACAATAAATGAATAACTAGTTGTATGAATAAAAACAAAAGGTGACGTGACCAATATGAACGGCCCTCTGGATACGCCGCTGTAAGCTTATGTGAGGGGGGTTTATGCATCTCGGCGTGAATGTGTGTGGAGGTGTGTGTGTGTTCATACAGGGGGGCAGGGGTGGAGTGCAGAGCTCCACTCGAGAGGCCTTGTTGGGCGTCGAGGCCCGGGGCTCGCCTGAAGGCACGGCCCGTCTGGAGGAGCCCTTGGCTGGGCAGCAGCTGAATAAAAGATGGGAGGGAAGTGTCAGTCTGGAAGGCCAGGAGCGCTGGGAGGGACGGTGAAGACAAACAGATGCTAGCCGAGACAGGAAGGAAAGGAAGGAAGAAAAGAAGAGTGACATAAAGGAGGAATTTGTTGATAACTTCACCTTAAGACGACCTTACTGAGCTTCACCCCTTCTGTAAAACCACGTTCACTTTGTCTGGAGATTGAACATGATTCAACTCTTCTGATTCAGCCCAGCAAACATCAGTTGTAGAAGAAAGTACCGAGATGTTTTACTTATGTAAAAGTACTACTTATACTCAAAAATAAAGTACTCAACATGTAGATGTCTTTTCTAAAAAATATCTTATGACTAATTTAAGTTAATCTTAAGTAATGTAAATTCAGTTTCGCTGTTGATGTTTTCGAGTATCGTCACAGCTGAGTTTCAAGACGTTCATGACAAACTGAGACAAAACGTTGGAATTTAAGGAAATTGTTGGCTCATTACGGTACAGTATCCATTTTAAATCCCTAATTTTCCCTGTACAGTGTATCCTCCTCTCTCACTCTCTGTGCTGTATGAGTCCTAAGTGTGTGCTAATGAGTTGAGTGTGTGGGCAGGGATGAGTGCTGTGTGTGTTGTGTGTGTGTGTGTGCAAGTGTTTTGCATTTGAATGGAATCTGAAGAGCCCCAATGTGTTTCACTAGCACTCTGCACAAACACAGCTAGTGTTTCACAGACGACGCTCACACCTTCTCAAGTGTATGTGTGTGCGCGCAGGTAAATACGTGTGTGTGCTCAGACACATTATCAGCAAATAAGAAGGATGTCGGTTGGTTACATGAGGTGCGACGCGAACGCAAGCCCTCCTTTGTTGTGCAACACGGCCTTGTTAAAGAGCTGAGGAAATCTTGCTCAAGGGTGAATATCAAAGATCCAAATCCACGTTCTGGATACATGAGACCATTTTATTAAGTCATCATCTGAATTAATTAATTAAAGAATATGGCTGACGTTCTAAGACCAAATTTAACAATAGTTAGTTTCATATAAGTACATTTTCTAATGTTCTAAAGTAGCTGGGCTCTGCAGTATTTAGCAAACATTACCTAAACAGGAGAAAGCAGTGCATGTGTTTGGGGACTACTTTCGGCTGCGAATGAATACACATTAGGAGCTCTAATGAGTATTTAGAACAGCACTTTCAACTTTACTTTCACTTTTCATTGATGTGGTTTCAGAGGCCCGGACAGTCTTCACAACTTCGAGGGCTGTTTGAAGGTTAACACTTGGTTTTAAGGGTTTGGTAAGAATTAGGTTTATTTAGTTGTGATTGTTAAAGTTAAAGTAAGGAACTAAGGAATGCATCCATCTATTCAACATGCATGAGAGTGGGTGTTTTATGAAAATCTTGTTGAAATTATTCAGATCATCTCTATAGTAAACGTCTGGAAAAAGTGAAAGAAAAGAGTTGAGGCAGAGTGAAGAAGATGGATCTAAAAGGAGAGAAGAAAAGGATTTCTAAGGAGAAAGTGAAGAGAAAACCTGCAGGAAAAAAAAAGACCACAGAGAGCGTCTGACAAATAGGATATGAAAGGGAAATGAAGGATGAATGGAGAAAAGTACGAGGGGGGGGGGGGAAATAATAACAAGAAGGGCAAACGACAGGAGACAGAAGACAGAAAGCGATAGAGACAGAGGTGGATGGAGGAGCACGTACTGCGTTAGTTATCTCGGCCTCTCAGTGTTAGCTGATAGAATTGAAGTGTTTAGCATATATGCTAATCATTCACACAGGCGCCGGATTATCACCGAGCTCTGCCAAGAGTCCTCTCCCTCCGCCCAATCCCTCCATCCACTCCTCACATCCACCTCTCTGGCGATACCTTGCGCTTTACCTTTTCACTCATCACCCACAAATCCCTGTTTTTTATCTTATTTTCTTTTGTCCTTTATCAGTTTCTTTACCCTCTTTGCTCGCTCAGTTTCCCCCTTGTCTTCCCTCCTCTCCATCTCTCCCTCGGCTTTATCGATGAGAAGACACGCTGTTCGGCAAGTCGAACAAGACAGCGAGAGTTTTACATCTGATGGATGCTTACACACACTCGCTCACACACACACACACAGTGATCGGCTCAATACGGGCTAATAATAGATGATTGGTCATCATGGGTGGCGAGCTGAGAAAAGCACACAGTAGGAGTTTATAAAAATGAATATATTAGAGAGGGAAAGAGGGAGAGGTTCAGAGGTGGCGACAGAATGAGAAAGAGAGCCGAGCCGTTGTTTTCAGCGCGGGGGGATCGAATTCAAGCTCTGAGGTTATCTCGCTCATCCACAGTGGCCGCTGTGCAAATATTTTACTAAAGATTTCATGGCAACACACACACGGACCGCACTCATGCTTGAGCTTTCTCTCTCTGTGGCCCTGACAAACCACCACCACACACACACACATCCAGGCCAAAGTCCTTCAAAAGCCACAGGATGTATTTTATGCTCTGTATCTGTCTACCCAGTCGATGTCATGGCTCCCGTTTGTGGAAGCGATTTCAGGTCCTTAGCCAGATCAGTGGCCCGGGGCTTGGGTGGGGGGAGAGAAACTGCCCTTCAACACAGTGGTGGGGGGTTAAATGTTTCAGTGCTGGACGAGCCGGCCCCTGACTCCGTCTAGGGATTATGGGTATTTTATGTGTCACAGCTGTGGTCGGTGGGCTTTAACTGCTGGAGGTGTCAGTATTGATCAAAAAGTCGTGATCAAGAGAAGCTGGGAGATTGATATTTTTATTACTGTTGATAAAACCAACAGTGAACTGATCCTACTACTTCCTGTTCCTGCAAAGACTGATATTGGTTGAGTCCTGCTGCAGGAAATACAGATTAGAGTATTAATACGCAGCTGAAAATAGTCCCCAAAAAATGCAAGAAGACAAATTTCCTGTATGTGAAAACCTACTTTATAATAAAGCTGATTCTGATATTTATCTGTCTCGTCTTCATTATACACAATTTTCAACAGTTAGACTAGTAAAGAATGAAGCTTCATAATTTCTAACTTTTTGGGTCATTTTATTTTCATTTAGTAGTAGATGTAGTATTCATTTAAATTTACCATCACTCAGCCAGTCAGAGCTTTGTGTTGTTTATGTATTCATCAGCACTATTCATATATTTATATGCATATCTTTTATTTTGAAAGGAGCATCACCTTGACCCTCACCAATTACAGGGTTAGTATAAATATTGACTTGCCGTATGTCAAAACTACACATTGAACATTTTCCCAGGCTCTGGTTCAGTTTTATTTACTCATTTCTTACTCTAATACATCTTGTATTTATAGCAAAGAAACTGTCAGTAATGTGATTTCAGCACATCTGCTTTCCTCAGTCACAACACTGCTGCTGGCTATTTGGAGCAATCGTATGGATACACACACGTACAGGCTAATATCTATGAAGGCATATAGAGTATTTATAAATATGTGGATAATTGTAATGTTGTTTGATTGGAGGGAAAGATCGAGCATGGGAAAGCAAACGCACTAATTTTTGCTTATTATTCTTGTTTCGTCGCCCTCGGGCTATCTGTGTCTTCAGCGAGACAGCGCTTCCTTAGACGTCAGCTGTAATGGGCTGTGAGTGATGTTTATGCACGCTCGAAACACAAAAAACAAACCTTGACCTATTAGTGTCTTTCTAGATTGAATGTATCCGTCTCCTGCTCTGTGGTTTTGTTTCTCAAGGCTCAACGTCTACATGCAGACAGATGTGTATTGACATACTCTGTACAGACTGTACAGACACACATTCACACACAGAGAAAAAGAAACCTATTGAGCACGAGGGTAAGATCTAGGAACGGTACAGAACAAGTGACAATACTTGAGTTCATGTGTTGAGAGGAGCAGAAGAACGGTCACGTTCCCAGGGGAGAGCTCATGTCTGCTCTGGGATCCACAGTGAGATCAGCACCATGGACAGAGCAAGACACAGAGCTGAAACAACACAGCAAAACATTCCAGTTAATGTCTAATTAATGTTCCTTCAGCCAATCACGGTTCATCATTTTTTACTGCAACACAAAGGCCCTGCATTACACAAAGAGCAAACAATCCTGAATTACATTATGTTGTAACACCAACATCTTATTTCTACTGTTGATCTCATATGATAAAACAGTTTCCAACATGATAACTTCAGCTAGAAAAACTGCACATGCAACTTGGTAAGTGTGGTGTCAGTGTTGGTTATAATTATGCTGCTGTCCTTCTTCATTCTCTCTTGCACATACATTGAATTCCTATGATATAAGGTATTAGAAAAGTACATATAAGCGGTCACATAAAACCAGAGTTTCCCTTTAAGAGAAGCACTTGATACAAAGGACAACACAAATCTGAACTGTCGTCTAAGCGCCAGCCTGTGAGTGTTTTGTCCAGTGAAACCCTCTCTCCTCAACATTAGATCTGTTGGTCCTTTTGTCCCTTTGGTAAACACGGGCATGCTGTGGCCCCTCTGTTAAATACAAGCAATGCATGGACTTTAACTGTGTCTGCAGCATCTACAGCTTTCTCTCTCTGCTGTTATCTCCCTCTGTCTTGGCATCTCTCGCTCCCTCCCTCCCTGTTCCTCCATCTTTCTGCCCACCATCCCATTTCATTTCTCTCTCCCTCTCTCTCTCCCTCAGCCCGGCTATGTCTCTCGCCCTCCTTGCAGATAGTGGCAGACTACAGCAGGGTCCCGGTGTGAGGTCACAGGCAGCCTTCTTGTAGCATATGGACTTGTTTCCTTCCAAGAAAACCCCAGCCAGATGAGACCACACACACGCACAGGAGCACACACACACAGAGAAACATACGAATAAAATACAATATAAAGAGAAGGCGCGTGTATATTTGCAGAAATGCACGACTTCAAATACACACACTAGCAGTGGAAGTGTGTGAGATTAAAGAAAACCAGAAGCTATCTGATCTCGCTTGTCATCTTCTCTCTGACCCAGAGGCTCAATCTACTTGACTTGGAGTAATCTTGGTGTTAAGACACACACACACACACACACTGCAGTCAATATGTCAGTAATCCACCGAAGATCAGCTGAAGAAGTGCGAGCACACATAAACACACACTTAATCATGCAAGCAAAAACAGTGTCGTCTCCTAATCTGGCACAAACTCGCTGACTTCTTAAAGCGCTCTAAGCACGGCGACACACATCAAACACACACACCGACGCACGCACGCTCCTACAGAGCCTTGTAATCTCAAATAAGAGTCTCAAACACAGGAGTTAAGTGGTATCGAGTAATCTTTAGTGAGCTTCAGTGTGAGCTCTTGGACACACACATGAGCATATGCAGGAGGAGACACACACACACACACACACACACACACACACACACACACACACACACACACACACACACACACACACACACACACAGAGACACACACAGACACACACACAGAGCTGGTAATCTTCCAGCCAGCTCAAGTGTAATCAAGAAGGAGACAGCCATATGTCTGAGGGTGCTGAGCCTTGGCCTCTCTCCTCCTTCTCTCACTCTCTCGCAGTCTTTCGATTTTCCTTTTCATTCTCCATACGTTTCCATATTGCCTTTTCATCTCCTCCGCTCTCCTTTTTTTTCCCTTCCTTCGTCGCCGTCGCTTTCATTCTGCGTCTCAAGGAAGGATAAAGTGGAGAGGAGAGCCACTTCCACTCACTTGACACTCACCCGAATGGAATGAAGCCGCTCGAAAAGCACAAATATGTGTAACTTGGAGAATTTATTTAGCTGTTTGTGTCGGTGCTGAATGTATATCATGTTTCTATTCAGCACTTCAGTTGAGTTCTCCTTTCCTTTCCTCTCATGATGTTACTAGTCTTTAAAAAAAAAAAGCAATAATCATCCATAACTCAAAACGAAGAATGTAGGTGAATTTCTCTGTGTTTCTATGGATCTAGCAGGCTGTTTGTGTGTTTGTGTGTGTGTGTGTGTGTCCCGGTCCCCTGTGTGGAGACAGCTGGTGTGGCAGTGACCCCGGCTGGAAGGAAGCCTCACGCTTTTTCATGTCTCCCTTCCCACAATTCCCGGGGCCATTTGGGTCCTCGCAGGGTTCGAGTGCCAGTGGTTCTGAGAGCGAGGGCGATTCGTTTTCAGGACGGAGAAAAATTCAAAATGTATTAAATCAACTCCTAAATAGTCCCTGATTGTAAAGATTTAGTTCAATTCCGTAAAAGCAAAGAGCCAAAATGATTTTCCGTTTCCTCCGGTCTATCCCTCAATCCCCTCGTCCATCTCTGTTTCTTATCATCTATTTTTTTCCTCTCCTCTTTCAGTCTTTTCTTAATCCTCCACCCATCCGCTCCCCCCGCCTGATGAAATGACCATATCTAATCCTCTGGTCCCCTTGGGAGAGATGTAACTGTATTAAGACAGTAAATCCATGTCCTTACAACTGCTACAGATGTCTTTCTTTATTATCCCCTCTTTCTCTTTCCATCACTCTTCCTCCCTCTGTCTCCTCACGTCTTTCTCTAAAACCGTCCAAATCTGTTCTCCATAATCTTATGTTTTATTTCCTGAGCTCCCAAAATGGTACATGTATAATCTCACATTATGTTTTTGTGGATTTGCTTTGGTGTTTGTCTTTTGTCTGCTTCCTAATTCCTCACAGTTAAAGACAATGTTCAGAACTCAAGCAGCCGGCAGTCTGCTTTTCAGGAATTAAATAAATCGGCATATTCTTCTAATATGCACAGTGAGACTTTATCAGTGCCAGAGCTTATGAAAGCAATTTTTAATGTGTGATTTACAATGTGAGCTGTCATCTTGGTGAATTGTTGCTTTGACTTCATGGAGGACATAAACAACTGGTACAGTAAAACTCGACATCAGGAGACACTAGTTTTTAAATGATTATGGAAGTAAGACGTTTGAAGACGCCTGAACAAAACCTGACAGATTCAGCTCAAACTGACTCATGTATAAACTTTGAATGAAGAGAAAAAGCAAAAGAACAAGCAAACAAAATAAAAACAAGCTTCGATTCTTGAGTAAAAAACTTCTCAGTAAAAACTCAAACATTCATCCTCTTCTTCCTCATGACTGACAGCACGAGAGGCAGATAAGTTCGTCAGTTTGACTCCAGCAGCTGTACATCTTCATTATTCCCCTCTTCCTGTCTCTCTCTCTCCTCTCTCCAAGAACACAGCAGCTACATGCAGATGTGTCTTTTCTTCTTCATTACACATTAGCCACTCATCCTAGTGGACATCGAGCGTGTGTGTGTGTGTGTGTTTCCTTTGGAGTCCTTCCAGGTGCCTCAGTGCCACCCCGCTGATCAGACAAGCAGAAGAAAAGCTCAGTGTTTTTCTGCTCCATCGGCTGCAGCCGCCGCTTCGCTTTTCTAAGCAGGTGCCAAAGACGCAAAGAGCGACGGCGTCCGTTACACTGACAGATACGTCCTGGTTTCATAGTTCTCAGCACACGTGTAGTCAGCTTTTATCTGAGCGCACTGGCTGATTCATCTTTAGTGTGGTTCAAGAAGTGCCACTTAAAAAAAATGTGTCTCCTTCATGACACTTTTTCAGTGTAACAATTCAGATATTCTAATATAAGTCTGATTAGTTTAAACACAAAAGACAGAATTATGTGTCCATCTTATCGTGCTTGTTGGCAGCTAGCCTGAGCCGCTGGACTTCGCCATTTGCCTCAGTGCCTTAGGCAGATAGATCCACACGCACACGCACACACACACACACACACACACACACACACACACACACACACACTCGCTTGAAAGGGGCGCCAGAGGTTAAAGAAGGAGAAAGGACCAGCTGCTAGCTTTCTAATGTTTAACAGCAGATACGAGGAGATTTAGAGCAGCGGAGAGCGAGGATGAGCAGAGATGACGGGAAGCTAGAGGGAGGAGGAGAGAAGGATGCAGGTGAAGGATGGTTAGAGAGGGAGAAGTCGAGGGCTTCGTGTTGGCAAAGTGAGAAGATGGAGATAAAAGAAAAATCTGACAGGTGACATGTGAGTTGCTTCTGAAAAAGCTACGGCGCAATTCAGATTTAATTTGTCGCTGTCGTCAAATAACCTTTAATTCCTCAAAACAAAACCAACTAAGTTTTTCAACCAAAGTGCAACAACAAAGAAGAGTCTAAGTACGAAAATCTTTTTTAAAGCACCGTTAGTCAAAAACGTACTAAACACACAATTGTCTCTTTATTGTATTTTCATGCAATAGAGCTAATTAAAGTTCATGTTTCATTAATCTATCAGTTAGAGACGAGCTCTTTAATTGAGGTGCAGCATATCCTTGAATTACCACAATGTCAAATCAAAGCTGTTGTGGGTAATGCAATGTTCTTGATTTGAGATGTGCTCAATAAATAAAGAGTAATTACATGAACACAAGCTACTACTTTCATACATTTCTTCCATTCTTCTTGCCTTATTTTCAATATTAAAATACACCAATGTCTAATAGTAATGATGAAAAACAAGCTCTAAAAGAAGCGTCCTTCAGAAAGTCCTCTGAGCTGATTTGCTCCGACTGAGCGCCCAAGTTACACCCAGACACAAACACACACCAGGGTTCACCTGGTCGTTTCTAAGATGCATGGAGGGTGATCAGGCTTTTCAGATCAATTGAACATCAAACACAGCTCAGTGTGTGAATTTTATCCTGTAAACGCCTGAAACACACACAGAACCGCTGGTCAATCGAAGGCAAAGACGAGCACACAGACACTCAGGGACACAGTCATTTGGACGGGACTTCAGTCAGAAATATACAGGTCATACAGGAAGACGTTATTCTTATTGTGGATAAATACACATGTGAGTTATAAAGCCAGCTCACCAGCACTCCACCTTGAAGCACGTCAACCCTCAATTAAAAAGGTTACTGATGACGTAGTTCTGCACTAAAACAGAGCGTATTCAGCTAATTTTCCTCTCTTCCTGGGCGTGGACAGGGTAGAGCAGTCCTGAAAAACAATGTGAAACGACACCACTCTCACCTTTTGGTCCTGCAGCTTAAAAAGAGACATTGCATGGAGAGGTTTCCACAGGAAATGGGATGATGGTATGTGAGCTGTGATACAGTATTTGAGCAGAAATGAGGGCAGACAGACAGACAAACAGCTACATGCAAAAACACAGAGACAGGTTGACTCCGATGGGGCGACTACACGAGGCAGTTGTGCAGACAGTTCAGGGGTCATTTACACTGATCTCCTGTGTTTTAGTGGCAGCTAAAATTATTCTCCTCTGACGCCTGTGAAGGATTTTACATTATTACGCTCTGCACACATTCATGGTAGCAAGGTGAACTACATGACTCAGTCTCCTCAGCAAAACAATGAGGAGACAAAGAGGAGAGCAATGAAAAGAATTAAAAACAAATTTTTGCACCACTTCAAAATTATACTACTTTCACACTGAACACCAAACCCAGTCGGTGTTCAGTCCTGGGAAAAATGACTCTGCCATAGTCACAGGTATTTATCAGCTCCAGCTCCAGTCAGCAATGATGGAAACATGACACTGACACATGCAAATCTTTGCAACTTTGCTATGCTATGCTGAAATCATGAATCTACGTCAATCACCATCACATGCAGAATCCCTCAGGGTTCAATTCTCGGGCCTCTATTATTTAACTCCTACACTCCCTTTCAAGCCAAATTCTGCAGAGCAAAACGATTTCTTGCAGCATATATGCAGACGACACGCAAACGTACGTATCTCTTGATCCTATAGCTCAAGATGCAACACTTACAGCAATTAAACAACTGGGACAAGCTAAATTCCCTTTAAGACAAGACAGGTACAGTTTCTTTCACAACAAGGAGTAAACACTCAATGCACACATCGACTCAGATCTATACAAATGAAAGGTCAATATAGAAAACTTTAACATAGACGTAGAAAAGATCTTAAAGTGCTGCTGGATTTGTTCATGCTCCACACTGAATTGGTGGGACATGGCTCAATAACGAGGTGTGACCGTTTTCCATTTTTAATTCGAGGAAGATCTTGTGCGTCAATGCTTGATGACAGAGGAAACTCCTGGTGAGCTGCCAGTGCGTCTATTCAGAAAAGCTGAACTCTGGTTATCCTTTGGCCCATTGTCAGAAATACAATTTCAGAAGAAAATTCCTTCTGTTTGGCCCGAATGTATGTGGATCAAACACCGGGATTTGTTTAATGTTTTTAAAATAGTGAGATTCTCCTGAAGTCTATTGTATTGTAGTCTTGATTAAAAGACTGTTTCCACATGGACTTTGTTGAAAAGCCAGTTCAGAGTCATTATGGACACGCTGGCCCGGTGACTTCCTCACACCAGATGTGTATAATGGGTGCTGACAGATTTACTCTTCCTGATGTTTAACAAAGTATAAGAATGCACACCACACCTACTGCGCTCACATGAATGCACACAAATTTACAGTCCACAAAGTCGTGTACACTTACAGGCTATAAGTCAAGCCTCGTTATTTCAGCACAGGAAACACAAGGCTGTCTTAAAACCTGCTTACCTCACGTAAATCCCAGGAGTAATACACAGCAGTGTTTTTATAGCATATTGTTCTGCTGGACGGTTCAGATGAAGTTCAGGATGCACTCACGACACTGGTGCATGCCTTGAAAAGCCTGGCAACTTTTGTTCGCCACGAGAAGCAAATGTTTTGGTGCAAAAAGAGCTTTTCATCATGTGAAAAACGGCAGCCAGTCGACTGCTGCAACATGAACATCAGAAAAAAGCAAAATCAAAAAAAGGTCCTGTTCAGAATCACATAATAAATCAAGACCACAATGGATCTAGATTCTGAGCACGCTCAGTCAGTCAAGTGAAAAAACGTCTCCAACGAGAGTCATTCTCCTATAACACTTCCTGCTCAGGGTCAGACAAGAGGTGAAAGAACTTTTACTTCCTGGGTCAAAGGTCGGGGGCAGGTGTAGGATCGAACTGCAGCTGCATCCGCAAGGATATGGCAAAATGCGTGTGTGTGTCTGGGTGGGTGTGTATGTTTTTCAAACCTTGACTTGTAACCATACACACATTTTTGGATTCAAGATTTCTTCATTGTAATGCGGACGACACCCACACCCACACCCACCCACACACACACACACACACACAGAAACGCTCATTTAGGTGAATCCCAGTTGACTCTTTGCTGTTTGTTCGGGGAAACGTTGCTGCTTTCTATCAAGTCTTTTTGTGTGTGTTGTGCTTGTTCCTGACTGAATTCATCTACTTTAATGTGTGCATATTGCCATATAGCTCACTGGGGGGAGTGTAGAGGAATACAGGAAGTTTCTGTGCTCGTCGCGCACACACACACACTCACACACGCACAATTTACCATTGATTGAACCAACTCAATACACTCACAGACAGTAGCGGCTTGAAGCAGGAGGACACAGCCTGTGGCAAGGTGATTGAGAGAACACTGTGTGTGTGTGTGTGTGTGTGTTACGTGTGTGTGTGTGCTTGGCTGGCAAGAACAACTGGTGACATCTGCAGATGAGCGGCATTAAAGACAGACATGAAAGTCACATTTATGTACCTGACTCTTTTCTTTGTCTAATATTTGACTATTGATATCTATCTATCTATCTATCTATCTATCTATCTATCTATCTGTCTATCTATCCTCGTCTCTCTCAGATGTGTTGGGGTCTTCAGTAGTGTGATCCAGAATGGCCTGCCGCTGCTCTTTGGGCTTCAAACACACAAGGTGAGATCAGCGCACATGAAACGATCAGAGAGAGGGACAAAAAGATGGAGGGGGGAGGGAGAGGGAGAGAGAGAGAGAGAGAGAGAGAGAGAGAGAGGCGGGAGGGAAGGAAAAAAATCATAGGGAGGCGAGCAGCAGGAAAGGATGAAAGTAAAGGGGGGATGACGAAGGGAAGGGAGGAGAGGAAAAGACAAGGGGAAGCCCCCAAATCTATTAACTATCTTTATAAAACAACCATTCAATCAGACTTATTTTCCTAAAGTTACATCATTGTTGTGTGGTATGAAGTTAAAAGTGCAGAACAATTGTAAAAAGCTGTTTTTTGCATGAAAAGGCTTGTTGGAAGCTTAAATATTTGAGACTTGAGATTCATCTGCTATCTAAAGGCAAAAAGCCACCAAACTGAAAACATGCTTTAAAATTAGGAAATGTACACTTACATAGTAACTCCTCTTAGGAAATTATGAACAAAATTTCCAGGAATTTATGATAAAAAATAAATCGTAGCTGCACATACTTGAAGGACACCGGTTTAACTAAAAAGGCAGTTTTCAGTAAAGTACATCCTAATTCATTCAATATCACAAGGCAGCTTTATTTCTAGGTGAATGAAAAAAAGACCCTTGGCCCTTGAAATTCTTGAGGTTTTACACAAAGAAAAAAAAACAAGTTTTGAAAATGTCTGTATGGAAAATCAAACATATGCCAGTTTGCATTTTAAACAATCTGAGCATCACACACTTGAGACCAAGAAGTTCATGGAAGCTGCTGAAACTCTTTTCAAAACGCTCGGCCCCAGCCTTGCAAGGACAGGTGAAAATCAAAGCGTCTTTACACGTCCAAGAAGCCACTGTTCTCATCAGGACGGTTGTTTTAGTTGTGAGAGTTTCCCTGTCTGCCTCGCAGCAGTCGTGGCCGTAGCGAAGCTCTGGGCAAAGGGAAGTGAAGGGCACCGCTAGCTCAAGGCAAAGCCCAGTAGGTAGCGTGACTCACAGATACACACAAATACACACACACACGCACACACACACACACAGGCGTCAGCTCATTTTTACACTAACTGCACCTTTGTTGTACTCTTACTTTTAAATTTAGATGTTTTACAGAGCACAGTAATTAGTATTTTAGCATCTTAAATGTCCCTTTGTCTGGATACAAATAAGGGAGAAGTGAGGCGTTTACAAATGAATTTTAACAGCAAATGAAATGAGGGTTTTTTTTTTACTGTTATTAAAAGAAAACATGAGTAAAATCCAGCACGTTTGAATTGTCTGAACTGTCCAAAGGTATCACACTCACACATGCTGTATGTACTAACATGAGGAAAATCAAAATGCAAACAAAAAATAAATAAAAGGACTCAATTTCACATAAGTGTAAATGTGGCTGAGATGAAAGTGAAACAATGCTGCCACACCATTGTGACATTTTTTTTTTAAATTATGCATTTCAATTTAATCCCACTTGATCAAACACATGTAACAGTTTGTGTGCTTCAGTGCCATTTGGCAACCACAACTACTATATGGGATTTTTAGTGCTACACATCTGATGGAGAAAAGCTGCAAATTTGTTGTGTATTAAAGGACTTTTTTTTAGGGGACTCTAAAGCTTTCTTGAATGTGTTTATAAAAAAGTTGAATTTTAAGAAACAAGCTGCTTCTTTCTTGTTGTGTGAAGGAGAGAAATCCTCCGATCTGTGTATCCTGTCCTTGTCATTCCTGTTGTTGGATCTGGTCTCCGACGCCGCTGATAACTGAGATAATTATGCTAATGCTAACGGCGCTGCTAGCCTCCCCAGGTTCACGGTGTCAGCGTTTCTCACGTGAACCGGGACACTTTGCGAAATGTCAGCCGCCGCCTCGCGTGTGTTCGGAGTGCGTGCGTGTGTGGAAGCAGAGATGGCTTGAGATAAAGGAGAGCTGGCCACAAGTGCACACATGCACATTTGCATGCCTTAACACACGCGCACACAGACACCAAGCTCAGATATTAATTAAAGTTCATTGCTTCAGTAATTAGCAGGGCAGGATAATAACAATATGTGACTTATTGCCCCCTCAGGTTGAGCTCTTCCTCGAACTTTAATTGAATGAGCGACATTAAAAACTTCAGAGGCCATTTGGCAAGGTTGACTAAACAGTCGTAAACACTAAAGGAAACACTTCAAGCTCGGGCGACAGGCTTCTCCAAAACCATTAAAAGTGTCCTCTTCCTTTAGCTCAAGGGAAGCCATCAGAGAAATTGAGTAAGTTTAAGTTTCAGACTTTGGGCCCTGAAAAATGTCAGCTAGTTTAAAGTCAGAGCTGATCATCATCATCATCATCATCATCATCATCATCATCATCATCATCATCATCATCACTTTAAACAGATTTCTCACAAATCTATGTCCCAGTTTCTTCCGCAAAAAAGACGCTCATGACTGCAGTTTACAGAAAACAAGCTTCTCTTGCAATACTGACATCCTTTAAAGTGTCAAAATTTTGGAGCATGTGATTGATATTCATGCCATATATGGAGCTGAAGCAGGATTAACAAGGTGAGAGACAGGTAAAAAACTGGCTTCATGCAAATTTAAAACATGTAAAAATTCCACATTTTGCCTCTGACTGACGGATATCAATGTTCTCAAGTGCTGAACTATTTCTTAAAAATCTGATTTCCACTTGTTAGATTTTTTTTTAAACAATTAAAAAAAAAATCACAAGCCCTGCCAATTACCTGTCTCCATCTTTCACTGTCTCTCTTAATTCTTCGCTGGCTTGCTCTCCCTCTCTCTCTCTCTCCCAGCATCAAGCCAATCAATCATCATGCCTTTTGTGGCTCCGCTGTCTCGTCCTAAAATCTTATACACACACACACACAGATAGACACACATACACCCTCATGTACACATATACAAAGGCATACACACACACACACACACACACACAACACACTGTTTCTGCAGCGCCTTTGTGCTCCTTTAACCTTGAGGTCTGCAAGCGCCCAACTGTGATAATCTCTCAGACTGCCTTCATTACTGTTATAGGACACACACACATACACACACACGCGCAGAGACAAGCATCAAGGAAAAACACATACATTCAACACGGCCACACCTAACACACACACACACACACACACACACACACACTGGAACATTTAAAAGCCATCTTTTTTCCTCACTATTGACTTGGATCAGCATTAGGCTCATCAGATAGTCAGGGCAGTGCTGTGTGTGCGTGTGTGTGCGTGTGTGTGTGTGTGTGTGTGTGTGTTATTGGCTGTCCTCCCCCTAACTGGCTAGACGGACACAGCCTCCAGGAATGTCAAACCTCCAACCTGCATTCTGATGTGGGCACCAGCAGTCACTTGTACACCGTCGCCCACCGTGCATTAGTGTGTGTGCATCTCTGTATGCGTGTGTGTGTGTGTGTGTGTGTTTTACTCATCTTTTGCACAGTTGTGTGAGTGACAGGCCCTGGGCGTCGCACTAACCAGACAGGTACAGAAACAAAAGTGGAGAGATGGGGAGGAAACTTTCAACAAAACATCATTAGCTGCTCTGTGTGTGTGTGAGAGAGAGAGTGTGTGTGTGTCTGTGTGTATAAGTGTGATTCTGCCAAAAAAATTCATTTTGATTTTTGGTCAAAATGGGTGCAAATTTTAAAAATGTTTGACTTCTGCTCCTACCATGCAGCAGCAGGTGTACATATCGGCGAGGTTGGACTGTGTGTGTGTGTGTGTGTGTGTGTCTGCCCTTTAAGTGCCAGTGACAGTGGCTTGGCATGCGATCTGCCCTGCCAGTCAGTCCCCCTGCCGTTCTACCTTTCTCTTTCATTTGCACTTCCTCGCCTTTCATCCCTCTGTTCCCTCTGCGACGCAACCTGTGGTTTTGGAGAAAGTTTTGAATGATTGATTCTTTCATCTTTTCACCAGTGTGTGTGTGTGTGTGTGTGTGTGTGTGTGTGTGTGTGTGTGCACGTGTGTGTCAGTCTCAATCAATTGTCTTTGCCTCAGTCTGATTCCCTGGTCTTTCAAAACTGGTGGAGTGGAGAAAAAAAAACCTTGACTTTTTCCTACTCACAATTCAGCGCTGAACAAAAAGCCTAACGAACACTGGAAGTCATTATCAAAAATCAAAAAATCATAATGGAAGACGCAACAGGGTTATGACCTCAAATTGTTGTGCAGCATATAATACGAAGTCTCCTATTCACACCCAGGTTTTACACCCAAGTACCTGGGTGTTCACCTCAACAACAGACTGGACTGGACTCACAACACTGCTGCACTTTGGAGGAGAGGTCAGAGGTCAGAGCAGACTCTACCTGCTCAGGAGACTGAGGTCTTTTGGAGTGCAAGGGGCGCTCCTGAAGACCGTCTACGACTCTGTTGGGGCAGCAGCCATTTTTTGCTGGGGCAGCAGCATTTCGGTTGCAGGCAGAAATAGACTTAATAAACCTATGAAGGCC
The DNA here is from genome assembly GCA_037975185.1 of Centropyge bicolor. NCBI lineage: Eukaryota > Metazoa > Chordata > Actinopteri > Pomacanthidae > Centropyge > Centropyge bicolor. The sequence continues at coordinate 3,514,329 of JBBMOC010000029.1, forward strand.
AGCAGGAGGATGATGGCTAAGCTGTCAACCATGTTAGAGAATGATTTGAGATTTCATATTTAATTCTTCTATACTGGTCATATATCTCATATTAATTTTCTCATGTATATCTGTAAATAATCTCATGTACATTTGTTAAATTTGTAAACACTTTTTCAGCTTTTTTATAGTGTTCATTTTTACTATTTAACTTATTTATTTAGTATTACTTATCTTATCTTATCTTTCAGCATTAAGTATTCCCTGAATTTCTAACTTTGGTGAAAGTTGCAAAAACCTTTTCCTCCGAATCAAACCTCTCCACTCTATATTAACGCTATTGTTGGTGGCTCACAGGCTCATTAGCGTACAATGTGCAACAAACATGATGACCGTGGCCATAAAATAAGCTGTATTTAAGTGAGGTGCACTTGGGTCAGTGCCATCGTGCCCTTCATTCATGTGAGAGTAGTAATAGGAAAAGAACGTACAATAAAAGCTAAAGGGAGCAGCAAAAGAGCAGAGAGCAAATTAAATTTCTCAATGCAAGCAAATCCTTCAAAAGAAATCTCTGTATGGATACAGCGCCACTATAATTGCAACTTCATTTAAATGTACAATAAGAAATAAGGAGGGCAGCGGGAGAACACCCTTTTTTTCTTAACCCTTTATAGGGCACTCATTGAAATACTTTGAAATTCGAAAATTCAACCTTAGAGTGCTTTTGGAGGACGTAACAAAACTTTATATCGGTTCTAAAATTTTTCACTTTTGAAAACTGTGTGTCACTTTAAGAACTACGATTAAAGAGGGTAAAGTCATGCGGAAGCTGAAGAGAAAAATACCATAGGAATATTTCTAAATATTACAGTGTGGTTAGAAGTTATATTAAAGAGTAAAATCACTACATCTGACAGTTTTACTGCAGATTTAGCTGCAAGCTCAGGAGCAACTAGGTCCACTCCTTTGAATCTTACGCCGCAGACTAAATGTGTAATGACGATGTTTTGATGAATGATGATGTCATGGTCATCCCATAATCGCTCTGTCCATTGGGAGATATAGTTTTTTTCCAAATACAAAAGAAATTTGTCGCATTATTTGAAATATTTGACAGGAACATAAATGAGGAGAGATTGGAGGAGGTAATGAGGTTGAGGAATGCAATGCCGTGCAGCAGCAAAGGATCATGGGAGTTGTCTTCACTGTTAAACAACCATTGCCGATAACAATCTATCTGACGAGACACAGACTTTCACAGATTTCTCGACATTTGAACATTATTGGAAACATTGGGATGATGTAAGTAAGAACAAAATATAAACATGGGTCTACTCGTTTTTAGATATTTGAAGCTGGAAATGTTGTGTATCATACCTTTAAATGGATTCACGCAAACTTATCTAAAGAGGGCGAGGATGTGTCAGTGAGCATATGTTCTCAGAAAAGTGGTTGGTAATATTCATCACAGGTTAAACTTGCTGATGGAAAACGATCCTTCCAGACAAAAGGCACAATATTAACGAGCAATAAAATTTGGGTTTTAAATGGTCATACACCTTCTTTACAAGCCCAGTCAATTTAAGAGAAAAATAAGGCTGCCAGATAAAGAGTTCACATTACGAGAAATTATTTCAGAAAGACATAAAAGACAAGGTAATGACCTAGACAGCTACAATTGGAGAATCAGTGAAAAAAAAAACTTGCAGGAAGAACTGCAGTGAGCTGAGGGAACTTTGTTCTGACTTTGGGCTGAAGACATTTCAATTAATTTTTTTATACCCAAAGTTTTATTGAGGAACCTCTTCATCGCTTCATCCATTGAAGAAAAACAAGTATTTATATTTCTCACCTGCAGCCATAGACAAAAATCTTCTGCTAAGTTTCTGCACCTTTGGAACAGCATTTAAGGCCGTATAAATGAATCTACCATAAACAAAAACATGTAAAAATCGAGGATGAGTGAAGCGAGCCAGTTCAGTGTACACACAAAACCACAACCTTTTCTCAATGCCCCGACAGCATCCTTGGAGAGATTTAATTTTCCCTCAAGTGCCTGCCTCCCATCTCTTAGAAAAGTATGTTGTCGCTTCTCCACAAGGTTCCCCCACTCGGAGGATGCGTCTCTCTTCAGTCGGAGTTCAAGTGTCTAATCTTCTGTGTCTCAAGGTCAGCGTTTGTATGCGCTCTTAAGGGTCTTGATTCAAACAAATGAGAGAAGAAAATTAATCGGAGGCAATGTATGAAGTGTTGAGGGGTGTGTGGTCATGCGTGCGCGAGCATGAATGCAAATTATTGTGTGTTTGTGTGTGTCCAAGCGGAGTCGGCGGAGGCAGAGCTCAGCTGCTCGGGTCCCGGGCCCTGATGGGATTGAGCGAGGGATGAAAGAGGAGGATAAAAGACGGGGAGAGAAAAGGTGAAAGAGGGAGAGCGATCACTGTGCAGAGAGGAACATTGTTCTCTTGATCACAGTCAGAAGGTTGTGTGTGTGCTTCTGTCTCTGCTCACGGTTCAATCCAAAATATATGGATGTTTGCGTCAATTGTTTTTTTAGGATGTCAAGGTGATCACAGCTCCCTATAAAGACCTCCTCAGACTCCACCCTCAGGCCCAAATTCTGGGGTCAACATGGGTAGATTTAACCTCAACATCTACTTCTAAAGATATAGATATTTAAGCCATTTCAGAAATTTATGTCAGCTCCATTTTTATATTTCCAATGCTACAAAAAGTCTCAGAAGAAGAAGGATGCTTTAGTAGCTGATGCCTGTATGAGAGCTTAAAAACGTAAAATAAAGTTCTCGCCAACTTCATGCTCTATCTATGTAAATCCTTAATCAGGAGGAGAATCTGACAAACAGAGAGCTGAGCGGTGAGAGAGAGAACAGGAGGGGCACATTTTCATCCCTGTCATCCATCCACCCCTCCCTCCTCCTCCCCTCCACTTTTTATCCTCTGTTCCCTCACATCTATTATTCACCCCATTTGGCAGCCAGGTTCACACCTAAATAAACCTCCAACCATGCTGTGTCTCCCTCCCTTTATCGCTTTAATTTGACACTCGCCTCTTCCAAATGAAATTTTTACTGTCTTATATTTGGGTGATATTAGTCAGAAGAAGTTTTAGTTTGCCTTGATACAAGCACAAAAAACAGAAATTAGACTTTTAGATAATTAGATATGGCTTCTTAAATGAACTTTTGCAAGGACTAATTATTCAATAATGACATTTACTTTTACTGAAACAGGTTCTTGTTTTGTTAACTATGAACCATCTTAAACTCTTTACCAATGTTGATGTCGTCTTTAAACCAACTCCAAGCAGATGAAACTCCACATCATCAAATAGACTCCACATCCTCAACACAAGGATGTACAAGCAAACACACCCAGAGAATAAGTGGGGCATTATTAAGTAGTGGAGTCAGGCTGTTTAGGCTGACAGCTCAGGAATCAACAGATCACAGAACACACACACACACACTGGTCCCATCTGCTAAAATAGGCTACAACATGTGTGAGTGTGTGTGTCCCTGCTTTTTGTTAGTACAACTGTGCTACTGTAGAAGATACGGACGGAACAAAGCAATTAATTTATCATCAGTGTCTTATTTTGCTTGTTTCTTTCTCTCAGCTGATTGAATTTCAAATCAACTGTGATGTTATCCATTACAAATGTGCTGGCATGTCAAAGTGACACACACACATACACACTCACACACACAGGGCGACACATTCACATTCAGAGCTAACACTAGGTTTTCCCACATGTGCCGACTCCAGATGGCCTCAAAGAGACTACGGGTAATGCCAACATCACACACACACATTTAAGCGCGCGCACACATACAAAGTAATGACCCACCCCTGAGACCCCTCTAACCAGGTTTCATGCCGGGATCAAAAACAAAGTACGAAAAAAAAAGAAGGCTAAATCAAAACCGGATGGTGGTGAGGGCTTCACAGAGAGGGAGAGTCAAAATCACCTCCCTGACAATAAGAGGAAGGATGGAAAGATCTCTGTGGCGACATCAAAGCAACGCCGACAGCGCCGGCTTGTGTGGCTCACATTAGAAAGACAATAAATAAAATGAAAATGAATTCAAAAAATGGATTTCACATATTGGCCAAAGTCTCCAACCGGTCAGTGTGGTTGCACTTATGAAGGAACTTCACACCTAAAAAGGGAACTCCCTTGAAACTTGACTTGCCTGTATTGAACATTGTTCATCTTTCAAAAACATATCTACTGGAACATTTATGTCAGGACTCCAGTGTTTAGGTGGAATGCCTAAATACATGAGGATGAATTCTAACACTGAGACTTGAATGATGCAAACATGCAGAGCTTCCTTTTCAACCCCGGGAGAACAGAGATAAGTGTGAGCAAATACATGTTGTCACATCTAAGAACTGAGCCATCAATAGATCATCTACAACACCAACTGAAATGATAGTGAACTCTATTCAAGTACAGTAGATGTACTTAGTTACTTTCCACCACTGAACTTGTGTAACCTGCAACACTCCATCAGCTCCATTGAAAGGAGTAGAACAAAAAGACTTGAACACATCACTTCACAATAAAATGAACTAGAAAAGCTTCACAGTAATCACCATTTAAGAAGACATGACTATGCATGACTATGATGACACCCTCTTCATTCTATGCATTGAAACTCATATGTATAGTCAAATGTATTATAATTAGCATGTCAACATGCAGGCAGCTGAAGTCATTGGGACATTTCATGTGAAAAGCTACTGGATGTTCCTCCTCCACTCACACGTCCGGGTCAAAAGCACAAGCAAGTTGACTCGACTCTTTAACACTGATTACGAAAAGATGTGTTTCACATAATTACAAGATATACAGTTGAAATGATCAGACACTAAGTCATAATTACGAGCTAGAAATGTCACGATTATGAGTAAATGTATCTGATTTGTTTTCACTGATTAGAGAATAAAAAAAAATCTAACCTTTGACTGAGCTCACCTGGTTTTTACCATCTTTCTGATCTGCCCATAGTGCAGAGAGGAAAAAAAATCTTCAAGATCAGCTGTCCCTCACTGGACCCCGTAGAAAAACGGCTTCTCCTTTGTAGGAGTGCTCTGACCTTTCTGAGCTGGTAAAGCAGAGCAAACATTAAATGACAGAGCTAATTGTTTCACCCCGGAGTCCATTCTGTCTCTCTCATTCCTCTTTACTTCGACCAGTCCCTTCCATCATTTCTTCTAATTTCTCTCAATTACCGTCTCCTTATGCTCTCTCCTGTGTGTGTGTGTGTGTGTGTGGGTGACCTTCCTGAACTGTACGGCCATTTATGGAGATTAGATAAAGTTGCCTCTTGCGTGACTCATTGGCATGCATTAAGCAGAGAACAACAATAACATACACACACGCACGCACGCATACACACAGGCGTGCACACCAAGACCATCTTAAATCAGGGATATAGGGCCAAATTAAAGGTAAAAGCACGCTTGGTTTTCTTCTTTTGTGAGACATCATCTATTTTTACAAAAAGCCATGTTCAGTGTCCTTTTCCCCCTCTCTAATGGATTTTTGATTTTTCCAGAGCATGCAACACAATTAGCTCGTCTTTCTTTTTTATTAATGACACATTTACTCTTTTCTTTTCCCTCGCTGTTGTTTATTCTTGCGCTAAATTGGAGAGCGAAGAGGTCTTAAAAGGTGCATGCCGGGTGTGTAGGTGTGCGGCAGGATGTGCAACGTGAATATGCTCAGGGCTCATTACTGGTGTTTGTTATTTTTACAAAACCTATAAACGTATTAGTGTTTATGTTAAATCAAAAAAATGGATGGGAATCGAATACAAAGCAAAACAATGGCACAAATATCAAGGTAAAAATCTGGTTTTTGAGATATTTGCAGCCAAGACAATGTAGATTCACCACTTATTGTTCTTAAAACTAAGAAGCTGTGGTGCATAATCAGATGCTTATTTGCATTGTGCTGTTGTTATGAGCATTCATAGGAGCCTTGTTTGGTGTCAACTGAAGTGAACAGGCCTCTAGCAGCAGCAAACATGGTCACTTTATAAGCACAGAGACAAAAAACAGTTGAAAATGAGTTTAAACTAATTTGGTCTTTGGGCAATTTTTGGGTGAAAATTGGTATAAACAATGAACCATTGTCGTTTAATTTAATGAAATATTCCTGAGTCCATGTAGTAATCTCCTTTATCCAACCATGTGCTCACAAAGTGGTGAACCTCTCTCCATCCTCGCTTGTGATCGACTGAGTCTTTCCAGGATGAACCTTTCATATCCAATCATGATCCTATCACCTGTCACCAATGAACCTGTTTACCTGCAACCTCTGCACGACTCGCATAAGCACAACTGACATCTACATTTAAACAGTCTCCCAGTGAAAAACGTGAGCAACAGAAGAAAGACGCATTGAGACGGTGCAGGAAATGAAGCCTCTCAAAGCCATTTCCTTCTTGACCAGAGTGACTGTGTTCTGCTACGTTCATAATCTGTTTATTGTCGTGACTTCATAAACATGTGTTTACTGTGTGCTCCTCTCTGCAGGGGTGGGATGACTAAGATCATATGCATTAAGCAGAGGCGGAAGTGTTCAGCACCACACTGTGCGAGCCTGTGGGCGCCGCTCTGTGTAGCTACATATATACATACATGTGCATATATATCAATGCCTGCATGCTCCTGTCTCTTGGAGTGTGTGTCCATGTATTGGCAGTCCAGCAGGTGTTCATGGCCACAGTCGGTGTGATGTGTTTCACAGTTAGCTGGTGAGGACACTGAATCACACGTCAAGGTCAGCACACATACAGAACTCACTCATTTCAGTCTTATGTCCTTTAGTTTTTATGGATCTAAGAAAGAAATGTGGTTTAAGTAAATCTTCGTTGGCTATACTCTCATCAACTTTACATGAACCAAAGTTAGTTCCTGGGCCTGTTTAGTTCCTGCTCTGGGTGTAGGACACTACTTTCTAATGGTTCAAACTTGATGATGCAATTGCTCCATCCTCAAAACTGCACTCAGACAATGAGTTGCAATTCACTCATAATAAAGAAATTGAGTCAGAAGGAAGATACAAACTGTTGGAGATGAGGGAATCAGCTAATTCAAAGCTCAAACTGGTGCCTCAACGGACGACACCTCAAGCACAGGAGTACATTTTGACATCAGATACAATGATGTCTGTTCATTTTTAAGACCTAATCCCTTTAAAATATTCCAAGATATTACTGTTGATTTTGTTGGAAGAACAGTGACTCTCATTTTGATCACACACCTGCAACCCAGAAAATAAAAGCAACTACCAGCTTCTCCTAAATGTTTCAAGTCTTCCCACCTGCCTCACACTTGCCTCTTCAACACAATGCTTCACTTGGCCTTCAGATTTAAGAGTTCGTCTTCATATGCTGGTTTATAATTCAGCCTCCTCACCGACAAACACTCGCGCCTTTTGTCTCCCCCCGGCATTTATTCCTTGTTTCATTTTCACTTCTTGTCTTTCGCCGTCCTTCAGGCTGATTCCTTTCACCAGCAGGTGCAGCTCTGTCATTCTCTCATACACAGAGCTCTGCTACACAGAAATCTGCTGAGAAACTCACACCAAGACACAGACACCCAAATGAAATCAAGCAGCGCTCCCCTCCCGGGTCCATGTCCCACTTCCTCGCCAGGCAGTGCGTGGCCATACTGCCGCCGTGCGACTGACGGACTTCTGGCACAGAGCGGCAGAGCGGCGGACACAAAATCCCTCTCAAGGAGCAGATGCTTGCTTCCTCTTGACATATGCCCCCGAGATGGAGCAGGGTGGAATTGGAGGGGGGATATTAGAGGGGGGAGAAGGAGGGTGTTAATCTGGAGGAGCGGAGGGAACGAGGATACGACAAGAGAAACGGAAGGATGTGAGGAGAAGTTTTAGATTATACATTTGATGCATGTTAATAATCCTGCTATGAATTTTTAAATCTTAATTCAAAGACAATTTTGCCGCGAGTCCAGCGTTACACGAACTGTCATGTAGGTTACGTTGAAGCCCTTTCGAGGCCATTGAGGATTTAAAGACAAGCTCTCACTTTCTAATAAATTGGAGCCAACGGGCGTGGGGCCAATGTCAGAGAGTTTAAAAGCGAGAGAAGAGAGCCAGAGAGGAAAGTGAGCTCCTTCTCGGCTAAAGATGAACAGATGGCGCCGGGTAGTGAAAGTGGAGATACGGAGGGATGAGACGGGATGAGGCCAGAGAGAAAGGGATGAGCGGATTTCAAGAAAGAGTTGATATCCAAACCATTGCTGTTTCTCTTTGAATCATTTCTACTGTATTAAAACTCCACATGACAGGTGACCAAACTCCAAGTATTTCGCAGAAACTAATTATACGTGCCAGATCAATCACGGATATACTACTAGATTTTCAGCCTGAAAGGTATTGGTGGTGGTATTTTGTGAAAATGAACAGCAAAAATAGATACCAATAGTCATTTTGAATTGATTTTGATATTTCCGAGGGACGGGGAACGTACATGAAACGAAGGGTCACGATCCGTATTCAGAGGCAGAATGTTTAATCAGTGGCTCTTTTCAGAGACTTCACATTAAACTGGCCTTGGTGTTTCAAAGAAAGAGGAAGAAGTAGTAACCGTATTTATATAGGCTTGATTTCAAAGACTGGGTCACCAAAATGACAAAAAAACATATTCTTACTTAGCTCTCGTAGTGTCTAGTCATGCAGGTAGTTTTGGTTTTATTCCCTCGGATTTTGAGATATTTTGCTGCCGTATCAATACAACAATCACTGGAGAAGCATGTTCTGATGCTAACAATGCTAACAGGCTAATGTTTATGCTTTTCATGGCTGCTATATTAGTTTTGTGTTTAGGGGTTTGGTCATAAACTAAAATATAAAAACTATATAACTATAACTATAAAAACTTGTCGACCTCATGGTGGCGCTAAAGAAAAATGAGAGAATCACTAAAGTAAGTCGGCTTCATCCATTTGGGATCATTAATACTTGCACAAAACTTTAAGGCAAACCATCAACCAAAACACAATTTCATTCAACTCAATAGTCAAAAATACGGTGGTGGAAATTTTGGAAAATGGTTACGTTAAACTAAAACTCTGCACAGCTACAGGTAGATTTAGTAATTTAGGTAAAACAGCTTTAAAAATAAGTTTCTTTCTTCTTTCTTCTCAGTAATTTCTCGATCACGCACCTGAAGCTCTGATATTCTTTTCCTCTTGTCAAATTTGTCTGTTTGTCATTTACTTTGAGCTATTAAACACATAAAATACTGTATATACAGACATCACACACACACACAAACACTTCGCACAGCCAATACTGTTGCAAGGTGAAATCTTTTCATTAAAGCAAACAAACAAGCGGAGAACACGCACACGCACACTTAGAGAGCACCATAAACAGCGATTCTAAGTCTTTCATTAATACACACAAGAATTTAATTAACAGCTATTGATAAGCTTCGTCTGTCTTAAGGACATGTTTGTTTGTGAATATGCAGAAGTGTGTGTGGGGTGCCTGTCTGTGTATCTTAAGGACGCGCTTGTTATGCAGTCATTATACAGTGATCTTCTTGATTTGTCAAGCGTGAAGAGGAGCGGTGCGCACACACACACACACACACACACACACACACACACACACACACACACACACACACACACACACACACACACACACACACACCGGCGCAGGGGAAGATATGAGCGCGGCGTGTTGACGGATTAGACGGGAGTTTTTTAATCATCTTAATTAAGCCTAATTGTTATTTGTTGAATGTGTGGCATTTATGAAGTTCACAGGAACACAAAAGCAGTTGGAGTACTAATTAAAACTCAAGAACAGTGGTTTATTACAAGAATCTGTTAAGAAGCGAGAGATGTTCAGTGGTGGTACGAAATAAATGAGAGGAATTGATGAGGAGCTACCGAGCGAGCAGAAAGTATGATTACAAAAATGACTGTGAGAAAAACTTTGGACTTTCTATCGTTTTACCACATTTTCCTCAACCGATCTATGAACACATATAGAGATGTTTAGAAAGGTGAAACAGTCCAATAATCCAGCTTCATGCCAGTGGTCAAACTCAAAAATAGCTCGTGACTGATTTCACTCACTGGCTCATTTTCACAAAGATCATTTTTAATAACTAGCTGAGACTGGAAGAGGTAAAACTATTCACTACACACTCACTTTGTTTCTTTCCTAAACCAGTAAATAGAACCATGTTTCCAAAAAAGTTGGGACGCTGTGTAAAACAATGAAACACATCAATTGCTGATTGCTCAAAAGACAATATATTTAATGTTTGACCTCATCAGCTTCATTGTTTTTTGTAAATATCTGCTTATGCTGAATTTGATGGCAGCAGCATGTTTCAAACAAGTTGAGACAGGAGCAACAAAAGACTGTGAAAGTTGTGGACTGATCCAAAAACACCTGTTTGGATCAGTCCACAGGTAAACAGGTTAATTGGTAACAGGTGATAGGATCATGATTGGGGATGAAAGGTTCATCCTGGAAATGATTGCATCCTGTTTTTATTTACATTTTACACAGCGCCACAACTTTTTTTGAATCACGTTGCATCTTGGGATCCCTCAGATTTATCTTGCATATCCTTCATCATAAACCTACATTATTAGAGTAATAAGTGAACACACTGAGTATTTATGGGTGTTTAAAGATACTGATCCGGTTTTGTTGTCTTTAATATGCAGCAGAGTGTCTGTAATTGGAAAGAAAAACTTATGCTTCAATTGTAAATGAGCGTGTGTGTGTGTGTTTCAGAGAGTGTCTGATTCTTCAGTGGCTGGCAAGACTCTTCCTACAACAGTAATTACAGACTCTCGCCTCTCTGGAAGACGATCCAGGAGCACACACACACACATACACACACACACACACAAAGCGCTCCTGCCAAAAGACAACACCCAGCACTCCCCTCCTAGATGCACCTGAGGAAAGAATAACTGTCTCCACACACACACACACACACACACACACACACACACACACACACACACATCCTTGCACCTGAGTACACTCGTGTGCCAGCAAAAGGCCACAGCACCGTCTGTTCCTGCCACACACACTCACACACACACACATCCTCTGTCTCTCTTCTTAACACTTCATTTTCCATTTGTTACTGCACCATACATTTTAAACAGGTTCAGCAGGATCGATTTTCCTCAACAGCTTTTATAAATACACATCCTGTACAAGCAACAATCTTCTGATGTTCTGCCCCGTCTGCAATCAACAAGCTTCAACAACCAATAATAACTCATTATTAATAACAAAAAAACAAAAATAATAATGAACAAAATTTGTTGCAACACTAATCAAATAGAGATCTTGATGTTTTAAGTCTCAGACAGATGTGGACTAAAATCTCTGCCATCGCCAGCTGTGAGTAAACACACATGACAACCGATGTGTGTGTATGTGTGTATATGCAAGTTAATTGTCTCAAGGAGTAAGACAAGCCTTCATACATCATTAATCCAAACACACACATGTTTAGCAGGTTGCCACCCTTCCCAGGTGGCGCGCACACTCGAGCGCACGCACACACTTAGCGCGCTTAACACCTCGCACAAACCCCTGATGACCCAGAAGAAGTCGGACAGATTGAAGATGGGACAACAACAGGAGGAGGAGGAGGAGGAGGAGACAACATGAAGAGGGAGGAAGACACACCTGTTATTAGCTTTTCTCCAGACGGTCGATGGGATGGAAGTCGGGACGGACAGATCGAAGGAGGGACGATGAGGAGGAGGATGAGACAGAAGGAAGATCCTGGGAGAGAAAGGGAGAAACTGTCAGGCATGAATAATGGATGGCAGATCCTTAGAGACCGTGTTCAGACATTAATAATGGATAAGACTCAGCTGGAGGGGCCAAGGAAGCACCTCAGCAGAATTTACCTGAGGAAAGAGGGACGACAAGAAAGTTCTCGCATGATGCTCCTTTAAAATTTGGTCAACTTTTTGGCGACTGAGACAATTTTCCGAATTCAAACTTCAGTGTAATAAACTTCTACAGACAAAAAAATGGTTTGTTTTGGTCAAAGGTTTGTGAGTGTTTTCAAATCGCTGCCATATTATTGTTACGCTCTATTTCCTGGAAAGCACCTGACCCCCCCACAGGAAGAAAGGGAAGTCCCTGACAGGAAATAATCCCTCAAAACATATCGTATTACATTTGGAGCAACTTTCCAACACAAACATTGGTAAAATAAAAAGCAACCAAATCTGTAAATCTAAATAAGATTGGTGGCTATTTCAACCACATGCTTCAAATGATGGTTCTGAAATCCCCCAATCGAGTCTGATTTTAAATGAGCTGTGAGGAAAGTTGTTAGCAGAGACATGTAGTTACTGTGCAACCCTTCAAAGGACAAGGTAAAGCTTCAATTCAAGTAAAATGACAGAAAAACACCACAACATTTCCTGAAAGAGCCCAGAGGTTGCGTTGAAACATTCCCAGCGAGAGTGGTTATAAGCCAGACTGAAAATCAGACGAACCAAAAATTCAAAACATTTCTGCATGAGAGGAGCGACAAGGAGAGGGCGCAAGCTAACTATCACTTACAAAGGCCCTTGTGCAGAAACACACACATGCACAGATGCTCACACACACATGCATGTGAGACACAAATACAGATGCTTCCACACACATATTTATGCAGAGAGATACACACATTAAAACCCACAAATTAACACGCGCAGTTTGGTGCACTGCCAGTTCTTGATGACACTGAGAGGGGAGAAAGAGGGAGAGAGTGCACACACACACTTTCCACTGCATTCTCCTGCTCCCGCTCTTCCTCCATGTCTGTTACATCCTCTCATCCTTATTTCACACACTCGCCTCTTTTCGGATCTACACACACGCTAACACACACAGGCAAATGAGCAGCACACTTAAACTAAATGGGTGGCCTGGTGGTGAATCACTGTCATTTAGCAACAAAGACCTCAGCTTGTTGTCCCTTCATCCCCCCCCAGTCTGACACACACACACACACACACACACACACACACACACACACACACGCAAATCAACACACGTATTCTACATTCACATCTACTATGGCACACATGTACACATGTGAAACACACACACACACACACACACACACACACACACACACACACACACACACACACACACACACACCGTATGGGTGTATAATTACAGTGAGTGAAGCAGCACTAAGGAATAATTACAGAGGCTGGTTGCTGTTGTTGTTGTTGTTGTTGTTTCCAACAAATAAACCAGTACACAAACAAGATGGAGGGGTGAGCGGCAGGTCAAGCCATCTCTGCGACGACGATGTAACACAACGCCATCTCCCATATCTGGATCGGTCCTCGCTCTACGCTGTATGGACAAAAGTATGTGGACACCTACAGCAACACTACGTAACTGTTAAGCATCTCATGACAAAACTGTGGGCGTTAATGTGCTGCCTCCACTCTTGGGAAGGAGGCAGGATATGCACTTCATCCCAAAAGCTTTGGTTGGAGTTGAGGTCGTTCTTCCACACCAAACTGAGAATACTGTTTCCATATGGACCTGGCTTTATGAAGGGCCTTCTTCAAGCTGCTGCCACAAAGTTGGAAGAACCAGAAGCATCAAGATTTCTCTTCACTGGAACTAAGAGGCCTGGTCCAGCCTGTCCATATACTTTTGGCCATTTACTATATCTTTTAATCCTTTCTTTCTTTCTATTTCTCTCCTTCGCACTACTTTTCTGTTCCCTTTCTTCACTTCCATCAAAGTCCCAAAGTCCCACACACACACTCTTTTTCCTCACAAACACACACACACACACACAGTGCCCAGGCAGTCACCTGCACTGAAGGTAAATGGAGTGTGAGGTTTTACTGGTGCTGTGATTGAGGGGTACAGCTCAGGAGGAAATAAGCGTTTGGTTTGTTTATGTGCTATCAGACAGCAGGTGGCGGAGTCAGCACACCGCCTCTTGACCCAGACTGGGGAGAGGGGCGGACTGAGGTCTGGGCGGGAGGGGTGAATGGGGGGGGTGGCGCTCACCAAACTTAAGTTTAAACATTTCTCAAAAGTATTCAGAGAAGAGAGAAAATGACTGGAAACAAGTTTTCAGAAATTACCACAGAAGCAACAAAAAGTGAACGTCACAGGACATCACAGTGTGTGTTTGTCAGCGTGTGTGTGTGTGTGTGTGTGCGCCCTCGCATGTCCATCAGTATCTGGCAAAGAGCGTGTGTGTGTGCTGCCCGTGCATGTGTGTGAAGCGGTAGGGGAGGTGCGAGGTTGTGAGGGTGAGGGTTATCCCACTGCGTCAGAGAGAAAGAGGGAAAAAAAAAGAGGGAGGGAGCTCTCTCTCGCATGTAGGGGGAAAAAAGGAGAGATGAAAAATGGCCGATAAACGAGTGGCTTTGTTCTCCTGAAGGGCCGAGTTCAGCGGCGGATGAAGAGCTAACTCTTACTGGGAAATCACAGCTTGGCACAGGTCTCTGTCTTTCATTTGTTTGCATTCGCTCTCTTTATTCCTGTTCCCTCAGTTTTGGGAGTTTTTATCTCTTTGTCAACCTTTTGTTCTTTTTCTTGCTCATTCGCTTCCTTTTCCAATTGTTACCTGTTTATTTCGGACTCTTTTTCCTCCCTTTAATTTCTCAACTCTTCACCTTCATATCAACTTACTTGTTGAAACTTTTCTTTACATCTCTGTCCACCTACACCCCGAGTGTCCTGCATATGACCTTCCATCCTCCGACTCCATCCACACGTTCTAACTTCCTGGTTCTTCATCTTAAGCTTTAAAGTCTTGTTGGAACAAGTGCATCGTCCACTGAAATTGCAATGTCATATCACGCCACAAACACACATAAAAGTATTGGCAAAGTGAGACGGAGACACTTTGGACTTTGATTATGACAAAATTAGAAAAAAGGCCAGAGAAACAAAAAGATCATCAGAACCATCATCACTGGTGTAAGATCAAGGCAGTCAAACATTGAGACCCTGATAATGAAAACCAGATACAGTACTCATCCTAAAAGGCCAGACTGCAACTTGTGTGCTTGTCTGTATTCAGTAAACAGAACATCTCCTGATACAGAGATGTAAGGTATTACTATGTACCAGGCCTGCTGTGTCACTAAATATTAAATCAGCCGTCCATGTGACTGAATGATTCCCAGACAGGAAACTGTTATAAATAAGCAAGAAAAGCAGCAAATCTTTACATTTAAGAAACTGGAACCAGAATAAGTTTTGACATTAAGTAACTGATTATCAAAACAGTTGGCAGTAAATTTTCTCTGTGTCGACTAATTGCTGCAGCTTAGTCACATCACAATGATTTTGATGCTTAATGTATGCAAATGAAATCCTATAATATAATATATATAATAAATATCTTACCTCAGCAGAAAAGTAGGAAGGTGCTGTCAGAGATGCCATTAATTACGAGCAATGTCATTTTTTTTTATAACTGATTATATCACAATATTTACAGTGAGACTAAATTGCATTGCATTGAAACATTTAATATAGAAATAATTTTCTTTGCAGTGAAATAAAAGGCTGAATTTTTAAATACTGCTGTGACGATGTTGGCAATTATGTGATCGTTAGAGTCACGATCTTAAATATATTCCTTCTAGACATGTTTACTTCAGCTAGACTGAGCTTCACCATTTAATTACTTCAGCTCGTGTGTGTGTGCACGAACCTCCTCTTGGTTTCTGATCGTGTGTGTCTGTGTCTAACAGCCTTATTACTCGCCATGTTTTTACCTTAAACTTCTTCGTTGGTTAAATGGGAGCACGGCTCGGCTTCAGATCAGCCTCAGGCGTTTCCTTACGTGCTCCGTTAAAGGGGCGGGAGGTAAAACTCTCTAATTCAATTTCAATTAAAGGAGAGAAGAAGAGGAAGCTTTAATTGATTGTCGTGCCCGAGCTCTGTGTGTGTGTGTGTGTGTGTGTGTGTGTGTGTGTGTGTGTGTGTGTGTGTCGGGCTGACTGTGGACACACACACAGTTGTCCTACTTTCTCCTTGCTTGATGATACTGTTTCCAGTCTATGTTGGGGAGGCATGTGGGGAGGGGGGGGTATTATATGATATTATATGAAAAGATGTTAATTATTATACATTATTATTTGTTTGTATCAATAAATATTTAAATATCAAGCTTTAGTTGCTCATAAACAACGATGTACATCAGATAAAAAATATGCTCAAAGGTTAATTCTTTTTTATCTTCTGTGATTTTTGTGGAATGAAACAAGTTAGCAAACTCAAACTGTTTGTTCAAGCTACTTTCCTGCTCCTGTGCCAAAGGCTATCATTATAATATCCCATGCAAATATGGCAACGTTATTACGCCGAGCAGAGTTTGATCCCCAAAGTGATGGCGACTCAGAAACGTCCTGAAAGTCTGCCTGTCGCATTGTGTGCAAAACGACACGGGTCAGTGAGTAGATGTTAGAGAAAAAACCCACAGAACTGCTTTTTACCAAGTTTGTTTTTGCTCTTTTTTCCCTCTTTTTATCCTTTGTTTGTTTGCATTATTTGTGTTGGGATTTTTATTCTGCATCTCCTCGTCCCTCGTCGGGGTTTTTTCCCCTTTTTTTTTTTGGCTCGGCTACAAGGCGTTAATGAAAGCGTTTCGAGCAAACATGTTGATTTTTGCTTCCATGGGGATCCAGAAGGCCTGACAATGTCACAGAGGCTTCGGCCAACAGACGGGTGGAAAACACTGCTGCCTTTCTCCCCCTTTCATCCACATTGTGCTGCTCCATTTCTCCTCGTCTTCTCTTCCACTTGACTTTTTCTCTCTCTTCATTTGTTAATCACCTTTTAGTTTCTTTACATTTCTCTCTCTCCTCTGTATCTTTGCTGTTTGTTGTCTCTCGTCCATCTTTTTGAGCAGCCCTCTAGCTCCGTTTCTCTCTTTTTCTCTGCCACTTTTCTCCTCTTTCCCTTTCTGTTTCTGACCCTCTCCATTCTGCTCACTGCCTTTCTTCCTTTGTTGTCGTCTATGTGTGAAGAGCTGTGATAAATAAAGACAAACACAGCAGTATGTGTTTGTGTGTGTGTGTGTGCGTTTGAGAGACGGACGCCAGCTCTCTGATAGCATTGTTAGCCTCTCCACCTCTCCTCACTCCACTGCACATCCAGCTACAGGCTTTCTTCCCCCTCCTCTTCATCCACCCAGGCCCCGAGCCAGGAAGGCGGCTTCGGGGCCAAGTCGGGCCAGGACGGAGGCTTCACTGTGGGGATGCAGGGGGCGTCGGTGCTAGAGGATGAGGACCAGGGATCCAGGCCAAGCCCCAGACCCAAGACCCTGATCTGGCTTGCCAGCCGGCCCACTAAAGGGCCTTCGTGGCTGGGCACAACATCAGGGCAAGAGGGGAGATGGAGGCTGGAGGTCTCAGCTGCGGTAATGGCAGTGGCTAGATTAAGACCTTCTCTTAGAATCAGCACAATGGAAGAGGTCTACAGCGGAGCTACACACACACACACACACACGGGCGTACACACATACACACTGCCTCTATTCAGCCCCGTCCATGTCGCCCATCAGAGGCAGAAAAGCATGAATAAATACATGAGCAGTGTAGAGCTCCATAGGACTGATAAAAAGAAAGAAAAACACACATGAATTACAGGGACTGAAAGAAAGAATGGTAAATTGAAAAAAGGGGAACAGATGAATAATTTTGATGGTTTTGTACTACAGTAATTGTGATGGGAGAAGAAAAAAAGAAAAAGGAAAAGGAGGGTGATGAATTATGAAAATCCTCCAAGTCCCTGAGCTCAGGAAATGGAATAATTAGGAAAAGTTTAAGAGTCAAGTTTGGAAATTAATGGCAGAAATGAACTTTCAGAGGCCCATGAGTTTGTGCTGCTACAATTAGTCGATGAATCGAGTGAAAGAAAAGTTATTTTTAAAGCAGAAATGTCAAACATTTGCTGCTTTTCAAATGAAGGTTTTGGACTTTTGCTTTGACAAAAGCAGCAACATGAAGACGTCACTTTGGGCTTTGGGGGAAAAAAAATTTTATATATGGTGATTCAAATATAACTTGTTATTAACTTGATGTTTGTTTGCAGAAGTGCTGGTGCAATTATTTAAGACAACTAAATCGAATCATTATCAAACACACAGCTACTAAACCATTACTACAACTACATGTAATACAACTCTACCACATCTTCTACAGCTCATAAAGCTCTTTCCTAACATCCATTACCATCACGACTGCTACATCTCCTTTAACTACATCTAACAGAATGACCATCTAACCACTACAGTACTGCTGTTGTAATGTAAGTATCACACTGCTGCTGTTGTTATCACTCCTGCAAATCCCTGTTCACATCCACAAAGTGTCTCTTCCACCACCTGACTGGACTAAAGCAGCAGCTGCCCAAATCCCAAAAATGTAACTGCAGATGCAAAATAGCTCCATGTGAACATAATGTCTTCAAATGTGAGGTGAGAAACGGGTCATGCAGTCGTGGGATTAAGCTTTAACTTAGTTGTGGAAAGTCAGTTTCTGATGCAAAGACACATCCCTGAACATAGCGAGTTCTGCTGAGCGTTCTGAGTGACACAAAAAAGGCATAATGAAAATATTTGTCATAGTACTGAGGTGGAGACAGAAACTTCAGAGTCAGACCTTTCAAAATAAAATAATCTGCACGGCTAAAAACTAGGAGAGGAAATATGTTTGTTGTAACTTTGTAGGAGTTTGAAGTGATGGAAAGTTGTGTCATCATTCAAACCAAGCTGATTCTTCAGCAGCAGCAGGTTGATTTTGAGCTATTTACTTGGCTGTTATCCTGTTTTTGAGACATGAGATCCAGGCATTTCTGAGACACAACAGGCCTGTTTTTTGTTTGTTATTTTATCCATACAGTCAAAGTCATAAAGACAAAAAAAATTGAACCAGTGTTTCTATAACTGTTGCGACATTAAGATTATACATCTGCTCTCAAGTAGACTTTTAGCCTTAGTTTTGGAGGACAACTTCAGGTGATCAAATCACAACAACACACTTATGATAAGATTCAGACTTGAGTAAAATAAGCACAATTAAATGAAGCAAACCATTTCATATGACCTCTTTCCATTTGTTGCAACTCTCAGTATATCCGTGCACATTATTCAAGGGATCACCAGAGCGGCAGGGGAAAGGAAAGCTGGGCAAAGAGAGAAGATGTTGTGTTCCCAAAGTTAGCAAAGTATAAATAAACCCATGAGGACGTGGTGCCTGCCCAGCGTGCTGCTTTATTGAGCACTGTTCATTTTTCTTTGTGTCAGCTAATGTCCATGTTTTTGGCCACAGAGGAGAGTAGAGGAGCCCAGATACCTGGTAATGTCTGCAATAAGACCTTTTTACCACCTCTTACCTCTTCACCTATACTATATGGTACTTCTGTAGTCAAAGTGTGTGTGTGCGTGTGTGTGTGTGCGTGTGTGTGTTTGCGTCACAGCTCTCAGAAAGGACCCTGGGACCCTCCTCGACAGTGAGAGCTTTTAGCTCTTCTTCGCTAATGTCCTGAATAATGGCATCTTGATGGACAGAGAGCGGATGAAAAAGAGAAAGAGGAGAAAGAGAAAGGGGGGAGTAAAAAGAGACAGAGAGAGAGAAAGAGTGGTGGAGAGGGAGGGGGGGGGAGATGGAGAAAAAGACAGAGAGAGAAACCTCTGCATCCATCTGTCTCTACCTCCAGACCTCCATCAGCAGCAGGCCTATCATTATTCCCTCTCTCTGCCTTTCTATTTTCATTATTCCCTTTCTGTCTCTTTTTTCAGCACGATGATGATCCGCAGAGATTTTACTTGCTCTTGCAAAAAGACACATCTCAGCGTGTGTGCCAACCTTTTAGCAAAATGAACTTCTGATGCCACCGAGGCATTACGAGGAACAAGAGGGGATGGGGCTGTTTTAAGCAACATTAGCTGAAGCCGCTACGTGATTTCTTCAAGACGTAGGTCACTGATGTCCACTACATGTTGGCTACGATGAAAAACTCAACTTCAACTGAATCCAAGTTTAAAGTTTAGAAAGTTCGACTTTTCCCTCCTCAATGTTTAATTTCACTTCTTGCAGTGGGTCCTGGGTTCGATTTTAATTGCTGCATTTAAGAGAAGTCAAGTTTGGTGTTAGCCAAAACTGTGGTTTCTTCAACTGCTGACACAGAGATGCAGGTGAGATACAGAGCCAAGTTTATCCTCTGGACCAAAACAGTCCTGAAGAGACGCAGAGCTGACGTCACTGATGCCGTATGCGTGTCTTCTTCAGTCTACGGTTGAAACAGAAAAGTGGAAGTGGAATAAAACTGTTTAAGACTTGCAAGATAAACCTGTTTCCTGTTTTGTGTCACAAAGAAATCAGGCAAATGTGGACCTGTGGTAAATGAGGTATAATGCAACAGAGGATCTTCTCATAGTTGTTAAGATGCTTTATGTTGCACCTTTAAACTGGCTGAAAAAAATACGAATTCACTTTCTATTGTTTCAAATCTTCTCTCTTTAAAAAGTGGTTTCCAAAGTAAGACTCCTCCAGAAATCACAAAGATAAAGAAAAAGAGAAAGTATTTGAGATTAACACACAATTTCAAAGCTACTTCCGGTGTCATTTTCATCCTTTTCCTTCCTTTTCTCTCACAGGAAAACTGTTTGGATGAGAGAGACGACTAAACCTGAAATCAGATCATGACTTGTGCTTGTTTGTTCAGTGTCAGTTTGACTCTTTGGTTCAATCCTGTAACGTTAGCAGCAGGTGTTCTGCTGGTATCTGGGTTGTAAGATAACTGTTGGACGAGTTCACGGCTGAAACATAAAACACTGACACTCACACACTTTCTCTTTCTCACACCATTTCCACTTTCTTGCCTCTCGGTTTCACTGATGGCGTGTGTGTGTGTGTGTGCATGACATGTCATTCACTGAGTAACACACACACACACACAAGCGGGGGTCATCGCCACATCAGGCAAGTAAACACGGCGAGGTCAACGAGTTAAACATTAATACAATCATTTTCTCCTCCTGACTGTGAAAACAACTGCTGCAAATATTTCCCATATGTGTCCATTATAGTTTCAAGTAGGTGAAAGCACATAATTATGAGACAAATATTATCTACACTTGCATTATTTTTCATCCTGCCTTGCTCATTATGTGGCTGTTAAGAGGCAGCATCCTCTTAATTTTTTTTACTTTTAAATGTAGCTTCTGCTGCAAATTGACATTATTTCCTTCATCCATACTGGTTCATTGCTTCTATTTTCATAAGCTAAATTCAACAGTCCCCTCCTCTTTATGCAGATAATCCATATGCATGCACATCACCACCTCCTCCTCTTTTGGCCTCGCAGTCTTTTTTTTTTCCTCCACAAATATTTTTCTATAAGCTCATTCTCGTCTCCCAACATTTTCTCCTCATCCTGCTGCAGATATATACAATTACCAAACTGCTAAAAAGGCATCACCCAGGGCTCTTTGCTCAAATAGGTCACAGCTTTTACAGGAAAAAAAAAAAGTTTGTGTGCTGCTAAGTTGCCATGTCTGTGCCAAATAATTGGCGAGGGATCATTAAGAAAAACTGGGCCTGTGTGCCTGTGCATGCAACCTGTGTAGCACGAAACACACATGTTTCCTCAGGGGGCTTTTTTTTTCTGGGTTTTAATATTTATCTTTTCTGCACATTTAACCGCAGGACACTTGAAATTATCGCGCAACTTTCGTCATGATTCCCGTGCGTAAAGTTGAGATGGAGGATGAGTGGCGCAGCCCTGCTCCGCTCTCAGAGGCTCTGCTCGTTTTTAACATCAAGTCATGATGTTTGAAATTTCCTGTCTGCTTTGAATGACCTCGTTAGGAGCACAATGATTCCAGAAAATTGAATTACAGGTGCGCTTTTATTTATGTGGACGCGCTCAAACCTACAGATCCACTTCAATCCTGTAAAATTTCGCTTCACACAGTTTTTAAAATTCAAACCACAATTAGTTTTTTACTCTAAATTTTTTTTCTTTAGTTCGGTGAAATTCTCTTGAGAATCCTTCAGAATCAGTTTCACATTCTTATACATTTTGTTTTCAATCTCCCATAAAGACACACACATTTTTAACGCGCGAATTATTCTCGTTAAATTCCCTGAAGGATCATTTTTTGCTTCACACTTGTTTCTGTGTGTGTGTGATTTTGATTTTATCTGTTGCAGGATGAGTCTGAAATTGTCTTTTTTCGACCTCATAATAGAAAAGAGTCATGAGTGCAGCCAACACGCAAACCTTTAGTTTTATTTAACCAGGCCTGGATGTAATTAAAAGCTCAGACTATTTCATAAAAGTGTGATGAAGAAAAGCTGATATTTTGATGCAATAAATGAACATTCTGAGCAGGATTCAGCCTCTTTCTCAAAAGGCATCATTGTTAAAATCAGAAGTGAAATTACTGTTTGCACATCGGTGTGATCAGGTTTTTTTCGCAGTTTCTCCGCAGAATGAACGCGCTCTGGATGGATGTGGCTCCTCGGGCACAGGAGCAAACACACTGACTCCGGATCAGCTCCTGGGTTCGTCTGACCCCGTCATCTCTGCACAAGGGACTTTCCTCTTCACATGCATCTTTAATAACAATTATCTCCCTGCGTTTTTGCAACTTTGTTTGCGCAAAATTCGAGGCAATTTATTTCCTGACTCGCAAAAAAGTGTCAGTGAAGAAGGATGAAAAGAAACAAACTTGGAAGTGTTTATTAAAAAAAGTTAATAATAAAGGAGCTGAGTGCACCTGAACTAATGCTGCAGCAGGAAAAACAATGAAATCAATCATTAATTTTAAAGTTATTTTTTATTGCATGGCACGTGTTAAAAACTGGGGTTTGATCTCATTAGAAAAAAGAAATCGTGCAGAAAAATGGCACAAGTATAAAATTGTGCTATAAATTTTGCAGCTTCTTCAAATGAGAAAGCTTGTCGAGGCAGTTTACCCTCCTCTGCTCCTCTCTCCTCCTGCTCCTCACTGGCCGCGCGGCTCCTTATAAATAAAATCCACCTCTCCCCGGCTCCTCTTCCTTATTGGTCAGGTGGAGTCGTTACCTCACTCCGGGGCCGGTGACGCGGCGTCTTCACGTATCCTTCATGTGCGTCTCTTCTTGCTTCTTGCTGAGAGTCTTGCAGCCGCTCGCAGGGAGAAACGCGGAGCGCCGGACGGAGCCGGTGCGCACCCACACTCAACACTTCCCATCCCGGGAGGAGAGCGGCGCACAAGAGCTCCCTCTCTCTCTCTCTTTCTCTATCACACACACACACCCTCTCTCTGTCTCTCTCTCTCTCCGCCTCGTGCACGCACTCTCACGCCCGCGCACGCACGCTCACACGTCTCCACTTTGCCGGAGTAAATTACGCATTGATCTTAACAGGCGAGCGCGGATCTGCCTCCTTTCCTCGACGCGCCGACTTGGAGAAAGGCTCGACAGAGAAGTGAGTATAAGACACTGATTATTTATCGCCTTTATTGCTGCTCTCGCTCGTGGGTTTTAAAGGTTTGCTGTGTATGTGTGTGTGTGAGTGTGTGCGTTTGCTGGAACTTAACTTCGGAGCGGTGTAGTTTTTTGGAGACGGTTCGTCGGATCCGGATGGTTTTTGTTTGGATTTTTGGATCATTTTTTGCAAAACTCCCTCGTCTGTTTGTGTCTGCGTGGACTCCAACCTCTTTAGTCTGTTTTAAAATCACAAAGAGGTTTTGGTCACTGTTTTACTTTCACTGTCAGCCTGCTTTTACGCACAGCTTTTGTAGCCATTCAATAAAGAATCAATTCTTATTCTAATATTGGATGAAAAGAGAAAAATCCCTTTGATTTCAAATGAATTAAATATCTTTTAAATCCATTTTAATTGCAGCATTTACACTTTAATATCAATTAAAAACAAGAGCTTTGCAAAGATGTCTCTCTTTCCTTTGGAGCAGCTCTTTCAGAAAACTTTATCAGCTTTATAATAAATGGTGTTGATAGCAGTTGTTGGACTAACATTCATCTATATTTGCTGTGTGTAAAAGTCCCAGCTTGTGTTTTCTGTCAGATCCACTTCACACTTCATCTATCAGCCTTATTTAGTTCCTGTTGGACAAGCAGAAGGAAGAGGAAGTTGTGCCAAAATGACCTCCATCTATTAGAAAAACTTAGTAAAAAAAAATATTTTTCACTATCTCTATGTTTGTGATTTTTCTAAGTCAACAAAGAGAATTTAATTCAGCCACAACATGCATTACATGGAAATACGCCTTTTACAGTCATTCAGCAGCTACTTCCCATTTCACTTCTCAAACAGCAGAGCGAGTTATTCCTGCTCTTCACATTCAGATTAAAAACACAGGTTTCATACAGAAGCAACACGCAAACTCTCACATCCTCCTTTCAGTGCTCACCTTTCGCACAAACCTCAGCGACTTCCTGTCTATTTAAACTTTATATTGCTGCAGATTGATTTTTAAGACGAGTCGCACAAAAGGTGAAGAGGTGTTTTCCTCCTCTGTTGTCTTGTGTTTTACGAAAAGCAGCCGGGAAACGTTTGCTGTTTTTGCACCTTCAATTTGACCTCAGACCCAAATTTCAAAATAATCAAGTTTCCAAGCTCTTTGGACCCTTAATCTAAACTGTTTGCCTCTCTGCCCCCCCTCTGTGCGTATGTGTGTGTGTGTCCAATAATGCAAACAGAGAGCAATGTGTGTATGCATGTACTGTATGTGTGTGTATCTGGGTCACTGCCGGGCACCGTGTTGAGGGGCTGACGAGTGTTTTTCTGAACACCTCTCGTCTGCGACTCGGAGTCACATTCAAACCAACCCTTCTCCCCTGCTTGGAAACTATTTCATTTGTTAATGGCCCCGCAGGAACACAACAGTGTCTGTGTCTTTGTCGGCTGGTGCAAAAGCCTCTCATTTGCGTCACTCATTCGTGAGTTCGAGCACGTTTGCATTTTCCGTCTTTCTTTTTAAAAAATCTGCCTGGAATTAGAAGTGCTCACGTTGCACGGAGGCAGGCACGGCTCGACCGAACTGTTGTAGGAAGCAGCTTTAATTTGTGAAATATTTCCATAGACTTGACCCTGAAATCACTTGCAAAACAGATGCAAACGTGTAACATGGAAAACGCTGCCTGTTCATGTGTGAAGCAGATTTTCACTCCACCGTTCACCTGTTTCAAAATGGCAATGGCTTATTTTTGATTATGCTTTTTATAGATTTTCTTTCATCTATTTTGTCTGATCCTAAATATTGAAAAGGTTTAAATCACCTGTAGAGTAAATTCAGCTTTGCTCTGAGTTTTTTTTTTCCTTTTTCTTTTGCAAGTATCCATCTATATAATCCAGCTACAACTGATAGTTTTGGTTCTGGATGAAGCTCTTTATCATTGCCCACCTATGGGATAGTTTGAGGTGTTTCCAGATCGTCAAGAGAGAAACTTCATGAGGTGCTTTCGCCCACCACAGGTGTCCTGGATAATAGATGAGATATATTCATTCATGTGAGAAAAAGAAAGCTTTGAGAGAAGAATCTGTTAAAACCTCAAGAGGCAGCATTTAGAAGAAGTTTTCTAGTCAAAATAAAACAAAGTTCAATTGCATCAAAATTCGCTGCCTGTTAGATAAGCACCTATTTCTTTCAAGTCAAGTGAAGAAGTGAAAAAGAAAACTAAAAAAAATCTTTTGTTCCTGCGAGACGAGTGAAATCTGACAATCAGAGAGAGTCTGTCGATTCTTCTCAGCTCCTCACAAGATGCACAAATCAAGGTTACCCCCCAGGAGAGAAGGAGGAAATGGGAAATTACTTTGGTTATTACAGGCAGGTGTTACTTCTCTGTGGGAATATATCCTTGAACTATTTTAAAGAGTGTGTGTTTTTCTCACAATGGCTCCCTTGGCTTTTGGTCAAGAAATGTTCTATGAGTAGTTTATTTTATTTTTTTAAATTTTGGCTCAGTGTGCGATTGATAAAAGGCAGCATGTTGGTTTTGAGAGAGATATTTGCCATGGGGATTTTCATATCTGTTAATTATTGTCTCCTCTGTTTGATCAAAACCCAAAAAAGTTTTCAACATGCATTTATTTTGACAAAGAAAAAAAAAGTCTTTTAACTGTGGAGAATTTATTCTATAGAAATTATTAAAAACCTTAAAATGCTGAATAACCAAATGAGTGATTTTTAATTTGAGCAATAGTATACAATTCAAAAATATTTTTCCACAACTGTTAAAGAAAAATGAAGTCATTACATATAGCTTCCAATTTTACTGACTGTGCTTGTGGGAATTCAAAGTGTAACATTAATATTGTTCCGGTAATATTAAAAGGTTGCTATAGAAATGTGTGTTTGTGTTTGTCATCGACCAGGTGACTCCTCTCATCCTGCGTGTGTCTGTGAGGACCCCTGGTCATGTTCGCTTAGCTCCCCTGCGTGATGCCTGATCATGACAGCACCACCGTCCTAACCAGACAGACCAAGCGCCGACGTGTCGACATTGGGGTGAAAAGGACTGTGGGCAGCGCGTTATTCACCCGCGCCAGAGAGACCCTGCTCGACAGCATGAACCAATCGCACGGCATCGACCAGGACGGAGACTGCTCGTTGGTCAGCCACGGCCATGGGGGCACCAACGGTGACGGCGAGAAGTCAAACGTTTTGAGGAAGTTGCTGAAGAGGGCTAACTCGTATGAAGACGCCATAATGCCTTTCCCTGGTGCGACCATCATCTCTCAGCTACTGAAGAACAACATGGGGAAGAATGGAGGGAGTGACTCAGGCTTCCAGGTACACACACACAAACACACACACACAGGTGGAAGTGTTAGTTAAGTTTGCATTTCACCCTTCAATCAATAAACACTAAAAAGCCTCCAATTCTCTTCCATCGATCCATTAGATGATTCTTTAATTTCTTAATTGCTTTTTAACTCTGTGCTCCATCACAGGGGAGTGGAGCTCTGTCCAGTGGAGGCTCAGAGATCCAGGCCGAGGACGCCTGCAGCAACTCCTCTCGTGACCGGGACAGCCCCTCTGACTGCCTCTCTCCGGGGCCTCCTCTTCCTCCTCCACCTTCCTCCTCCTCGTTCGGACGGCCACCGCCTCCTTCGAGCCATAACTCCCACGCTCCCTCTCAGCCCCTCTCCCTCTCCTCCTTCGACTTGGACAGGCTGTCGGACGAGCACCTTCGCGCAAAACGCGCCCGCGTGGAAAACATCATCCGCGGCATGAGCCACTCGCCGCTGGTCCGGCCCAGCGCCGGCGACCACAACCAAGAAAGCAACCACGAGAACGAGAACAGCAGCAACAACAGCAACAGCAGCAATGACCACCGAGGAGACGGCAACAGCCACAACATCAGCGGTCACGACCACAGGCGGAGCGACGGCCCGTCCTCCCTCCTGAGCTCGCCGGGTTCACGGGGCGGCGTGGTCAGCGTCGGCGAGGTTTACAGGGAGAACAAGAGAAAGCAGCGCCTGCCACAGCAGCAACACAGCTTCACCCAGCTGGTGTGTTCAAGGCAGGAGCAGAGACAGGAAGAGAGACGGCAGCTCAAACTGCAGCTGGAGGACATGCAGGTTGGTGGGAGACGACAGTACAGGCAGCAATCACAGTCCATGCACATGCAAAACAGCATAAGACAGACAGACACAAACAGGTTGCTTTAAAAAGTGGGTTGCATACAATCTGAGGGTTACTGTGCTATTTCAATTTCTCCTTTAGTTTATTTATGGTAACAGGAGACTTTCAGGTTCAAAAGACGTCTTCTCTAACTTTCTCTCTCCTCCGTTGTTCAGAAACAGCTGCGTCAACTCCAGGAGAAGTTCTACCAGATCTACGACTCAGAGACCGAGGAGGAGGAGGAGAACGGCGAGAACGGAGAGGCCGACCGAGGCAGAGAGAGAGAGGAGGACGGCAACTTGTCAGAGGACAGTATCCGCTCCGACGGCCTGGAGGAGAGGCACAGAGACAGAGGGCGGCACAGCCACGACGATCTGTCTGAGCTGGACCCGGGCCTGTTCCTGGACCGGGCCCGAGCCCTCCTCCGAGAGCAGGCCCTGATAGACGGAGACATGGAGGAGGACGTGGACGGCAGGGAGGAGGAGGAGAGGAATGGAGACAGGGTGATGAAGAGGAGAGGAGGAGCAGAAGGAGGAGGAGGAGGAGGAGGAAGGCAGTTAGCAGAGACGCTGAAGCAGGAGCTGAACTGTGCCGTGTCGCAGGTCGTCGACACCGTGGTGAAGGGCTTCTCCTCGCCCAAGCAGGCCGTCAGTCACCATCATGGCTGCCACAGCAGCACGCCAGCTGCACCCTCCTCTTCCTCCAACTCATCCTCGTCCTGTCCTCCACCTTTCGGCCCCCTCCCCTCCCTCACCCCGGACTCACGCTTTGGCGGTGGCGCCCTGGCCCTCAGTCTGAACGGCGACGGCAGTCCCACCCCCAACTACCACTCCTCCAACCAGAGGCTGCACTGCTTCGGCGATGTCATCGTTCCGAGTCCGCTGGATTCGTTTGGCGGTTTGAGTGGCAGACTGAGCGGTGTGCCGACGCCCAACGACCAAACAGAGGCGCTGCCACTGGTGGTGCGCAAAGGTGGCGGAGGAGGTGGAGGAGAAAACACCAGCCTCTCTTCCTCCCTCCCTCCTCCTCCTCCTCACCATCCCTCCCTCCACCCTTCTCCCCTCACGGCCTCGCTCGGGTTCAGTCCTCCGTCGTTTCGCCACCCGTTCCCTCTTCCCCTCATGGGTTACCCCTTTCAGAACCCTCTGGGGTCGCACGGCGGCGGAGCCAGCTACCCCCCAGGGCCCAAGGACCACCACCGGGCCTCCCCCGATTCCATGGACATGACCCGGGAAACTGTCAGCCTCAGAACCAAAATGGCATCCCTCGGAGGGGGCCATCTCAGTCACCACCACCACCACAGGCAGAGCTCACCGAGCCAGCACGGGCCGGAGGGTCTGTCCCTGTCCCTCATCAAGTCCGAGTGTGGGGACCTGCAAGACATGTCCGACATATCGCCCTACTCAGGCAGCACCGTATCCTTCACACTGTAAGGTTTTATGAGTGAGTGTTTTCATGCATTTACAAGTGCTTTAAACCTTCAGAATGAAGATCCTCACCAGCAAGTGTTTAGTCTTTTAGTCTTTAAGTTTAGAGTTTAGAATAAAAATGTGTCCCATCTCCAAACTGTTTTTTTAAATACATCAGCAGAAGATGGGTTGTTAAATGAGGTCAGATTATTATATTTATTTAGTACATATTACATTAAGCATGCACAACTAAACACTGCAGATGATCCTAACTTTAACTTTTTAGTTTGTGCACAAATCTCCACAAGAGTCACATCTTTAATGCTGTCAAACGCACTGAGACCACTTAGAGGCGGCGGCGGCGGCAGGCCGTAGTCAAAGAAAAGTCTTTAATATCAATTAATCTGCATTAATTGGTTCCTGGTCTAACCCTCTTGTTTCCTCGCTGAGTGGGGAAGATGAAACGGGGCGCGATGGGTCTTGCAAGAGGGGAAGATTAAACAGGTCGCACGCTGCTCTCTCAAGCTCTTTTAAGTCTGTGCAGCAGGTTGTGGTGTTTAAAGGTGCTGAGAAAGGCAGTGAGCTCCCTCTTCAACACACACACATGCACACACACTGTCTGAGACACTCTTGTGCTGTTAGGCTCTCTTTCATCACAAAGACTTTGTACATAAACGCTCAAAGCAAATCATATTTCACTGTGTCTGTGTGCATGTGTGTGTGGGTGTGGGGTAAGACCTTGTACATAGGAGCTCAAAGCTAATCATATTTCAAAGAGGACGGGAGAGGAACAGGTGAATGCTTGGCCTTATTGATGGAAGCTGGCTTAAATGTGTGTGTTTCAGAGAGTGTGTGTGTGTGTGTGTGAGTGGGCACAGCAGAAGTGTAATATCTAAAATGTACACATTGATCTCCTCTTTATGGGTTTTAGCTGGTTGTCTCCCTCCCTCTCTCTGTCGATCTCTCCTACTCGCTTTCATTTGTTGGCCTTCGCTCGCAGTTGCTCAGCAGCTGTGTGTGTTCTGCTTACTTTCACAGCACACACACACTCGCACATGCGAGCGCACACACACACACACACTCCCTTTCATGGCATGTGCACGTGGACAGGTGTTTGCAGGTAGTTGTTTATCTTTTCGTTCCTAACCTTTCATATTAAGAGGGCTTCTCCCGGCGACGACGCACGCACACACTTTGACTCATAAATGCACACACACACACACACACACGCTTGAAGAACAAAGTGAAAAGAGACATAAGACTTTGAACCCGACGAATAGGAACTCCTTGCAGCTGTGATGGGGATGTGATCACAGTGTCGTCTTCAAAGCCAATTTAGATGTTGCTTTAATTAAAAAAAGAAATATTTGACACGTCTCTTGATCCTGCTGAGCCGTTTCATTCCAAAATGCTCTTCCATTCATTTGGAAGAAGAAAAAAAAGTCTTTGAAATTGGACATTAGTATTTCAAAGATATTGACCACCCTTCAAACCTCCCTCTTTTATTTTGTAGGTAAAATAGTTTGTGATTTCATTCTAATAACGGCTAATCTTTCAAAATGAGTTAATTCACCTTCATAAGAAAAACATCTTTTCTCCCTATGAATTCAGTCGATTTTTTATTTAATATTATCATACGATGACTTCTGGACAAATTATAATGATACTGCGAGTCCATTATAGTGGATGGACAGAAAATTAATTAACAAGTCATTCATCAAGCAAAGCTTTTCTCCATCATTGTAAATGGAATATCTTTGACTTTTTACACTATGGGTCCAAGAAAACTGAAAACAGAGATTGTGCCCAGCTTTTATTTTCCTATTTTCTGACACTTTATCGACAAAATAATTTCTCTGTTAATTGAAAAGATAATTGTTGGCAGCACCCTCGGCTGTTATCCTATTCAAGTGCATTTCTATGACATTGTAATCTTCCCATTCTGTTAATTGAACCATCGTAAGATCTGCAAATGATATTTTGAATTATATAGAAGCTTATTGAAAATATTTATGTTGAATTGTGTAAATGTGCTAAAACACATTCAAACACATTCAATGAATTTTCTGTCATATATTGCACAAGTCGTCTTGGCATTGACTGTGTCTTAAGCTTAAGCTCTTAATGCCAAACATCTTAAAAATCCAATCAACTTTACTTGCTTTGCTTTGTTTCCCGTCCTGCTACTCGTCCTCCCTCAAACTGAAAGCGATTCACACAGTTCCTCTTTGAACTTCTCTTCATTCTCACTCGCTTTATAATCATGTCTTGTCTCTTTCTCTGCCTCCATTTGGATTCGCGTGGTCGGGATGAAATGGTGATGACAGTGTCGATGATTTTAAGGTTTCAAGAAAGCCTGGTGGTTCGCTTAAGGTGTTTTGCATCGATCACAGTTCACCTAAAAGGAGCTCGCGCACCCACACACACACAAAAACAGTCACACACTCTCTCTCAGGTCTGTGTATCTTTAATCCTTTGTACAGAACTGAGCAGATGTCCCCCATTCATTTATGAATGTATCCTCCCTCTCTTCTCCTCCCGATCCACCCCCCCTCCCTCCTCCACCATTCACACACAAACACACACACACACCTGGCAGCAAGGTCAAGTTACAGCTGATACAGTGAGCCCTGCACAAAACACACACAATCGCAGATGTGCACCACACACACACCAGTAGGAAAGAAGGAGGAAGAGGAAGAGGAGGGGAAGAAAAAGATCATCAGCTGCATTGTTTATTCACTGACTCACGTTAGCTACTATTACACACACACATGCCGTCTGCTTTTTTTCACTATATTGCTTCAGACTGTTTACTCTGAGTCATGTTTGTGACGTTTAGTGTGTGTGTTTGTCGGTTTGTGTAGTGTGTCCGTAGAGAAGAAGACAAGCTGCAAAAACAGTGTATTATCTTCTCTAAACACACACAGATAGTGACAGGTTGGCATGAATGTTAACTAGGTGATGGTGTTGTTGTCCGGTGACCTGACGTATCTGCTGCTAAATGAATGATGGATGACAACACGACTCACCTCCGAGGCAAAGTGAGCAGTGTTGTGGTCATTTGCGACATGTAATCAGATTACTTTTTCTCTCACTTTTTAATTTCTTTTTGCTTTAAAGTAAATCTGCTCTGCTTGCTGTCCTGTCCTGCTCCATCTCTTCTTTATTCACTTCCTGTCTGCTCCTCTCTCCAGCCATATAGGACCCCTGGGGTTTCTGTATGTGTATGTGTGTGTGTTTGTCTGTGTGCTAATTGACCTTGCAGGGGGTTCCATTGATTGCCTCATCTTCTCTGATAGATTATAGGGCTGTTAATGTGGTGGGGAAATGGCAGCGTGGTGGGGCACAGCTGTTGTCACACACACACACACACGGTCACACACACTCGCTCTGTGTCCCTGCAACCAGGGCCTCCGCAATTATTATTTTCCTTGTTGAGACAGTGGGATAGACACCGGGGCTGCAGAGATGCAGCAGTGAATGTGGGATTTGATCCAAAGCCAGCAGGTGCTCGTGTTTGCTTTTGCTTTGGGTGTAAAATGGCACGCCTACCAGAGATCTGGATTTCTCTGCTTGTCGCTCTGAATTGTCTGTGGCTGGGTTTAACTTCACACTCCTGACTTTTACTGGACGTGGTCACTCATCAGACGTTTGATTTATCATTTATTTATCTCTGGCACTAATCAGGCAGTGGAAACATAAATCTTCACTCTCACACTTGCACACAGTAGATTGCTTTTTTAAAAATTCATGAACAATATTGTAGTATTCCTTGCAGGTTTGAGGACACAGATGTGAGAGACATGGATACCAAGATGGCTCCACAGGCCTGGTTGAGAGGATGCACATGAAAGATTTGAATAGCATGAATATAATTTACTGATACAACACTTCTAGACCTTTCACATTCTATTAGACTTAATGGATCACATTGATCCAGAAAAGTCGTTTAAGGGTGTTTGTGTTTTTTGGTTTTTTTTTTTGTTCCAATCCCATCATGCATTTGGTGAGAACCAGGGTCCAACCTGGACTAGCCAGTCTATCATTGAGCCTACTGTAGTTATGAGTGACACGACCTGGCAACATTTCCAAGTACACATACACAAACAACCAAGTGTACATTTGCAACTAAGACCAACAGGGGCTGAGAAAAAAAAAGCATGAGCAGCATTAAGATGACAGCTGGAGGTTTGGCCACTCCACAGTTTCCATTGTTGCACTGCTTTAAAAGAGCCAGCCAACAAAACAGAATCTTACTCCAAAACACCTTAAACCAAAAGGTACAAATGAAGCTTGTTTAACGTGCATTGACAGAGAGTGAACAGAGCATTTCAAGATGATTTGCTTGGACTTCCAATCTTGCTAAAACGTCCTCCAAAGCCCTTAATGAAACAACTACTTGCTGCTTCCTTAACATGTTATACCTCAGATTCAAGAGGGCTTGTCTCCCAACCACCTGAAGAAGGCCAAGCTGATGTTCTTCTACACCCGCTACCCTTCCTCCAACATGCTCAAAATGTTCTTCTCCGACGTCAAGGTAAGTTCTATTCAAGCCTCTTTTCATCTGACTTCACTGGTCTTTTTGTTTTCGCCATCAAAACAACATATATTATATATATAGTATATAGTTTAAACTTATATATACATGCACTCGCTCACACAATGAACTGAAAAGCAGGAAGTCACTCCTTGATATTCAATGCTAGACAGAGAAAAAGGTCATGTTTGCATTGGTCTACAATTAAGTGATTCAGCAGCATCGTCAGAATCAGACCTTAAAAATCACATCAGAGTCTGCAGTGACAGATGGGCTGTAGTAAACAGGTATGCGTCTCAGTGTGAAGCATTTGGTCTTTATTGTTCATGATTCTCTGATCTCCTCGTTTATCTCATTCCACTCTGAGACTTTTATGCGTTTAGTTGTCTGATATTATTCTTGTTTTTGTGTGTTATTCCGTTACTCTGTAGATGTGTGTGTGTGTGTGTGAGACCCTATAGCGCAGATGGGTGCTCCAGTCTGTCACGTCTTTGTGGCATAATTAGAGTTTCTGGCCTTAATCGGCCTGGGGTTGGAAGGGGGGGTGTTAACGCCCACTTTCCCTCTCACACACACATACAGTAAACCACCCACACACACACACAAATACCCCGACCCTCAACCACACATACAACGCTTTCACTCTCACTCTCACTAACCTAAAATGAGAAGTAGAACTTTTGAAAACGAATCACAGTGTAAGCGTTGATTTGACAGATGACATGTGGGAAAGAATAGAAAAAGGAAATAAAATCTTTAAGTTAGTAGAACGGGGCAGAGTGGCAGGATGAGGAAGACGAGTTTGAAGAAAAGCAGGAGATGATGGAAAGTGTGTGTTGACGTGTTTGGGGGGGGGTCTGAGAGAAAGACAGAGGGAGTGAGGGGAGGGGGGGACAAACAAATGAAAGCTTTAAAACAAAGGCGCTGATTGTTTTTGTGTTTACCGGCTGCTACGTGTTTTGCAAACGAGCATACGGCTCCTCCACGGATTCAGGACGCTGTATTCAAATGAGCAGCCACACACACACACACACACACACACCAGCTGCCCTTTGGCTCATATCTGTGGTGACCACTTCCTCGTGGCACCGCCACATCCTCATCGGTTGCCAAGGCAACAAGGGTCGCCGGGACACAAGGTTGCTAGGCAAACACACGGATGCTAAGCCTACCTGCTCCCAGTATGAGTGTGTGAGTCTGGTTTGTCATTAACTGGGAGGCCAGTCAGTGGAAACAATGGCGACCACAGTACACAGGTAGACCTCTGTTCAGTGAGAATTTGTCAACTCATGATCAAAAACCTGACAAGACAACATGCTTTAAAACTTTTTCACCTGTCCAAAAAGTCCCATATCGGAGCCAGAAATTATAATTTAAGTGAGATTTCTTTTTTTAGGTTAACTGACGCTGATAAGCCCTTTCCAGTTCAGCTGCAACAATCAGTCGATAAATCAATTAGTGGATCAAATGAAAATTAATTGGCAACTATTTTCTTAATCAATTAATTATTTCAGTCATTTTTCAAGCAGAATTGTGAAACACATGCTGGTTCCAGCTTCTTAAATGAGAGGATGATGATGCTGTGAGATTTAACATTACTCCATCATCACCTAATTATACAGACTCTTGTCAATGTTCAGTTGGGGGAAAACAATTTAAAACTGTTATGTGCTGACATTGATCATTTTCCTTAATCAGCTTACTTATCATGTCTAAGTCATAATTTCAATTATCTGAGTAAATATGCTTAATATTTAAGTGGCTTTGGGCTTAATTTGGAGAATGGATAAATTAGGACTGATGAGTTAATGCACAGGCTCAGCGCATGAGTTTATCTTTTGGAGATGGATATTAGCTTTGAAAATTAATCTAGTCTCCAATCTGGGGGTTTATCTCCAAACTGATATTCAATTAATCTCTTCATCTCAACAAAAGTGGATTTAGATTAGGAGATATCTGCAGTGCTTTGGCCACTTCGTCCAGCAGATGGACAGCGTTACAGACTCGATCTGTAACTGAAGTCACAAGCACAAACATGGCATTTATCGGAATGAAAACATTGTTCTATTGGAATTTATTGTCTGAGCTTTCAAGTGTGTGACAGCTAAACACACTTTTTCTTCTACAAGTCGACAGCTCTGATATGGAGTTGGAGAGTGACCAGGAAACAGTGAGGCTGAATTTCATGCATGCATCATTTCCTGTGAATCCCCCATGTGTAAAGTAGGCAGTCTGAACCCAGTTTGAGAATGGCAGACTCCAGCACTAACAATGAAAACTACCCAGTAAAGACTTAATTATTTACTCAAACGACCTTTGCAGAAAAAACGTAGACAAATGGAATCAAACAGAAAAGAGAGATAAACGTCACATCAGTCCACTGGTTCCAACTAAAGATGTAAATCTGACACAGTGGGTGACAAATGGAAAGTTTGTTTCAGATATACACGTGTTGACAATAAGAAGAACACACCTACAGTCTTATCCTGTAAGAAAATTATGGTTTCTTATATTTACATTTTATGCAAATACTGGTTTAAGTCAAATTTAGTTTTAATTGAGTCGTAATCCCACTTAATCCAGCATATTTATTTTTTTGTGGGAGGACCTCTGCAGATATTATTTCGCTTAATAAAAAATGAATCATGGATAATCCTATTTGTGATGAGCGAGGCTGTTCTTTTCAAGGCTTTCCTACTCTGTGTGTGTGTGTGTGTGTGTGTGCTGAGAGAGAGCACCCTGTTGCTGTCTGTGTACGTGTGTGTCCTGTTTCATTGTCCCACTGCATTCATTACCCTCATCATTACCATATTTCCAAAATCCGGGTCAATGTCTCTTTCTCTTTTTCTTTCTCTCACCCTCTCTCTTACTCCGACTCCCCCCTCCTCCTTCCCTGGGAACAATAAGTAGCATGTGTTAGGAGGATCAGGCAGATTCACTGTAAGGGAATTAGGGCCCTGAATGGCTTCCCCTAATTGGACTTGAATGGACTTTGTCTATGGGAAAACTGGTTCTTAAAGATGAGCCTCTTACGGACAATGGCCGCCTCGCTCGGTGTGGGAAGTGGGTTGAGCTGACGACTGTTTTAGCCACAGATGAGCAAGCACGCACACACACACGGGATCTTAATTGTGAAGTGAAAGCTCTTGCCTTCTGACCAGACAATCATATATGTTAGCATGAAACGCCGAGGTCCCTGCCGTCTCGTCTTGCGAGAGTCAGCGAGAGTAATTAAGACCTCGTTAAGACTGGAGGAGTTGGGATTAATTAGACGCTGG
Organism: Centropyge bicolor; assembly: GCA_037975185.1. Taxonomy (NCBI): domain Eukaryota; kingdom Metazoa; phylum Chordata; class Actinopteri; family Pomacanthidae; genus Centropyge; species Centropyge bicolor. Next base: position 3,551,230 of record JBBMOC010000029.1, read on the forward strand.
CTGGCTCAGGGAGCTCCTTCCCACTCGCACACACACTCTCACTCGCAAGTTCCCTGCCAGCTGAGGGGGTTTTCCATCCACACACACACACACACAGTGAACACGAAGCGGCGACACATTTATCAGCGAGAGCCCTGAAGACTCTTGCCTTGAGAGGCTGGAATGACATGTCGATGCCGTCGTCTCAGCAGGAATCAATTAGCGTCCAACCCGCCTCTCACCCGTCTTGTCAATTAGAGCTACACAGCCAATTTGGCAACGTCAGGATGTGAAACAGCAACAGCTCGTCTGCAGACACAGATATATCTGAACTGCAGTAATCATCGTCTGAAAGTGTTTGAATCCTCGAGATGACAAGGCAAGTTTTACAATGTCTTTTATGAATCATGGAGACTGTGGAGGCACAACATGAACTCATGTGAAGGCAGAAGACGTGTGAAACGATCTGACTGTACTTTTAATTATTTAGTCTCTGTATAAATAAAATTGAATTAATGGCACTCTGTTTAAAAAAAAGAAAACAGCTACTGTTTTGCAAGCAACAGGGTTTAAGGTTAAAAAGTCTTGGCTGTAATTTATAGTCTGCTTTTCTTTCTTTCCAGGAAAATAATCTGTGAAATGGTGCCAAATATGAACAAAAATAAATCTGAGCCTTAGTTTAATTATGACCATTTATAACCTCACTGTATAAAGCTTTAAACCTTAATTTGGAAATCTGAGAATCTGAAGACAACTGTTTCTATGTCTCATAAAAAAATAAGCATTTCAATAATCAGAAGCTCATATAAACTATGACTATGGATCATAGTTTTTATACACTATGTGTGAAATTGCCTCATCATCTCCACAAACAACTTCCCTGCAGTGTATCCTGTCTAGTAAAGCAAAAATGGCCCGAAACATAATTTGAAAAAGTTCCTACAACAGCTATTCTTCCAGGATCCACAGGAAACCTTCAGCACTACAACTCGTGGATTTATGTCGATCGTGCACATTCACACTGTCCTCTACAAAAATGTGCCGAGCTACGACGAATCCGGTTGAAGTGGGCAGATTCTTAAAGGATGTGTGTGTTTGCCCTTCCAACATGGCCTGGGGGGGCTGACAACACCCGGGAAGGAGAGAGGGGGTGAGGCACCCTGACACTTTCTCTGACACTCTCTCTTTCCCCCTTTTCGTTGTAAACAGAAAATGGCATTCCTCGAGCTCAGCATTTTGATTACCCCCCACCCACCACCGCCCCCCACCTCCATTCTCTTTCTGTCTTTTGTCTCGCCTTTTTTTTTGGTTTGTGCTGATTGTGATGAGCTGGACGGGACGGTGGGTGGGTGAGGGGGCAGGTGGTGGGACGGCTGAGTGGATGCACGTTTGTGTCCACATGTGAAGTCATTCCTGAAATATCTACATTTTGAGAGAAACACACTTGACAGTCGCAGATTTCAGGCTTAACCTGCATTTAAACAGTCAGATTTTGCAGCTCAGTCAAACAGCTGTGTTTCCTCATTTGCAACAGAATTTGCTGTAAACCACAGATGGAAAAAGGACTAAAGCTCTCAGTGAGACCTAAAACACATCAGACTGCTTTTTTCTGCTCAGACTACACAGTCAGCTTTGCAGCCAGTTTGTCCCGGTGGTCAACGGTGGTACTGCAACAAAACGCATTTTCGCATTTTATGTAAAATTCTTTACAAAAAGACAGGAGGATATTTAAACCAAGGTTTAATAAACTAACTACTGAAGTGGTTCATTATCTGGTTTATCCATCAGAAGTATTTGTCCAATAAACAGCAAATATTAACACAAATTTTTGGTATTTCTGCTTTAAAAAAGAAATCAGTAAAACAATCTAATCCTCACATCAACTTTGTGGATTCTCCAGTTTTCACCATACAATCCATGGATTAGATTCCTACAGTTAGATGAATTGTACAACCTTAACATGTGAAACATTAGTTAACATTACTCCAATAATTCAAATTTCAGTTTCATAATTTTTACATGTTCTCCCTGCTATCTTCTTTACCAGAACGTGCTTATTAAATATAGGAAACGTAATGTGTAGAATTATTTATATGGTGCCTTTAATGCACTTCAACATATCCACTAAGTTGTTATAAAGTCGTATAATCCTCATTTGTATCAGCGTAAATGAGTAATTTGTTGGTATTTGTGCAGTGTATTATCTTATGTGCACATGTCGCTTGCATGTCAGAGGTCGCCTGTGACGCCATGGTGGCTCTGTTTGTGATTTCAGATGGACAGATGACATCGCCTTGTGTGTGCAGCCGTGTGTGTTTGTGTGTTAATTGCTGAGTTATCGCGTTCATTTTTCGTGCAACTCTTTTGTGGGTCAAAACACCCCCCCCACCACCACACACACACACATATTTTGCCCTCCTGTCACCATGCTTTGTAAAACCAACTCCCTTCCCTTCTGCTGCAGACACACACACACCCTCCCAATTATGCTCCATTATGTCACCCCCTCTGACAGCTCCTGAAAAAATATCTCTTTCCCTCTCCGTCATCCTCTGCTCTCTCTCTCTCCCCCTGCATTCCTTTTTCCATGCTGCCTCCCTCCATTCATCTCCCTCTCTCTTTCCTTCCCCCTATCTCTCTCGCTCATCCCTTGTTCCTGTGAGACAATGTCTTGTAACAATACCGAGCTTAATCTCCGTATCAAAGCCGTTTTTCCCCTTCACCGAACACACACACAAACACACACATACACTTTCACTGGGCTGTCACTGTGGTCTCTTTCTGCATGTTTTGCTTCTTATGAGTCGCAGATGAAAATGCAAAAAGGCCAAGTAGATATCGCACACATAAATACAGAGTGTGTTTATTCTAGATGTTCCACCGAGCCTAGAAATGATTTGTTTACCACCTGCAGGGATCACATGCTTCATCCAACAACACAGGAAATGGTCAGATTAGATCAAGCTTCTTCCTCTATATCCCATAAATACAGCATTTACAATGTGATCAAATACAAGAAAAGTTCATATTTAAAAGAACTGTTCAAATTTTGGGCATTTGAAGATAGTTGTTTAATGTTGGTTTGCTCAGTCCGAAAGTCCATGATGGCAATATTTCGGAAGGTTTCTCTGGGCCGAATTCTTTTCTTTTGCTCAGCGAGGACCCTCAAGGTGCTGTCGAATTATTTTAACTGTGTGTGTTAGTTAAAGTTAATTGGAGTGTATTTACACACATGCATTATGTGCAAAACGAGGACACACACACAAAAGAAAATGCAAGTAAATCACAACTTTTTCTCCTGTTTAGATTGGCCTATTTAATTTGTGACTAATAAACAAGGCTCACTTGATTTTGAATTAACATGTTTGACATTGACCAAATAATCTTATAAAGAAATAGGAAAAGCAGAATCCCCTTTCCTTTCAGTGTCCTGTGATTAAAGCTGTTGATTAATTTTGAAGGATACGATAAGCTTATTTGCAAAAACTTAGTTTGTAAAGTTTTCTTTAAATAAGCAAGAACATTCATAAGAAATGAGCTATAACTGCATTAAATATGCAAAAAAAAAAAAAAAGTCAACATGCAGATTTGCTGCCATAACCCAAAGTAAGCAACCATAGAGAGGCCCAGTTCAGGCAAATCTGATGACATATCACCATGCAAATAAGCACCAAAGCAAACATCAGACTGTGCCATTATAAATCTACCGTCCAACAGGAAACAACATCAGCACTAAATATACTCATCATCAAACTAAAATCTGTTCATCTTTAATATGTTAAAATACTTTACATTTGCAAAACACCTGCTTCTTAAACATCAGGGTTTGGTCTTATTATTGTGAACTGAAGCACAGCTGCCTCGATACACCAGAATTCATTATGTTTACATAAAAAGGTTTAATGGGTTTAATGTAACGTAATGTGATTTTCTCCCGCTGCAGTTCAATCGCTGCATCACCTCCCAGCTGATCAAGTGGTTCAGCAACTTCAGGGAGTTCTACTACATCCAGATGGAGAAGTTCGCCCGGCAGTCCATCAACGAGGGCGTGACCGCCGCAGACGAGCTGGCGGTGGGCCGCGACGCCGAGCTCTTCAGGGCGCTCAACATGCACTACAACAAGGCCAACGACTTTGAGGTAAGACGAGCCGGAGGGGGGCGTGGTTAATGTAAAGAAGCACATTATGTAAAAAAGACTTTAAGACTTATTCACGAACAAACTGCTTCTCAGTTCTCTTTCAAAACTGAATTAGAACCAGATTCAGCAGCGCTCACACAAACGTCCTCTACCAAGTGAGCTGTTCGGAGCGCAACAGTCACCTCACGATTTCTGCTGAGGTGTGGATGTCGCAGTACGTGTGTGTGTGTGTGTGTGTGTGTCTGCGTGTTTGTGTGTGCGTGTTCGATGAGGCGAAAGAGGACGCCGCTCGAGGCGCGGGTGTCCTTGTCAGAGCGATTTGCAGAAGTCACATTCTCTCCCTCACTTTTTCTCTCCCAATATTGGTCTAAGGGGACCTGAGGGCCCTTAAACTATTCAACGTAACATCAGCAGCATTTAGATGTCCATTAGCACACACCTCGCCGCTGACACACACACACACATTCTTTTTTTGCTTAGAGGGAGAAATGTTGGAAATGCACACACAGACTTTAAGGTCTCTAAGTATTCTGTTTTGGAGGAATGACGAGCTTTGCATAAGAAGAGCCAGGTAGCTTTTCACAGGTGTGTATGTAAAGAGGTTGTACAGGAAACAGACACACACATGCAAATAATGCGTGTGTGTTATTTTAGCTGGTCCTCACTGGGGTTATTTTTAGGGGACTATAGGGTGAGGTTCACACCGGGGTCACGAGTTTGAGAACCCTGACTGCAGCTTTGCATATTTCAGCCTTACAGCCACATATAAATTAGACTCCAAGTTCGTGCCAACAATTCCTGAAGTTCTGCAGGTTTTAAATGGACTGCCCGCCCTCCCTGCCTCCATTAGTTTCAGTTCATTTCAGTGCAATATGAAAATCAACTCAAAGACACTTGAAACCTGAAACTGAGATAGGCAAAACATCACAGTCAACATTTAGCTGCCTGTGTGTTTTTTTGTCATAATTTGAATATTGTGTTCGGAGGCATTTCAGCTCTTCCTCTGCAGTGCATTCGTTGAAACTTCAAAATCTGGGATGTGACCTCAGATGTTCAGGAGGAAGTTACTATTTTGCATTGTGAATGTCAGTGTGCATATAGTTTGACTCCAAAAAGACTGTGTGAATGTTTTCAATATGTTTCTTTAAATGTGTGAACCATCAACGAAACAATCTCTGACAGATGATTGTTAAATGGTTGATCTTCATGACGACTGATTTTTATAACATTAATCATTCTGCTTATTTATATATAATGAAATGACAGATAACAGTAAATGCTGATGTCTGATCCCAACCTCTATTTACTACGACATGAGCAGCAAATTCTCACAACTGAGCAGCTGTAACTTGGGAATATTTGGTATTTGGGACCAGATCTCACCTTTTAAGTCTTTGCACAAGTTCTCAGATGAAACTAATGGCTGCCTGAAAGGTGGAAAATCAATATAATAACTCATCATATTGTCTTGAAAACGACCAAGATTTGTAGGCAAACGAACAGTATCATTGTAGGACTTCAGTAAGAGAAGACTTAATGCAATAAAGTGACTGTGTTTGCAAAGGTAGGTGTAAATTTTCTTCCTGTACTTTGTCCCCTTTCTTGCCTGCCTCCTTCTCTCCCTTCACCTCCCTCCTTCCACCCCGCCATCCTTTCGTCCGCCCGCCCTGAGGGAACATTACTGGCTAGGGACCCTCTCTCTCTCTCTCGCTCTCTCTCTCGCTCGCTCTCTCTCCTCCCCCCGTCCAAGTCAGAGGCGTGAAACTGGAACCACGGCCGATTCAGCAAGTCTCCCGACATACACACACACACACATACACACACACACACAAGTCTTCTCCTTTTGCCAAATTTAGCATCATCAGAGTTCCACCTTGGTTTGTCCCCCATCACATCCACCTCCTCTCCTCCCCTCCTCTTTCCTTGCTCCCTCTCCTTCCTCCCACCTTTCCTGCTGAATCTGTCCTCTGTCGATGCGTCCTCACCTCCTCTTCTTCATCCTCTTCCTCTCTTATCCCTCCTTCATTTAGCTTCGTCCTCTCCCCTCTATCCCCGTCTCCTTCTCTCCTATTGTCCTCTCCTTTCCTTTTCTCCTTCAGCTTAACTCCTCTCTCTCTTGTCAGTTTTTCCACTCTTCATCTACTGTCTCATCTTTATGCCCCAACAGCTTTTATTTCTTCCATAAAAAAAAAATCTGCTCTTTGTCAAATTAACTGCTCAAAAAAAGGCCTTACAAGGTTAAATAATTTGCATTTATTATGTTTTTTTCTGGTTAAAGTTAATCTTAGTCAACACGGCGTTCTTCGGTTTGATGGGCTGAAAAAAAAGCTCGTGTCATTAGTCGACGTACACGAGCAGCATTTTAAATAGTCGTCGTAGATTATTGCTGTGGAAAGGTGAGCGTGTGTGTGCGTCTTCCAAAGTTGGCGTAAACAGGCCCCAGTAATTATAGCAGCTTCATTAATTACCTCCTCCTCCTCCCCTCTCCAGCCACATTCTTTCAACTCTTCTTTCTTGTTTACCTCTCTCTCCATCCTTACTCTCTCCCCCGTCTCTGAAACAATTTCGTCCTAATTGCAGCTCTGCCCACAAACTAATGAGGAAGGCAAAGAAAGGAAGGAGGCTGGAGAAAGGGAAAGGAATAGTCTTCAAAAAAAAAAAAAAAGAAAAGAGGGGGGAAACAAAAAGAGACAGAGAGAGATTTTCTTTGCCAGGACACTCAGGGAAAGGTGTCAGCTTCTACCTGCTGCCAAGAGGAAGAGAAACATTTCCTCTTTTTCTTTCTTTTATATTGAGAACAGATTGACGAGTGGTTGTTTGAGGCTGCCAGCAGCGTCGGGCATGGCACTCTTAACTCGCGACTGAAAGTTTTGGTGCGATATTTGAAGCACACCTACGCCTTGGCGACTTCGGCTCGCGCACACCCCGCCGAACTCTCGCGCACAAACTAAATGCGAGGTGAAAGAAAAGAGGGCGAGAGATTAGAAAGGGATGAAGTTGTCATAATTTTGAGTGTGTGTGTCGACTGAAGAGGGACAATGAGACGTTTTTATGAAGCCTTCTAGAGGACGTTCTCATCTTTCCAGTTCAAGGATCCTCGCTGGCTCTGTCAGCACCAAACCAAGGCACAGCTGCGCCTCACACACACACACACACATATGTTCACATACACATATATTCACACACACACACACACACACATACACACAGATACTCATTTGTGTATTCCTGAAAGAGCAGAGATAGATGAAGGGTGGGTGTGGTTGCTACCAAAATCCACCCTTTGACTTTGAGCGACACACACACACACACACACACACACACACACACCTGGAGGCCACCGAGTGGTCACACACTCACATTTCAGGGCTATCTGGTTTCATAAGCTGTGCACTTCATGAAAGGCTGAACTTCTCATGTCTTTCTCCGCCGTTTTAGATTCTTTGTCGTCCTTTGTCTCTCCTTATTCATCCCTTCACTCATCTTTTCCGCTTCCTCTTCATCTTCATAAGAGTCCGCTGGAAAAAAAAGGGGGTCGACTCTCAGGAATCGATTCTCAAAGTGGGATTTCTTTCAGATTCTCTCAGCGGCTTTAAATAAACACTATGGTGCTGAAGTTTGGGTTTATTTTTCTATTGCAGCCAATTGTGCCCTTTTCTTTCATTTTGTTATTATTGTTAGATTAATTTGTCTCATTCAAATTGCCTTGAGTTTATCCATCTTCTTCTTATCCTCACTTCTTTTTTGGTCTTCTTTTGTAACCTACCCAGAAGGCGCGCACACACACACACACATTTCAAAGACGGTACCTGTCCTGCTTTCTATTTCTCTCCTTCCTCATTCGGAGTGTAGAAGCTTTGGGCAATCACTGTATCTTACACACTAATGCTCATGATTTGAAGTCTTTAACTGAGAGAGACACCAGATTTTAACATCTTTAATGCCACTATTTTCATGCCAACTATTTCATTTCAATTTACAAGAGGGTGCCAAAGCATCTGAAACTGAATTCCTGACTATCATGGGACACCAAAAGTCTCTCTTCAAAGTTTACATCCAAATAATTCAACAGTCTTAAGGGAATGAGCTTCCACAATAATTATGCATTAAAAAAAAGAGAGTTAGATTTGCCTGATTTGTTTTCCCCCCAATACATTTTAAAAACAATCTTTCCTCAGCCTTAACCGAGATCTTTGACTCGCCTCATAAAAACTAATAGCAGCAATCATGTTTTAAGTAAACAACAAACAGAACTACATTTTCGGGTTGAATACACACACAAGCCCATAATCTACATGAACACACACTCTTTGTCACTGTCACTCAATGTCATTAAGCAAGTTTGAGCAGTAAGTAACCGAGTCCTCCTCGCAGGCTCCTTCTCTCTGCTGCTGCTTGACAGAGAGCGGTATGGTACAGACAATGCCACCTGCCAGTTTCTGTCACTATAATTATAGCTATCTGCTTGCAGTCAGTGTGTGTGTGTGTGTGTGTGTGTGTGTGTCTTAGTATTCCAGTTGAGAAGAAGAAGGCATCATCTTTGTCACTGAGCCTGATTGGAGTCACGAGGGGGGCGGTGTATGTGTGTGTGCATGTGTGCCTGTGTATGGTCTTCCTGTATGTGTGTGTGTGTGTGTGTGTGAATGAGTGTGTGTATGTGTGTGTTGTGCATGCAGTGATTCCCTTCCCCTGCCCCAGCTGTCTCCTTAGCTTTAACAATAGGCCTGGTAACAAAGACGTGGCCTTCAGCCTCCGTCATGTGATACTAGTGGTCTGCAGCCTCTCAGTCAGATGACCCGAGCTATTGTCCTCTATGGGTGACACACACTTGCACACACACACACACAAGGAAGCACAGAACACACACACACACACCAGTCCAAGGAAGCACAGCACGTGTATGAACGCGCACACTGAAGCAGCAGCGAGCAGGGAGACGCAAAGACACAGGCAGTGCACAAAAAGGAGATACACACACTCATGAGATAGTGAGAACAGACACAGACGCAATCTCAGGACGCAGACCCTTCCTCTCGGTCACATGCAGCCTCAACAAAGAGAAACTTTATTGTCATTGTCCTGGTGACAGTGAGATCAGTGGCTGATTGACAAAAGAGCAGCAGAGAAAGGAAACATATTGCTGATGTCCTGGAGGAACCCCCAGTCTCCACTTGCACCTTCGATTCCACACTTTAAACGGCAGCAGGATTTGTGACCCTGAGGCCAAGACAGAGAGATTTGTTTGCCATCAAACAGCTGATTATTTGTCTAAAATATATGAACTTTATCCTGCACATCTTTCCAGGGCTTTTATCTGCTTGGTGCAAATATGGGTGACTGTGTCAAACAGCACGGCAGCAGCAGGTTATTGTCTGTGCTATTTATGTGCAGCAGGAACATGGAGGAACAAAACTGAATCCCCTGACACGAGCAATGACACAAAATGAAACGAGTCCATCTTCCCTGAACAATCAGAATTAAATCAACATGGAGCAAAGCGGTGGAGTCGCATTCTCACGTCTTGCCAGTGCAGCTCTCAAGTGTCAAGTCCTTGAGGGCGAGTCCAAGTGTTTAAGGTTCCTGAATGACGACAAAATGATGCAGCATTTGAACATTTTCTTTACAATACAACAATCTTTTTTTTTTTTTTTTTTTGCAAAGCTGAGAGAAACTCCTTTCATTGGCCCGATAATTAAATGTTCAAGGTGAGTGGCCATGCAAGGCCTGCCTTTCATCATCTTATTAATCTTAACTTTATTTTTCAATGTTCCTTGTCGAAACTAGAGACTTGAAGGTTTTTGTTTGAGCGTCAACTTCTCGTTTTTCTGTCTTACTGCACAGCTCTGTGCACAAGCGCTCCAGTACAAGTAGCTTACAGTTTCATTACGTGCTCCTAAATGATTCAGTCGATCACAATAATATTATTTAAAGAGTGTGTTGCAGCAGGAGAAACTGTATAGAAAGAGGAGAGCATGTGTGCATGAAGGAGGGGTGTGAACATAATTGGAGTTTCAAATCAAAACAACCATGTTTTGGACACAAATTAAGGAGTGTCATCTTATTGTATGAATCACTGTTAGTGTGATGCTGCTTTAAAGAACCAGATAGGAAAAACTGAAATGCAGAGAGAGATGGACAAATCAACATACTGTAAGATGTTTGGCCACAATCAGCTTCATAACTTTCTGGATAACATTTTTAACTACAATATAAAAAGAAAAGCGAAAATGATTTACATTGTAAAGTATGAAATTCACTTGATTTGTTCCTGTTGAAGGAGAAAGGATGAAAGGAAAAGAAGAGAAAAAGCGAAAGAGTCCTGAATCTGGATGTGTGTCTGTGTGCGACTAAAGCCAGGCCTGATAGCAGGGAAAGAGCGAGAGAGTGAGAGGGAAGAGGAGGAAAAAGGAAGCAGATGCTTGTGTGTTGGCACCAAAATGATATGTCCACGCACACACACACACACACACACACACACACACACACACACACACACACACACACAGAGCTTTTGCTTGGTCCGCAGAAGGAGCAGCACATGAAGTAGTTCCAGTATTGTCTCAATGATAGAAAAATACTCTACTGACCAACGGCAAAGTGGAACAACAGCAAAACAGAGTGTCGAAGTGTGTGTGTGTAAAAACACCTTGCGACACGACTAGAAATAGAAAGATGGTTTAAAAAGGACAATGGAGCTGAAAAATGACCAACGATCAAGTAACGCAGATAAACGTGAGCTCATAAAACATGTACACACACTTGAGTAAACATGGTGTCTGACGTTAATGGAGGGAGGTAGAAGGACTTCAGATCTCTTTCTATTTGTACAGAATCAAACATACGGTGATTTCTTAACAGCCTCGTGTGTGTGTTTCCTTTTGTGCAAGACGGCGAGAGCGAGGATGGAAAGAAAACAGAGAGATGAGGCAGGCAGGCAGGCAGGTGGAAAGACGTATGGAGAGGTGAATAGGAGGAGTCAGCTGAGGACACACACACACACATATGGGGCAGAGACGTCTCTATCAGTCTCATGGTGATGGTGTGAAAACAAAACAGCATTAATCCTTTAGGAGACAGAGATGGAGAAAGAAAGAGGAATGGCTGAGATTGAGAGGAGGGGAGGCAGAGAGAGAGGTGGCGAAAAATGAGCAGCTTTAAGGAGGAAGGGAGAAGATGAAGTAAGATTTTCCATGACTTTAAAACACACCACTTTAAGGGTCGGCGATAACACAATCTCAATACAACTTTGATAACATTTGAATCAGAAAAATCAGCTCACAACTTCAGAGCAAAGCCCACAGCGAAATGCATAAGTGCAACAAAAGGGAAACAGTAAGATCAATTTATCAAACACCTGTTGAACAAGCAAAACACAACCTTGCATAAATGTCACATCTTCAATCTGCAGCTTCCTCCTAATCCACACCTGGTTTGTTTTACACAGCCACACTTCATGCTAAAGTGCTGAAAGTGAACTCATCCTCCAAAACTAAGGCTTCCTTAAAACGAGAACAAAGCTTCAAGGATTTGTACCTCCACCAAAAACAACTTGCAACAACTATCTTTTATCTCTTAGTTATTGACACTTATTTCTCGAAGGAAGCTGCACAGTTGGAAACAGCTGAACCTGAAAAACACTCATAGAGGACACTCTATGATAATATACATATAGATGAGATTTTCTCCATGATGTTGAACATGAATGTGTAACTTAAGTCCATGTTAAGTTTTTTCTAGTTTGCATGTGTTAAAATGGGGCAGTGTATCCATAAAGAAGTAACCTACTTATAAAAGGCTCTCCTTTATTCTAAAAATAATTTTTAGTGCAACACTGCCCTTTTGTGCTCACCGTCTGCACTGTAAAAAATGACCAAATTAGCAAAGCGGACGTCACTGTTGCTAAGTGTTTTTTTGCTGTGCTGTTTCTGCACATTGATGCTTCGGGTTTTAACCAGAAAGCGCTCTTTTGTGCTTTCACCGCAGCACAGCAGCAGCTTTTGTTGCAACTAGAAATGTAAATAGACCAGATAGCTTTTCCAAGAAAGAGCAAAACTACTCTAACTTTTTAGAGCAATATTCATATTCATGAAATTGTTGAAGATATCAAAATCACTGTCAACACCAGCTTCCTGTTTTGATGAATATGTCTTTGTATTTGTCGGCATATACTTTGACAAAATGGCCCAAACTTTCCACCCATAACCAAACAAATGCATATGAGACAGTGATGCACATGAGGAAACCAAAAGGCAAAATTGATCCATTTGCAAATGCAAATAACAATCGCATGCAACAGAGAGAGAACAAGCATCAGGAAAAGCAGATGAGTTAATGCAGGTGGTGTTTCTCAAAAGGTTTCCACCGGCACACTGGGAACTTTTCACTTCAAATATCTCAAAATAAGCATGACGAGTTTGCCTGTGATGTATAATAATAAACACGGGGCGAGCTTGTGATTTCTCATATTTCCAAGAAGACTTGAGGAGCCAACGAGGAGGACGAAGACGAGAGCGAGAGGATGAGAGGGAAATAGAGGGAGGGGGGGGCGTCCCAGTAGGCCTCTTTGTTGGGCAGCGATTTAGAGATTTACAGACTCTTGTCCTTCTGTGTGTGTGTGTGTGTGTGTGTGTGTGTGTGTGTGTGTGTGAAGAGAGAGTAATTGAGCCTGCCTTCATCCAATATTTACCCACCAAACCGGAGCAATCATGCGAATTATGTTTACTGGGAACCAAGTGTCTTTCTTCCTCTTTATCTTTTCTTTCTCTTTCCCACTTTCCCCACTCCTCTCTCTCTCCTGGCAACTAGATGCCATATCAAGATCCAAGCCAGGAATAAATCTCACACACACACTCACACACACACGGGGGAAACAGGCCCATCTGTATTGATGATGGCCTAATTTAGATCTCTTTATTGGACTGATTTACGATGGCCAGACAAATCTGGGCATCTGGACCCAAGTGTGTGTCTGCATGTGTGTTTGTCCGGTCGAGCCTATACCCAACGAGACACACAATATCCTGCCGGCTTCATTTCGTGCTTTCCTACCTCGCTGTGAATCAGCGGTGTCCTTTCCTCTCCCCGCCGTTGTCTTGTTTCAGCACTTTGAGTCCTCTGGCTGCTGCGATGGTGACGCACGTCATCCTGAAACATTTTAAAAACACAACAATCATCACGTTGAACAAGGCAGCAGAACAACAAAGCCACTTGGGCCAGGGCCCTCTGAGGTCAAGGTCACTGAGTCTCTCACTGTCCCGACTGTGCGTGGCGGTTTTAGTTTCACAGCTCTCTGAGATTGAGATATCAAACATCGGACAAATGAGCACAGAGGAAAAACAAAAAAAGCAGAATTGAGTAGATTTGCTGAGCAATATTCAATCAAGACATCCCGGCTACACCACAGCGTTGTTTCACTGATGCAAGATTCAATTAGAGCTTCCTAAGGTCAAAGATCAACAATATTCACATCAGAGAGGAAGAAAATATTGAAAAGACTGAAGAAGTGGATTTGTCTTTTTTTAAGATGAGGGCAAATTTGAGCAACTAAAGGATGAAGGGATGTAATCCGGGAGGGAGAGGGCACCTCAAAGGCACATTCATCTTCAAGATCAAGCTCAGGTTTCAACTTTTATTTGTCCCAGTGGGCAGTTTCACAGCAACTATTAAAAACAGCAGCTTGACTTTGGGGCTTTCTGTGATTTCTTGCAGAGGTAAAAGTAGAAGGTTGAGCCGTTTAAAATTACAAAAATGTTTCGGCACCTGCTGAGATTTAATGATTATTTCATGCAGGATAATTCCCATTCATTACAACTGGGGTCTCATTTTTGTACTTCTTGCCATCGTTCCTATCTTTAATAATAGGACTGGACTCGTCAAGTTAATTGTTGTGATCTCAAATGCAGCAGCATCACTGAAAATAAGAAAAACAAGGAGTCAGACAGGTTCATCAAACTTGTGAAAGAACTTATGGGCCGACACCCTGGTTCAACTTTGACCTATCGTACTCGCTGCAGATGAAAGATTATCACTCACACTCGAAAGAACTCACTTTTGCTTTCAAGTTTAATTTTTGGTGTGTGTGAGAGAAAGAGTGTGTGTGTGTACAGTAGTGTCTATAGCAAGACAGTGACAGAGGGCCTCATTGAAATAACTGTGGTCTCAAGGGGCCGGCTAAAAAGAGAGAGAGGGTAGGTGAGGGTAGACAGAGTATATGAGAGTCCAGGGAATCATTTAGGGTGTATGTGTGTGTGTGAGTGTGTGTGTGTGTCGAGGGGGTGATTCATCCGTTCTGGTGGCGGCTAACCTTGGCATGTCCTGCCACGCGTGACGGGGTTACACCCAGACGGCACTCTGTCGTCCTCTACGTGTGCGTGTGCGTGTGTGTGTGTGTGTGTGTGTGTTTGTTGGGGTGTATAGGTGCATGTACCTTGTCTGGAAGAGTCAGCCCTCTGTGTGTGTGAGTGTGTGTGTGTGTGTGTGCATCTACATGCATGAAAAAGAGACAAAGAAGAAGAAAAAAAAGAGAGAGTGGAGGGGGGGGAGTCCTAGTCAGGTTGTTTAGTGTCTTTGAATGATCTTGCCCCCGGGAGAAAGGGCAGAAGAAAGAATGAAAAATGTGTGTGTGTGTGAGTGTGTGTGTGCCATTGTTCTGCTGTCAAACACTACTACGAGCACACACACACAGCATTAAAACCCACACACACAAAGCCTTGTGACGACAGTATATTTATGCCTGCACGTGGAAAGGACAATTGGATCCCTGCAATCCCTTCGCTCTTCTTTAAACTCTCTCAGACACACACACACACACACACACACACACACACACACACACACACACACACACTCAGTGACAGATCACAGACAACTGTTCACCTGCTTTTGTCAAGGACTGAGTGTGTCATTAAGTGCGAGTGTGTGCACAAGGAACCCTGACACGGAGCTCACACACACAGCTGGGAGCTGTTAAGAAAGGGGAAGTAGATTTAGAGGAAGTTGAGAGCTGAAGAAGAACTTGGGACAGGAATAGTCATGTATGGACACCTGAAACACACGCATACCTAATTCTTTAGTATTTTCAGTCACACACACTCTGTATATGTAATACTTGCAGAGGATTTAAAGATTTTCTATTTTGGACATGTGGATATCTCTTGACTGTTTTGGTCTTTAAACAGTTGTGGCACAAACTTATTATAAAAGAAAAAAAATAACTAAACTAGTTATTAATTAAATGATGAATATTATTAACATGTTTAGAAACTCAACACAGTAAATTTTGAATTTGTGCTTCAATATTTTACACCAATTTTATGAGAACAGGTCTCACTTAGTCCAATCATACAAATCCATTTTTAAAGATTCACATAACTACTGAAATATATTACATGGTCAAAAATATGTGGACACCACTGTTTGTGTACATCAAAAATGGTTCTGTGTGGATGAATGTTTGGGCCAATCACAGTCTCATACGGGTGGAGGTGTCCACATCTGTTTGAGGATATAATGTACTTTCTACTCAGAAGATGTGAATGTGCTCAAACAGAAGTAACACAGTTCTGTATTTTTAGCGTTTTCTTGTCATAAGTATTGTATTGTAATTTTAAATTTAGAACAAGAAAGGGGAAGGTGCTTGAATGCAAGTTCCTCTTCAGTACGAACAATCGAAGCAGCCACATCACACATGGTTTTTTTTTTCTTCTTTCTGTCAGGTTCCTGATCGATTCCTGGAGGTGGCCCAGGTGACTCTCCGCGAGTTCTTCAACGCCATTGTGGCCGGAAAGGACGCGGACCCATCCTGGAAGAAGGCCATCTACAAGGTGATCTGCAAACTGGACAGCGAGGTTCCCGAGGTCTTCAAATCCCCCAACTGTCTACAAGAGCTGCTCCACGACTGACTACAACAAGGGAGGACACACAGCAAGCAAGACAAACCTCCGAGGAGAAGACTGTAAGAACATGCCTCCGAAGGCGCAGATAGACTAGAGGTTGAGGTCTTTCAAGGTGCGATGCAGAGACTTGACGTGATTCTACTTGGAGGCTTCTGGAGAGATTTGTTGGTGGTTGATTTTTAGGTCAGCAGATCTTTTAAAAGACAAAACTGCCCTCGAAATGTTTTATAAAGAAAAAAAAAATATTCCTCTTCGACAGCTTCTACGAGGGCTCGGACTCATGAGTCGGACTCAAATTAACAAATTATGTTGAGACTTTTATAGATTAAAAGCAGAACAGTGAAAAGTGAACCTCCTTGCACTTACAGAAAAGCTCCAGCTCGCTGAAACCCGTCTCCTTTTTCTCCTCGAACTCGGCCTTCAACCAGGCGAGGAAGACGATGGATCAATCTTCAGCCCATGACTCGGGGTCCGGAGCGAACTAAAAACAAAGAAGATAATATATAAAAATCTTTTTATTGTGGATGTTTTTAAGTTACATGGACATTTTTGAAAAAAAAAAGTGATGTTTCTGTATTTTTTCTCCTTTGTATAAGCTTACATCCTCTCTTCTATGAACCCTCAGTCACTCACATAGATGCACACACAAGCACAAGCACACACACACACACAAACACACCTCTTGAATAGGAAAGCACAGTAGCATTCCCAAATCCTCAACCGAGCCCAGACAAACTGGGCAGAAACAAACTTAGTTGTTCCTTCTTTTTTTCCCCTCCTCTTTTTACTTCTCCCTCTTCTTACTGTACTGAGACGTACTGGGTGTTTTTTTGACTGTGTGGCTCTCCCTGCCCCACCCCTCCCTGGCCGCCCCTCTTGGCTCGTGTTGCGTTCAAGGACCCAGAGCATCGAAGACAAGCATTTCATATGTCTTAAAAAATCTCGGAGAATTAGAAAATACTAATCCTAGAGAGAAGAGTTCATCCAAACCTGAGACAAACTGGAGCCGCCATGATTCAAACTGATTTGTTAACCCCAATTACTGCACTTATTGGACTAATATATGTCAGATTTTTTTTAGTAGGATTCACAAGCAGGACACTTATACAACTCTGATTCCAAAAAAAAAAAACAGGATGCAAGTTCCTTCAGACAGTCATGTGTTCACAAAGTGTTGAACCTCTCTCCATCCTCACCTGTGAACGACTGAGTCTTTCCAGGATTAACCTTTCATCCCCAATCATGATCCTATCACCTGTTACCAGTGAACCTGTTTACCTGTAGATGATCCAAACAGGTGTTTTTGGATCAGCCCAAAACTTTCACAGTCTTTTGTTGCTCCTGTCCTGACTTGTTTGAAACATTCTGCTGCCATCAAATTCAGAATAAGCTGATATTTACAAGAATCAATGAGGTCAAACATTAAATATATCGTCTTTATACTGTTTTCAATTGAGTTTATATCAAAAAAGATTATCATATAATCATTCTGTTTATTTATGTTTTACACAGAGTTCAAACTTTTTGGAATCAGGGTTGAAGTTGAATAATGTGATGACGACACAGTTTCTATATATCTGTGACAAGTTATTGGTTTATTCTCTAAATGCAGCACTGATGATATTTGGATTAATTCATCATTGACATAATAGCGTTTGCTTTATTTTGTCATGAGCACCCGGACACAAGTCTCATTCTTCATAGTGCTCTGTGATGGGCTAACTACTGATACACATGTAGGATTTTAACACTTTTCAAAACACTGACAACTAACTGTGGTACAGTCCAGATCGAGCTCATGCCTCCTACATTCAAACATGTCAAAATGTTTTAACCCCTTGAAACTGGAATTTCTCGTTGCTCTGGTGGCCAAGAGGGGCAGCTGCACCGGCCGGGTCATGTGTGAAGTGTTTAAGGTTTTAACAGCAGAAAAAAAAAAAAAAAAGACATACGACAAAATGCTGATATTTGTAGCTTGTATAGATGTAATAATTACTCTGATCACTCTGATATTGTTATTATTTATAATTGAAATAATTATTCCTATTAATGTTATTCTGATGATGATGATTATTAATGCTTGCTACAGATTTGACCAGTGGTTTACTCATTGTTTATCCATCACACTGCAACATGAAATAAATTATTCTTTGAAAAAAAAAAAAAGAAGAAGAGAGAGACGAGGTTGTTTCTAAGTGTGTGACTGTACTTTTCGCCGCTCTGTTGGCGCTCAGCAGAGGTGCGGAGGGCGTTGACCGTTTGCATTCGCCTGCCCACACACACCAAATCGCCATCAACCCGAGCTGTAACTAGGCAACATGATGGCCACTTTAACTCCGTCCATGCCCTCCCCCTGTCTCCCTCTCTCCCTCTCGCTCTCTGGATTCTGTATAGAGGACATGTGATCCCTTGTTGTTGTTGCTGATGAATTGAAAAGAGGAGCGCTGTGTGATTATTGTCAGCACAAAAGCCTCAAAAAGCTGCTGACGCCTAGATTAGCCAGTACAAAGACGCAGGGACAGACACACACACACACACACAAAAAGACATAGGTACAGACTCACACACGCACAATGGCACAAGGCCCGTCTGCCCTCATTGCCCTACCATCCTTCTCACTCCTCTATCCCTCCTTCATCACTGACATTACGCTCTCCTCTTCCACTTTTTTACCTCTCCTGTCTCCTCGTCGCTTCCTTTCTCAGAGGTATTATTTCTGTCCTCCTCTCACACCACTTACCTCCCAAACACACACACACACACACACACCGTGCCCTCTGTGTGCTGGCGCCAAACACTAACTGGCATCACACAACGCCAACCACCATCACCAGCATGGGATAAAGTGCCAACGCGTCTCTCTCGCTCTCTCACACACACACACACACACACACAGTAAATATGAAAACAAGGTGTGTCGAAACAAGACACGTCTGTGCTCAAGTTCAAATACAATCCAGCCGTGATATGGTAGCATTTATATGCAATAATGCAAATACTGCCAGAAGGCCAATGTGGATGAAAGCACCAATAGCATGGCTACAAGGTAAAGGTAGGCAGGCAGCCAATCAGAGGGCTTGTTGAGTATTGTTTGATTTGATTGGCTCACAGTCAGAAGAGAGTGTATGGACAAAGATTGAAAAAAAAAAGGTTTCTTAATGAGGCCTGGAGGGATGGAAATGAATCATCTCAAAAAAATTACTTTTAATTATATTGTAGTTTTTATTTTTGTTAAAATAAAGTTGGTTTTGTTTAAATGATGAAATCCATTTGGAGGATATTTGCCTTATTAAGCAGATTGAGCTCGGGCCATGATCCAATTTCAACAGACTTTATTTGTCAGCGTCATGATCAAATTCAGTTTCCACCCACTCACTTTTTTGCACACAGCAATCCCCGGCCTCACATCAACATAAAAATAATTAAATGTCTTCCACTTCATCAGGTAGACAGACTTTAAATTTAGATAAGAAGAGAGCAGTAGCATGGGATCGGCATTAAACATCAGCCAGTATTCTGAGATGAGATATGAAGGAGCGGTATCGGGAGGGAAACCACAGATATTGAGATACTAAATCGTCCTTTTTAAGCAATTTAGGGAGTCAGAGAGAAAATCAGAGGTGGTAAAAAACAAATGTCAACAAAGTCTTGAGAGGTTTTAACAAAGTTTGTGTCAAAGTTCTTTGCAGGAAAAGACAGCAATCATCTAATACACGCTGTTTCTCCAAGGTGCTATTGGTATGCATGTAAGCATTTAACAACTCAGATTAATATAATAGTGAGACATTAACTGAACTGTTGTAGGTTTTAGTTTTAAGAACAACAAAAACACAGACAGGGAGAGATGATGGGGTGTCCTGTGCATTAGCTCATAATGCCAGAGCTTTTCATTAGAACAGGAGGGGCTGAACAGGAGGTGGGGTCACTCTTTGCTCGATACGATCGCACACACTAACACACACACACACACACACACACACCGTCTGCCCGTGAAAGCACATCTGAGCAGCGCAACAATAAAACAGCTGTGTTTGTGTTGGCCTGCTGATTGTTTCATTCTCAATCACGCCGTCATACGCACAAACACACTTACTGTCCGCAGAGATGGCGTGACAGTGATACATCTTGGGTAATGGCTGCTATTACTATGGAGTAGGGAGAGAGTTTATTATGGAGGAAAATCTCTCCTCAACATAATTCTAATAGCTCTAACTGTCTTCTCGGTGTTAACTGCTGCTAAAGTGGACTGTGGTGTGTGCGTGTGTGTTTCACTATGATCACATATTGGTAGATGGATGTGATGGCCCGGGATGAGGGAGGAGCACAAGCTGACATCTGTAGCGACAAAAATCTGAATTTCAACAGTGAGAGTAATCAAAAAAACAGGCCGACTTCACTGTAGGAACTGCATCAACTACAGCAAAGTTTGCATTTTTACTTTGGCAAGAAAGTAGATGGATGATCAGGCTGTGTCTGCTCACCTGCAAGATGACATTCCTCTCTCTCTTACAACACCGTGCGTTGTTGAAGAAAGATAAACCTAAAAGTGAGACGACTTTATCTGAATGTCATGTTTTTGAGATGTAAAAAAAAGGAAAGGTTGACCCAATGATGACAAATCTTTAGCTTAATTATTGTGGGTTGTTTGGAGGTTGTAAACTGATTAATAGCTGGTTCATTAGGTGAATTTTTACAGAAGTATGTTTTGCCGGCAGCAGCGCTTTGGGCTCTGTTTATCGTCCATGTTCATTTTCAATAACGGCTAAAAAGTTAAGTGTTACCAAACTGAAGTTTTTCCCACACCTGAGCAAAACACGATCACTGTGTAGAAAGTTCTGTGACAACTAGGAAAAGACAAAGCTTTCAAACACTGTCGATTAATCGATCGCTTTATTAGCAGCTTTTCTTTTCTCTGAATTAACATGAAACAGGCATTTGGTCCAGTGAAATCTGAAAATGAATCATCAGCTCGAGGATGTTCATCGCTCGATCTCTGCATCTTCTGAAGCTTAAAATTTGTTGTTAATAAAGACAAAGCAGTTGTAAAGAGTGTTTCTTTGTCTAGACGTTTTTTCTGCTGCACACTGACAGAATTCATTATTCTGCCATTACTGTTTGATATAATAGCTTTCATTGTGTTTTCAAGCTGCTCAAGAGAAACCTCAGGGCACCGTCTGACCTCAGACTGACCTGAGAGCTAAATGCATCTCTAATTATGACTCATCTCAACAAATCAACTTGAAAACATCATTCAAATAAACGACTGATTGAATCGGACCATCGCCGGTTGCAACGATCACTGTTGAACAGACTTTAATCAGCCAGCGCTGCAGGTTTATTTGCATCAGTTCTTTAAGATGGCACCCAGGTGAATGAAGCTAATTGTTGTTTGGAGCAGCTGCCCCGACAGCGTTTTCACTTCCTCCTCCCAGCACGCCCTGCATCCCTTCGTTTCTCCATCAGGTCGCGCTCCTCTTCCTCCTAATTCATGCTTTCTCTTATCAAACCTACATCTTTGCATTTAGGATGTGATGCCTCTGTCAGTTATGTAACATGTCAGGCATTCACTCAACCATGTTTCCTTCTATCAATCCCTGATTTGTGAAAAAAAAAAAATCCTTTCATTGCATCATCAATCCACCTACTGATTTTTATCTTTTGTCCATGATTCATTCAATTATCCATCCTTAAGTCAAAGAGTCCTTCCATACATCCTTCCATCTTCTTTCCGCCCTCCCTCCTAACTGATTTCCTCCTCCCTCGTTCCTCCCTCCATCCCTCCTTCCATCAGCGGTCTGTTCGCTAATCAAACACCATCTGTCCTTCCATCCCCAACCTGTCAGGAACAGCTGCCAGCCGCTCTCTTAACAACACTTTTAACAACCCTGCCGCATCTTCCACGGCCCGCCGCCGCCACCACCACCGGGCGGACGTCGCCGGCGAGGGCCGCCGCCTCCTCCTTTACGGGCACAAACAGACACATGTGCGATCAGTGGCGTAGGAAACGGTGCATGTGTAGCCTATTAGAGCGCATCAGGGTGTGAGAGTCACAGAGGGGAGAAGAAAGTGTGAAGAAGAATGAAAACGTGCAAGAGAAGAAAGCAAGGAAAACTTCTACTGGCCTCCAGTTGAACCTAAGTAGCAGTGTTAGGAACCACGGGCAAAGTAAATACAATTATTCCAGAGAAAGAGGAGTAACGAGCTAGCAGAAGGTATAAACGGAGAGATAAAACAAAGAAGAGATGGCGCTCGGTAAACGAGTGGAAGTCTAAATAGTAATCAAGGGAAGAATCAGCCGCCTGCTCAAAAAGGGGTTTAGAGCTAATGGTGGGAAGTAAAAGCTCCCAACACAAACACACAAGAACACAATTTCACACACAAGTACAGAACAATCACCACTCACACACTAACATAAGAATACAATCATCTTAAACTCACTCACACATAATAGTTTCCTCACACATTTAATACGATCATCCCTCACCGACACGCATCGCAAATATAATCACTCACACACACACACAAACACACACACACACACAGACACACACACACGCTCGCTGCACAAAACTGCACTGCTGTTGTCGCGAACATGCCAAGACATTTTCAAGTGTTATATCCTGAGGAACTTCCCCAACCAATCATTGGTACATAGGCCAGATGTTCACTGGTGCTTCAATGCAATGTTCTCCTGGCACACACACACACACACACACACACACAGAGTAACACAGGCTGGCATCTTTGTCTCTGTCTCCCTTTACGCATATGAGCATTTGATATGAGGCCGAAACGCCAAGACTGCACTTTTTCATCACACAGAGGGGAAGAGAAAAAAAGGGGTGAGGAGGGGAGAGAGACACAAAGGAGGCAGAGGAGAGAGAGCCGGAGTGAAGCAAGACGAGATAAATAAAAAAAAGCAGTGGATAAAAGAATGTGAGACAAATGGCATCACATAATTAGCGAATGCAGTAGCAGTGCAGCATAAAGGTGGTGCAGGTGAGTGATAGTGCCTCATCATGCCACCTAGTGGGAAAGTTCACATACTTACATGAGGTTTGTTAATAGTTGTCATGTATCTTTTTCACTATTTTAAATGTAGCAAAGAAGATTTGTGGTTGAATGTGGTGTTGATGGACTAAAACAAAAGTGATGTTCATCTTGATTCTCTGAGGTCACACTGCATATAATGTCTGAATTACAGGAGAAATTCAGCTGATAAAATAATACTAATCTTGCTTAAATGTTGAAAAGAACGTTTCAACTTTACACTTTCTGGAGATCAGTTCATCATCTCTTCACTTGACTAATCACAGTAACAAAAATGTTGCCTTCCTCGTGTCAATGTATGGCGACAACTGGCTGAAGAAAATTGGCCACAGATCAACTTCTTCTTGCAGCCTTCTGCATCCACTCGGATTTACGTGCCTCCTTTTCTCTTACTGATTCAATTTAATGAACAATAGTCTCTGCCATTTGCCACAAAAAAGATGAAAAGTGGATTTATTCACAGCTTCTCTTTGCTTCAAAGAAAACTGGAATTAATTTATTGAAAACGATGTTTCGAGGACACCTGCATCTTTTGTTGCCGTCAGTGCTTTTCAATTAATGCGACCTGATGCTCAATAGGTGTGTAAAGTCATTAAAACAATGTCATATTGTCAAAGGCAAAACCCAAAGCAGTGAAAATAGTTGAAAAAAAGACTTGCTAGTAAAAGATTTTTTAGCAGGAGACCACTACAAAGATGCAATCAAAGGCTCTAATGTAGATTTGCGGTGGCATTATAAAAGTTTGCAGCTCATGCATTAGTCACTAAAATCAAAGCTTTTAAACTTTTATTCATCAAAGGTTGATTTTTTTTTCTCTATTCCGTGTTATCAGACATCCTGAGGGCAGCGACTGGACACCCCGCCATGGTAAAACTCAGGCAGCAGAGAGAGGAGACTTCTGGTGAGGGAATCAATACAAGCTCACACAGGGCAGATACAGGGGGTTCACACACACACACACATTAATACATGCTTACAGACACACACACTTTCGGCATTTGCTCAGGCACACACGCTTTGAGAGGGAGCGTGTCGGCCACGTGTCTCGCGTCCAATAAGGGCATTTAAGTCTGTCAATAAGAGCCTTTCAAGAATACCAGGGGTTCTATCTACTGACACACATGAGGACAGATAATACACCCTCATCTACACACACACACATACACACACACGCTAACCTCCCCCTCTCACTTTGTCCTTTAACCAGACAAAAATGGAGTGAAGCCTGGGGCCGTTCCATTTTAATCCACATCGCCCACCTCTCCTGACATCCCCCCGACTCACACGTTTTTATGTTTCCTCCCCTCTTTGTCTCATCTTTCTTACTTTTTTCCCCGTCTTTTGCAGTTTGTCCCCCGGGTTATGAAATCAAAGTTTGAAGCATGGATCAGCTCATTTTTAACTATTTGTTCAAAGCTAATGTGTCAGATTCAAGTGATGAGTTTTGATCTGATTTTCATTTTCAATTATTACATTTTAATAATATACGATAAAAAGTATGCGAAAGTCTGAGCTACAACGATCGAAATGAGAGGCAACTGTGTAACAAACTGATCCTGTCAAAAGAACAGCGAAATCTGGCCTTGGATAAAATGATTACAAATGAATATTCAGTCCACCGAAGTGTCCTTGAGCAAGCCAGCAAATCCAGTTCAGGGCTACTCTTCTATGATAGTCGTGAGGAAAACAAAAGGAGAGTAAGTCCCTTCATGGCTTGAGAAAGAATCGCATCAGAGGAAGAGGTTAATGTGATGGGATGATAAAATAAATTACAATGGAGGAAAAAAATCCCATCAAAACAAGTCATTGTTGTAAAATGCCATTAATTCATCAATACAGGATCTTAATATGTTGGAACGCTGTGAGTCAAATAGCCTCATAAACAGCCACTGCTCCTTCAAAATAAGAGAGGAACAACTGCTGATGTCAAGCTTGCTGCACAACTACAACAGTAACTGCTGGAATTCAAGCAACAAATAGGCAGAGGTCAATCACAAAAATCACAACCTGAAGCGTCTTATGTGATACAAGATATTATAAGATGTTGAACAATTCTGATCAGTTGTGCATTTACACCAAAGTAGTTGTCTATCACCTGAAAACCTTAGTCTGCAACTTTGTTGTTGTTCTGTTGATTTTAATTCAATGTATTTTCTTTGTTTGATTAATCGCTCAATCAGCTATCAGTATATAAAATGTCAGAAAATTGTGAAAAATCATAACTTCCCAGGCTTCAAGGTGAAGTTTTCAAATCACTTCTTTGTCCGAACTACAAGTGTAAAACTTTTTTTAAACATTATTAATTTGCAAAGAGAGAGAGAAGAAGCAAATCCTCACAAACTGAGAAGCTGGAACCAGACAATGACTTAACAAACTATTCAGACTTCAAACCAGTTTATTTTTGCTCCCAACAGCTCAAACTTAGATGTATGAGCCAGAATGGAAGCATATATTTTTGTAACTTGGTTTGAGAGTTCAGGTGTCAGCTCTAGTCTATTTTACATCTCTGCATGAAAGCAACCTTCAGCGCAGATCCTCAGACTGCACACGGATAAAACACGTATGCCACCGAAGACAAACTTGACACGTGGAGCAGCTGCATGTCTGTTACATGTTCTGAGTCTCTTAAGCTCGGTGTGTGTGCGTTGTCCTCTTGTTAAGACCCCGAGCGGGCCAAGGAATTTCATTTATCAAGAAATGGATAGGGCTCCTAGAAGAGCACCTCTTCAGAAACACACACACATACTATAAATAACTACACGACATGCTGGGCATTGTCAGGGAGCAACTGCTTACTAGTGGATGGAAAAGGTGGGAGAGCAGAGTCAGGGTGGGAGAAAAAGACAGAATAAAGGAGGGAGAAAGAATATGAACATGTGGTTTATAAGTGGTATGAAAGCGGCAGAGGGGAAGAATCTCCGGCCTCCCGTGCTCGTCTGTCCACACACAAACCGACTACAAATAAGCTGGTGCGGTTTCTTTGAACACGCAGCGGTCAAGGTTCACCGGCAGGTCAGCTGGTGGACTGGGCGAACACAACACGGAAAATAAAACACACACATACACAGAGACAAAGACACTTGTGGACAGCTGTCAGTTGGCGGCTAAGCAGGTCTGAGGTGAAACAATGGGGCTGAAGGAGAACACCAAAGAGTTTTATTGGGGTTAAAACAAGGTTAAGCTCTCAGATTGGCATGTGTGGCGGTAAATCAGACCGAGACATGCCAAGAATCTTATGTGTGTTTATAATACGCAAACATCCTCCAGCACCAATTCTTTTTACAGTTACTGCCAACGTTACGAGACACTGAGGAATTCCCCGTCTCTGGCTCCACACACTGAAGGCTCCGATGGTAGAAAGAGCAGAAAATGATGTCAGCAATGAGGGAGGCTAAATCATAACGTGAACTGTGTTGCAACAATTATTTTCATTATCAATTAATCTGGATATTTTCTTGACTTACTGATCAGTTGTTTGGTCTATGAATGAATGAATGGGGAAGTTGCCTAAAAATAATCAGTGACAAAAAAGTAAAAAGAGAAGCAAATAAAAATAAGATGATTAATCAACTACTAATGTTTCAGCTCTAGTGAGATTTTTGTCACGTTCAACCTGAACCTCGACACTACTGCAGCAAAGAAGTGCAACTAAAGCATAAAATGAGTCTTCAAACGATTTTGCTGCGTAAAATTTAAGTGTTTCGTAGCCACATTAGTAAACTTTTGGATCAAATATTTACCAGAATACCTTCTAGATCTACACCATTCGGACAAAGAGTCATTGGGATTGGACATTTATTTTTTTCTTGCAAATTTTTCACCAGATTCAGCATTTCAAAATCCACTTTTGAGAATAAAACCATTTGTCTCTGGTTTATATTTGTTGCAACAAAAATCACCGAGCATGAAGTTTAATCTTGTTGTAATTCAATTTGCTTCAGACATTTGTTCTTATTTTACACTAAAATCCAGTCTCACTATCAGTTTTCAGCGAGTTTGACTGAACATCTGACCAAAAAAATGCAAAAAAAAAAAAAAAGGATGCACACTGCCTGTTGAAATGAAAACACACACTAATCAATTAGACATTGTTTATCCGTAACAATACGCTCCAGGGTTTTTCTATTCAAAGCCTCTTACGCTGCCTGTTGCACTGTATAATACAGCCGGGCACGGTGCGGCACATTACCATGTAATGCTCTTTTACTGCCCCCTGCCTTTTCTCGCACAAGTCCAGATGAGATTGAGAGAGCCAGAGTCAGAGAGCGAGACAGGGAAGACAGACAAAAGGCAGAATGTAGGCCTCTGAATAAGGATAATAGAGGCAAACATATGATGATAATGAAATGTTGGGGAAATGTTTGAAAGATTACGGCTTTAAGGATCACGACAGGAGACGAGTGGAAAGGAGAGTGAAATTAAATAGACTGGATCAAGTTGACAACTAGAGTTCAAAAAATGTCTAAAAAGCAGTTTTCATTATATGTACAACAGTTAATTGTTTAACTACTGGTATTAGTCACAGACCTGTTTCGGTACATACAGAGCAGACGGTCAATGCAACACAAATTTAAATACATCTGTTTCCATAAGTATCATTTTAACTAAGTATGGAGGAATTCAACCTGTACAACTGAAGTCCAAATCTAAAGATGACATTTCCTGTAGTTAGTTCAGATTCTGTAGCATCTTTAAAATCATCTGGATCACAAGTTTTTGTTTGCAAAATTAGACAGCAAAAATAACACTGGTGTCGTCTCAATGTTACTTTCCCCATCTGTCAAGTTTCAAAGGTGAAGACTGGCACTGGACTAAAAGACAGAACACATGTCAGGAATTACAAAAAAAAAAAAAATCATAAATATAATCTGAGTTTAAGGATTTGGTGAGCGGAGGACATAATCTCCCCAAAGACCACGCAGCCTTCTTCTACTAATCCCACTCTTCCCTCTCCATCTTCAGATCTCAAGCCTGACACACACACACACACACACACACACACACACACACACACACACACACACACACACACACAGGCTGTTTCCCCTCAAATCACCTATCAAATAAACATATGTCTTGTGAAGATATAAATTATCCAAAAGTTACTTATATGAATCAAGTGTTCAAATCACTTTCAATATCTGAGTTTATCAGCTACAATCACATCAAACATTTTTGATTTTTACTCTGATTCTGTGTTTTCCGATTGTTAACAGACCTTTATTTGGATTTTCTTTTGCCTGGAAATGTGAAATTCAGCAAAAATTTGTGCTAGATTCGGACGGAAACTTTGCTCATATTACAAGGAGATAAAGGAGAAATTCTAACAAGCAATTTTGGGATTGTTAATCAACAAATAGCGCAAATAAAAGATGTGGAAGACGATACAGCAAATCTGAACAAAAGGTACTGAAGATCAAGCGTGCACCCATTTGTTGTCACACACACACATACACACACACAGCAGAATGGGCTATTAGAAAGCTCCTCTGCTCTTCACATGGTTGAAGGAGGAGAGCAATAACACAAACTGACAAACAAGATGGCCGCCGAGTGCTTTCCTGATGAGGGCCTAAATTGAGTGGATGCAGGTCCCGGTTAAGCCCAGCTGCGTTTTACCAGGGGAAGGTTTTAAGGGGACACGTCGAGCCGATATTCTGTGATTGAATGCAGTAACATCACCCATCGCCCCCCCGTTCATCATTAGAACACAGTTTCTCCTTGAGAACTAAATCTACTTATGATTGTTTTTAGATTTTCTTTTTCATATCTTCCTTAGCGTTTTCTTTAATTCAAAACGACAATCTGGACGTCGTAATCCATCATGGATTTAACATTTCCCCATACGCTCCGCTGCCCCTGCCAGAGCCAAATAATCGTAATGATTTAGGCCTTGGGACCCGACTCAAGGGGGATAGAAGGGAAAGAGGGATGAAAAAGAAAAGGGGGAAAGAGTGAAAGAGAAAAGGGGGGTGGTTTAAAAAGATGTGAGAGGACAGCAATGACAAAGAGATGGAGATGAAGAGGGAGACAAGGGAGGGGGGGCGGGTTCAAAGAAGTCTCTTATTAATCAAGACGAGGAATAAAACGAGGTTGTAATATTCACAAATGGTGCCCGAGCTGTGTGCCCACCACCGCAACCCCTCCCTCCCCTTTTGCCTTGATAGTATTAGAAAAATGAAAACAAAATCTTTAGATTAGAAAGATTGGAAAAATTGAATTACGACGGTCGCGCGGGGGCCGAGTGGATGAGCGGGAGCCAAATCTTCATCTCGGACGGAGCAGGAGGAGGAGGAGGAGGGGGAGGGTGAAAATGATGAAAAATGAAATAGGGTATATGTGGAGGGGGATGGATGGAGGGATAGAGGAGAGATAAGAAGTCGGGGTCGTCACCTGTGTGCTTCGGCCTGCTTTTCTTTCAATCCCAAATCCAACAATCAGTTTAAGCTTCTACCAGACTGTCCGACACTGAGAGAGAAGGAGGCTTCATCCTGGAGATCATTTAGCATTTCTGAAGATGGTGGTGACAATAAACAGCATCTCAAATGTGAGGATTTGCTGCTTTTCTCTCTATTATCTGTCATTTTAAAGTGAATATCATTGGGTTCTGGTTAAACAGAATTTAACACAGTTGGTTGACAGAAAGAAAATTGAGAATAATCTTGAAGTTCAGGTCAATTAACAAATATAATTATCAATGATTAACACACTAGTACTGACTGGAATAAAGTGCTTGTGTATAAGCAGTATCCTGTTGAGTACTACTTTACTATGGTTCATTTGTAAAGAATAGTAATTATAGAGAATATTTATATTCTAATTATCAGTCATATTCCATTTTGCATTGGTGTATAAAAGAATAAAAGAATTATATTTTATATTCATACTTAAAACCCAGAGGCAACTGAAGTGTATCGTTATCTGATGCACACAATAAGGAGTTGATATGCGAAATAAAAACTCCAATTAAAAAAGGAATTAAATAGCATCATAGCTTATTTCTTGCAAATTCTTCTTCCTTGTACATTCATTTGTATATTTGGATTTTTATAACTTAGTTTGGACATTTTCTAATAATAAAAGTATGTATTGGAGTGCATATAAAAGTTACAATAATGAAGAGAGCAACCTTCCCATCCAAAGATGAATATATTTCACAGTTATATTATTCATCATGTTTCCAATCAAATCTGATGCCACTGAAATGAATAGAAAGGGACAATGTGTCACCCTCAGCTTTGACTAAAGCTCTCGTCTACACTCTCTTCAAGGAGAACGTCAGCGGAACAACACTTAATGTTTTGCAAGTAAAAGACATGAAGAATCTATTCAAAGTGAACTGTCGTAAAAACTCCATTTCATTTCATTTCAATAACAAAGATGAAGAGGAACTGACCCTCATCCCTGACCTCACATGTCCTGCCGCTTCAAACAACTCCTGTTTTAAGAACAACAGCACCCTCTAGAGGCACATAAGAGGTGCTGCATGAAGGGCTCAATCCTGCAACCACAGACACTGTTGTACACAGGAAATAAAGGGTGAAAAATTGGTAAAAGCTACCGTTTTATTAATCATTATTGACTCTATAACTGAGTCTAAACATGTGTGTAATTTTGATGCCACTGACGATGATGACTCATTTTCCCAATATGAGTGACACTATATGAATAAACTATCATCCTATGTGCAAGAGCTAGAAACCAGAAGACCCTTATTAAAAATCAAAAGGATTAACTACAGAATAAATGTAGACAGAAATAAATGAAGAGATAAACAAACTTTGTGACAGATGTGAGTGTGAATATACCTGAACAGCATCTCACTAAAAAGATATGATATATAAATTAGTGAGGTGAAATTTTTATTTATTATCATTGGCTATATTTTTGGTGTGTTTAAAGTTAATGTGGGTCTGTTTCCCTAAATGTTTGTTTGCTTGACTGCAAGGTAAATAGTTTGTTATTGTGACATTTTCTTCAACTGCAATCTAGTTTTTTTTAATCATGCAACTATAAACTATGAAATATCATGTTGGAAAAGCTAAATTATATTGATCTAAAGACAAACCCAAAGATCAAGACCAATACGTCTCAGAACAACAACTTGGAAATGTTTTCCACTTATTTTAATCTTTATAGGCAAAATGCTGGTGTGTGGAAGCAGGTTGTTATTTCTGTCTGTAGTTTCAAGCATCATCCACTAGATGTCCTCACAGACTACTTATTATTTCACTGACAGGAGCAGCTCAGTTGCAGTGATGATTTTGATGCCAAAAACATTCTTTTTGTCTGTCATTAAATAACACAATTACCATGTCACCTGTTGACGTACTTATCCCTCAGGTCTGTGGAGAATTAAAATAATAAATAATAAATTTGTTCCATGTAATCTGTGACAAATGACTACAATCACTTTACAGCATTATCAGTCATTCTCTCAACTTACACATTAACTATCTGAATGCATCTTTGTGTAATTTGTATGAACACACACAGATACCAGTTACTGTTCTTTGTAATCACATTACTCTGCTGTTACATGTAGTGAGTGAGAGGATTAAATCGATGAGCCACCAGGGGCCCTCAGTGATCTGCAGTGATTTGTCCCTGCAGCTGCCAGCAAACAGCTCAGTCCTGTTATTTTCACAATCAGCTGTGAGCGGATGCAAAAGCTATTTCTGTATTTTGTCACGCAATCCCAGCAGCTATGTTCAGCTGGTTGAAATGCCATGATTTCCAGGAGGCTGCTCAAACCATCCAGCAGCTGATTAATGCTTTTCGACTCCTGAGGACTGAGTGATGGGGAAATGACAGAAGGAAAAAAAACATCACGTAACGCAGCTTTCAATTAAGCGTGACAGCTCCAACAGCACAGATTGTGTGTTATTGAGAGCTGTCTGGTTATTTCCATCAATGTCCAATCCTTTTTTTCCCCCCATTCATTCCATTCATTCATTCTTTCATTCATTCATACAAAACACAAAAATGTTAACCATTCTTGGATGTTAAGATTCACACTGAGATCTGGAGGGAGAAAAAAAGAGAGGCATTAAAGCAGATAGCAGGAGGTTGGGTGACAGATTGGAAAAGCTCAATCCTCAAAAAGAAAAAAGAAAAAAAGACAGATTGGCAGACGAGTGGCGTGTAGCTCGACCGGTCGGACTAATGTTGTCAACATCACCAGCGTA
The DNA here is from genome assembly GCA_037975185.1 of Centropyge bicolor. Classification (NCBI taxonomy): domain Eukaryota; kingdom Metazoa; phylum Chordata; class Actinopteri; family Pomacanthidae; genus Centropyge; species Centropyge bicolor. The sequence goes on from JBBMOC010000029.1 coordinate 3,583,479, forward strand.
AGTGGTTTCTGTCCCATCGGGGCCAGCGATACTGAGACCCGCACGCAGGGATTCTGCCGCGATGAGCTTATGTAATCGACTGTACGAGGCCTCCAGAGGCCACACGAGCACACGCGAGGCGATTTGGTTTGGGATGAAGGAAGACGAGTGAGGGGGGGTTAACCAGGAGCATATTTCAAGCTTCTTTGTATCTGCACTTTAGCACGGACTGTTGNGCTGCTCTGTGTTTTACTGCAGCTATAAAGCCAGACAGGGCGAGGCAGGGCTCTAATTTATGATTTCATCAATCTGCTGCAGCTAAAACAGCCTGAAAGACGGAGACATCCCTGGAAGCAAAGCAGCATTATCTTCCCAAATATCTCCGCTTTCACCCAGCCTCGCAAATCTCCTTGTTAGAGAAGAGACAACGCAGGAGAGGAGAAGAAAAATAGGAGGAGAGAAGGGGATGAAGCTGAACGACACCAGCAGCTTGTGTTACCAACACAATTGTCCGTTATAGAGACTGTTATGTGTGTTTCCCTGCAGAAATAGAAGTGGCTGCTTGAGACTGGTACATACAAGTTTGGAGTGTGACAACCCAATTCACAAGATAACATGAAGCATAATGGTGTTTATTTAAACTTCTATACAATACCAGAATAAAAAACTGTGCTCGATATATCTTTCAATCCTGCACCAAAAAAGCCCAAGGCACATACAGTAGGATTTTTTTCTTTTATAATTAACAGTCTGCCCACAAAGCAGGTGTTAGATGTGAATATATTATGGCTGTATAAGCAGCATTAATAACTTTTTCATTAATAATATTAGCAAAACATTATCTCTCTCATGTCTTTGAAGAGATGAGGCTCCGGCTCCTTCAGATGTTTGGCCAAATTTGTCATGTTCCCTCCTCTTGTTGTCACCGTTCTGAAGCATCTTTTGCATATCGGCCGTGCGATCTTTTGCCTTTCCTTCTGCATCCTACTGTTTTCTTTTTTGACTTACATTAGTTCCGGACTGAAACATAAACACCTTGCCACTCAGCAAAAAGCAGCAGCTGCAGTCCAGTGGGAAAAATAAATGGCATGGGGTCGATTTTACAGAGAAATGTGTGTGTCAAAGGCCTGAGAATATTGCTAAAATGTCATTAGACCACACAGAAACAAAGCAACACTGCAAAACTACTGAATGCAAAACCTCTCTGGATGAAGAAATATTCACCTGCTCCTGCAATGAATGCCTCGAAAACACTACTTCACACAGTAGTAACCGAGTCTCCTAACTTTAATGGGAACCTGTAATGTCCTTCGCGTTCTTGCCAACAAACATTTAGTCAGAGTGAGTGTTTTCTTTTCTAATGGTGGGTGTCTTTCCCATTTACAGCAGAACATTAGCCACAGTAAATGGATTACATTTGGAAGGCAACTTCACCAACCAGACAGCTCAGTTGGGCTGGGCTTCCCAATGCACCACAACAGACACACACACACACACACTGCAGCAACAGAGTAATCGACAGTCTGGGAGTTTTCCTGCTGATGATGGACTTTTCCTCTTTTTCTAATCAACCACTCCTCTCCTTCGTCGCTCTGTCGCTCCTCCTCTTGCCTCTGCTGTCAGTGATAGTCTGACCTGAGCGACACACCCACTCATACACACACCCACACACACACACTCCCACACATATACATAGACACAGCACTGTATACACATTAGTGCTTAAGTGTTTTGCATATTATTAAAGTTGAATTAGAGGGTTTCCCCCAGGACACTGGGTCTCCAGCAGGTCTATACCTACTTTAGACTAACTTTAATTTGATGCAGGCTGTTGTGCAAAACGTGTGTCCAATGGTTGATTATCAAACTAACTTCAGACCATTTGCGTCCACTTTCTCTCCCTGCATGACGATTAGCTGCTCTCATTAATTACTGCAAAGTTAGAGGTGATTAATCAATCACCTACTGAGCTGAATCTGACATGCACATCATATCTTTATCATTCTAATTACTGGATGACTATTTAAACAATCACCACACTTCACAAAGTGTTTTCAGTGTTGTGACATAAACAGATTTTTGATTATGTCTCAGCCAGCACACAGCCTGTTGCTCACAGCATCCCTCATTTAAATGCCCACAAAAACTTGCCTAATGGATCATCACCTTCCAGCTACTGCACTGCTCCCCACTCTGTCTCTGCATCTACAAGCCTCACAGAAAATTTCCTCCACTGCAGACAGACGCTGGCAAAGACACACCCATACACCATAATGCCCTGCAGCAAAGAGGAAGAGAGAGTGAGGGAGGGTCTGCATGAGAGTGAGCGAACAAGTGGAAGATAAAAGTGTGGGTTTGAGCAAATGGAGGAGTGATAGTGGCATCGTGAGCATAAAAGAAAATGATGAGTTGCTGCAGAAGCCAGATGAAGAACGGGAGACTGATTATAAAACCGGTGAATGGTTCATTTTTCAGCTCCCAAACTGCAGATTAGCCCGTTACTGCAGTGTGTTTGTGTCTCTCACTGTGCTCGTGCATGTTCATATGAATGTGTCAACAACAAACACTGAACATCATTTCCATTGTTGCTGTGTTTGTTGACGATGCTGCAACAGTAAAGGGCTTTTATGCAAATAGAGACTATCAATCCACCAATCCAAACTGCTGAATACTGCCGTTTAGCAGCCCAGGCTTTGATGGATGTTGTAGTTTTATTGCCTCTCCTGTGATTCATAGCTGTAGTCTTTCAGTACTTCAGGTTACTGCTTGCTCAGCTACTCTTCAAGAACTCAGCAGAAAGTTCACCCAGAGTGGGTTTGAGGTAGAAGTTAAAGGGATAATCGATGAGGTTTTACTGTATTTCCATTTTGGCATCGACAAAAGAGAGCGAAGACGGTCAAATATCTGGAAGTAGCTTCCTTTACATACCTTAAAATGAATCTATGAAAACTTTTAAAACTATGGTTCAGTCTGGAAGCAATAACACGAATAATGACTGTGATGATTAGTAGCAGTAATTATGGCAGTAGTGGCTGTACATAGTAGTAGCAGGAGACGTGCAAGCAGCATTAGAGACCCTTTCAGGACCAATTTAAGGTGTCACATAATCCACTGTAAAGCAACAGACCCGTCTCAACGTTGACATTATGACTCATTAAGCACAGGTGGAGCAATAAAGGGGGACTCCAGTGGTTCTGTACAGCACTTCTGTAAAATTGAAGGACTTACAAGACGCAGCAAACACAGATCCTGTATTTCCACCTGAGCTTCAGTTTGTACAGGATGCGTTTGTTTACCTGAATGCTGCATCCGAGTAACTGCATAAAGACAAATGCATGTTGATGCATGCAGAACACACTGCAATCAGAATGCTATCGGATTAGCTGTAGCACATCTGCAGGCTGCCTCTGTCTGCTATCTCCAGCAAACCATGCAAGAAGCCACAGATGACACCTTTCTGTTGACTGCTCCAGAAGTTCCGCCCTCCTCATTTGCATCCAGCGATCCAATCACACAGCAAGAGGAACTGACATAATGAGTTTATTAATAGCATGTGTTAGCGCAAAGGCCTGTGATCAGATGTCATACGCTTGAGCACCTGCCTATTTATGTTTTTTGTGTGAGTCCATGTACAATATTTGCATCTCTGCATGTGCCTGTTTGTGTGTTTGCTCTGTGATCAATAAGTGCTTGGAGCTACAGCGGCAGGTAATCAGAGTGATTTATCTGTCAGAGAATCAATCAACAGCTATTGATTAGCTCTATAAAATGCCTCCATACATAGCAGCACACACACACATGTGCATGTACTCTATGAGTGGCGTTCATGCAATAATGAGACACACAACACACACACACTAATACATTTGTAGGAACTCTGCTGCCTACATACTGACATGCCCTGTGTGTGGATGCATTTGAGCAAAAAATGTGTATGCAACCATGTATGCATGTGCCAGTGTGTGTGACTCAGCTGCATCCTTGACTTTCCATTAGATTTCTCATGCATCCATAATGCAGCCCACATGCATCCAGATAGCTCCTCCACTGGGGGAGGGAAAGCACTTTCTCCTCCGATCACTCAGCACTGCTGGAGCAGCAGCAGGACTACAGATGAATGTGGAAGTAGCCTCCATACAAGATTTACAACTGCATGTATGAGAAAGAGGGCAAAAGTATGCCACAACAAAATATGCATCTTTCATATCACCAGGTGGAGGAGAGGCGCTGTCAGCATTGCTCATCTGCACCCAAGATTCAGAAAATATCCTCGACAGTAGCACCTTGCCTACAGTCAGTTTTCCACATCAATAAATCATTAACACGTTCGGGATGTTGTCAGATGGCATATTGACAGAAATTTGATGGAAAACTGCCAAAGCAAACAGTCCAAAATGGCACAGAAGGCTTTAAATAGATGCTTCCTATTAGCACAGTGACAGAGAAAACAAGTGTAAATAAAGTGACAAGATGCTCCTAAGTAGAAGCCACAGAGATCACAAAATTAATCAAACTACAACAGAGGAACCCCTGCGGAGAGTTTCAGATTTGAAGCACTGCTCCTTGGCATCAATGAAGAAAACTGGCTGACAAATCTCAATTTCAGATTCAGTGTTTTGTTTGTCTGAAAACAGAAATCTGAAAAGAAAAAAAAATCTTTTCTGTTCTCCACTGTGAATAATAATGAGTGGTTTGCTTGTTGTTGATTAAAATCTACAATATGATTTTTGTTCAAATGTGTTGAAATTTGAAATTATACACATCCAAAGCAGTTCCAGCAGTAAAATTTAAAAGTCATATTTTTCCGGCAAATTCAGATTGATGTGGTTTATTTGTCAATTATTCACTTTATCACTAATTAAAAGTCAGCTAAAACTGTCAATGAAAAATAGTTTGCAGTTGCACCGACAGTTTGCAGACTACATGTCTTGTGATGCACTAATTATATATAGTGCAGGATAAGCATTAAAGGAGGATTGATCCCAATTGTATTATGTAAAATATTGCTATTTTAAAAGGCTGCTCATGATTTCATAAAATCTAGAAACACATTTTAACAACAACAGGTTTTTCCAACAGTGCAACCCTCAGAGTGCAAAAAGCTCCATCTGTGACTCCTTCTTCTCGTCTCTCTATAATAATATGCACTCTGTTTTCCATTTTTACTGCTCATCAGTATTGCATGCAGCCATCGCAGCAGTTGTAAATTAAAAATTGATCTTGCACGTCTTTGTGGGCGTTGGGTGTATTTATGGTAATTCATCGTAAAAAAAACAACAGAGAAGGAGGAAGAGGCTGAAATTTCTTTCCTCTCTCTCTACAGGCTTTCATTTTCAGGAAGTTGATACAAATTCACTCAAGACATAATGAGAAGAAACAGATTCACAGGACTGGGTTTGCTGAATTCACATCTCTAGCTTAGCGTAAAGATGAAAAGAGAACGGGATAAGTGTGTGTTGGGGTTCATGTGTTTCCTGAGTTTGTTACAAGTTTCTGTCGGCCTCAGCATCACACCACGAGGGAATTAATTAACTTAATCAGACTGAAACTCTTTCATGCTTCTCCAAAACCTGTGTGGCGCTAGGTGCGTTTTTGTGCCTGTGTGTGTTTCTGGCATCCTCGCTTGTATTGTTTGTTTGAAGCTCAGCGATGAGCTTGGATGCTGTGTGACAGTAAAAATAAACAAGATTGCAGTCGTGATGGTGTTAAACATTAAAGGTAGCTTTGAGGAAAATCTGATCAAAACTGCAAAGAATTATTTCGTGACAATCTGATTCTTTAATAAAGAAAAGCCTTTAAATGTGTCAAAATAAACACTGTCTTCCTGGTGTATGTTATCAGCTACATGTCACTGGTCATTCATCAATCCATCAATCCACACTGATGAAAACTGGCTGCATGTTGAGCTACTTGAACGAGCCTCTGAGGAGTTCATCAAGTCTGTGGTCTTAAGGGAAAAAAAGGGACGCTGAGCCAACAGACATACATCATGTCAGTCATCACCTTCCATTCTTCCTTTCCTCCATCCAGTTCTTTGCCAACCTACTTCCTCACCACCTTCATTAATTCCTGCAAACTCTCCTGTCTTCCCTGCTCTATATATTGATAATGATGATCAGCTCTGCTTCACTCTCCATCCAATCTCACTGTCCGTAATGAAGAAGGGGAAAAACACTGTTTAGGTATGCGAGAGAGACACAGAGAGAGATCCCATTAACGACCATTAGAGTGAGTGCTAAAGACGCTATATGGCACTTAATGTTTCTGCTTCCTCCTGCTGCTTTATATTAGATGAGGTCATGATGGAGGGAATGAAGAGAGAAGTGACAGAAGGGAGATGGATCGGACGAGGTGCCAGGCAGAAAGCGCTTCGACTGCAAAATGAGAAGAGGGATTTTAATTTTTAAGCAGCTATTCTTTCTCAATTTCAGGCCAATTAGGGAACCAAAATCTGCTCGTCCTTACATCAGACGTGGGGCGAAAAAAGCAGAGGAGGACGATTTTCGCTCATTTCTGACTGCCTCCTCGCACAGAAGTGGAGCTCATCTCCCATTGATTCGCCTTCTTCTCCTCCCCCTCTTCCCCATCTCTCCCCTAATACCTCTCCATCTTCCTGTCCACCCCCATCCCCCTCTCCCCTGCACTTTCATTTCTCTCTCTTTCTCCGCCACATTCTCTTTTTTTCTCCCCCAGCGCATATTGCTTGTCTTGCTCTTGTTTTCACGCCTCGCTACTCCTTCCTCTACCTCTATCTCTTCGCCTTAATCGCACCGCCTCTCCTTTCCCCAGTGGTCCAGTTTTCCATGGTGTCACTGACGGTCTTAATGGTACTCTCCCTCTTTTTCTGTCCTCTTTCTATCCCTCTGATCCCCCTCTTTCATCCTATCTCTCTCCCACTCACATTCGCTTTATCCATCCATGTCTCCATCCGTTGATATTTATTATTCATGAATCTGGTTCAGAGAGAAAAAAAGACTAAAGATGCATCTGGAGCTTCAAGAGGACTCCGTTGCCAGCATGTGTGTGTGTGTTTGTCTGGCGACCACTGGGCTCTGCATTGGCGCATACAGTCAGACTGATTTTGCTGCTGTGTGCTTGGCAGGATGTTAGACTGCCTGCTTGAGGAGAAAATACGGCGTGGATGTGATGAAGAAGCTCAGCCAGTTTGGTACGAGGCAGAATAATTTTGGAATGTTTTACACAGCAGGAAAATATATTACTTGCACTGAGTTAAAATAATACAAAAAGTTATGTTGAAAAATGTTGTATTGAAACTAAAACAGTGGTTAAATAGTTTTTTGTGTCTTGTGTTTGACTGAAAAACAAACTGGTTGGTTGTTTTTGTGTCTGAGTCTCTGGAGAGTTTGGTAAAGTAAAAGCATAATATTTGTTGTAAAGCCTGTCAGGATTTGTATTTCTGGCAATTAAACTCCTCAAGAGAAATGAAAATCAACATTCACTCTAAGATCACGTCAACAAATGCAAAAATATTCCTGTCATTAAAATATAATTAAGCCTACTTTTACCTTGGGCTTTAGGTACACTTCTCTGCTGTTGACACATTTTAACAAAGTATGCAGATCCTGAACTTAAGTAGTAGTAGTAAATATAGCAATAATATGAGGTAAAAATACTTCCTTCAAGTACAGAGGTCTGCAAAATATTCTTAAGAGTAACAGAAGTATAAGCACAAATAGTGTTATATTATGATATCATTTGTGGCATTGATCATTTGTGAGATGTTTAACATTCAGTATTGACCCATAGCTATTTATAATATGCCTATTAATAAACATCACACTGTAACTAAACTTACATCCTGCTGTGCCCAAGGCTGTTCCTGTCCTCTGTAATGCAAACTGACACCCACCCACACACTGACACCGGTCCAAGGACTTTAAATTCACTCTGATTCATTAAGCAACAAACCATTGGCCAATATGATTTGAGACCTATTTAATCAATATGATTGAGAAACGCTTTACCTGCAGATTAAGTGTGAGACAAACTTGGCAAGAACCTTCCTTTATCAAGTTTCTTCTTTTAGTTTTTCACAACGTCAGCAACACTGCTTCGAATCTTCCAAGCCTTTTCTGGGCAAGATATAATTTGAATTAATTAATTTTGCTCATTAGATAAATTTTTCCTGTTCATCTGTCAGCACGTTCATTCTCTCCTTTTCCTGAAAATCCACAAGAGTAACGGCTGCTTCATCACACCTTTTAAGTATTGTGTCCACTCTTGAGGCTGTTTGAAGCAGCTTCAAAGGGGCCCCAATCATTCGCTATTCACTCCATTCAAAGTGCCTCGTGAAGCTGCTTTTCAGCGGCTAAAAATAGACGCCATTCTCAATCAGTGTCAGTAATAGCATTAACAAAGCTTTGAAATAAGTGAATACGATCTCATTTTCACTTCCACCCACGTTTAGGTGTGTGAGCCAACTCAAGTCCACTTCAACCAGCATACAGTAATTTAATCATTTAGCCAGCAAATTAAAAAAATACATGAGAGGTAAGGTGTTATGTAATCAATACTTTGCACAGGTATAACACAGTAAAATTTTCTTGCAACCATTTTAAAAACACTGCACTCTGCCTCAGTCCAAAATGAGCAAAAGATTCAAAAAATGTAACATCACAACAGCAAAAACAACAGATTTGTTCAACTGTTGTTTCTTCCAATTCAAACACAGAAGTAATTCTTCCAAACAAACGCACAGGCTAGAAATAAGCAGGATGCCTCTGAATATATTTTATTGCCCGCATGCCTCCAGCATCATGTGTGCGTCCATTTGTTATCCAAATCTTCTCTGTCCACTGGTCCATGATGTTTGTCTCCAGGCTGGTTATTTTGAGGTCTTTTACAGACTGCTTTTCTGGACTCATCCCAGCACTCTATAAAAGTCTAAGTTTAATGCAGCTCTGAAACAGCCAGACTAAGGATGCTTTAACTATCAGATTTGGAGTCTAAATTGAGCATTATTAAATTCTCCCAGCGGCGTCTGACCCTCCACAAAACTTGACTCTTAGCAATTGGTCCCTTAGGTTCTTATATTTTCTCAAAGCAGATATTTATTTATTACAACTTTGGCCTGACAGTAATGAGTGCTGGGACTATATGAATTTTAACCTAATTTATTGTTATACTGTAGCTGTATACAGAAGTGATAGAGCTATTTGTTTAAGCAAACAACTTCAATTTCTAAAGTTAACGCCACAGACTAAAAGTGCTGTGCCATTGCAGGTGACCAATGAAGGCTGTGCTGAAGGTGCCCTAAATTTCATGTACAAGCTGTTAGTGGTGGTTTCTGACTGCCAACTTTGCCTCCTGTTCCTGTGATAACTTCAATGAAACATGGTGAAAACAGATGGCAGCACAGGGGAACCAAGACCTGGCCATGTTGTTGAGTAAACTCAGGTGCTCAATTCAAGTTTATTGCAAATGGACTCTTGCGTCTTTCACTTTCTTCATCATCATCTTTCAAATCTTGTGAACTTCTGGATGGCTTTGCCTCATGGTTTTGTAGCTGATTTCAGAGTCCTCCCCAACTTGGACTCTTTTCCCATCATGCAGCCTGCCAGCACCTCTGTTTATTTATTTACTTTTGTTAGGCCTGCTACTCAAAGTCCTTTTGTCCTTTTTAAAGTCAGGACGTTTTTCTACTATTTTGTGGTTTGCAGAGCTCAAAATGAGACTCGTGTTTAGAGGGAGAAAAGAATTATACGATAATTCCCACACGTTCCTGAGAGAAGAAGAGCTGCTGGTTAATTTCTGCAGGCCGGCGAGATGAAGCTACACTGTGGATGAATTAATTCACCAAACACTAACAAGCTAGTCCATGAATGACTGATCACTTTGGAAATGGTGGCATGATATTCAATTTGGCAGGAAGCACTTGAGTTGCTGTGGCACCGGCTGCACAGAGACTTTAACCGTTTGAGGGCATGTTGGGGAGCTTATTCAAGCGGAGGAATAGAGGAAGACAGCGGGAGCGAGGTGGTGTGAGCGGTGACATAACGTTTGGAGGCAGGGCTCTGTCTGCTGGGACTCCCATGATGCCTCTCAGTTCCTCGTAAACACGCTGCTAACAGCTAGGTGAGGCAGCGGCTATTAATAGCTCTTGCTGTACCCACCACACCCACCCACCATGCTGCACACACCAACACACACATGCTCATGCATATATGTATGCAGTGACACATGCATGCAAGCAGCCACGCTCACACATAAACAAACACAGGTAGTCACACACGCAACCACACCGACACGCTTCCCCCTCATCTTTTCCTCCCTTCCCCCTCTGGATGTCTTTGCATTGTGCTCTCTCTCTGCCTCCATCTCCTCTTGGCAGCACTGCTCCGTCTTCTACTTATCATATGCTCTCCAACAGATGGTGGATATGATAATTACCAAACAGGCTAAACAGTAAGCAAATGAAAAATCCTCTGTGAGCCCCTCGCTCGCTCCCTCTCTCTCACACACACATATGCTTCTGCCACCTCTGACAGTCTGACAACTCTTTCCAGGAGAGAAAGAGAAATCTCAGACATGATCTCTGTCTTTCTTAGGGGGTGTTAAGATAATGGAGACGCACACGCACTCTTACATGTCATAAGATAAAGATGTTATATATCCTTTCCAAAATCACAAGCAGCAGCAACCGTTTCACCCAAAGCTCCCAAACCAAATCCTGCACCTCGTTACAAACCAGAATAATACATCCTCTCCTGCCCTCGTTTCCCCCATCTCTCCTCATGCGCTCCTCTTTTTCTCCATTTCCAATACCGCAACAAATGCCCTATTTTTATAAATATTAAAAGCAAAGTGGTGATGTAATACATGCAAACTGCGGTCATGTACTGTCGGAATTACAAAGACATCCACGTGCAGCTCCTGTTTTTTGAGGTCATCATAACAAACTCGTGTGATTCAGACAAAGGCTAAGACCTACTGAGATTTATCTATTATTCATTTCCTTTCTAAATTATCAAGCATGTCAGGCTGAATGTAGGAAACGTGCTGTGGGTTATATAATATGATGTACGACACATATAAAGAAATAAAATATAAATTCATAAAGAAATAAATTAGGTTTTGTGAAGTATTGTTATGGTCAAGTTGGATCAGAAACAAGTATTTTGTATCATCAAGGTAAGGACAATAATGATAACCACTTTCAAACAATGTGGGAAAAAGCATTTCCTCTAACTTCAAAGCTACTTCAGGGGAAATGTACAATACAATCTTATCTTCAAAGTAGAATTTTATCACAAGAGCCAAAGCAGAAGAGTCACTGGACTGACTCCATGCTCACCACAGAGCTGACATATAGTCACTGATATTGCATGGTTAGCCAAGCCTTACTGGAAATATCTGCACCGTCAGGCCGTACAGTTCAGTCTGGTTGGCTGCTTGTTGGAATAACAAGAATGCTGGAAAAAATCATGTTTATTTTAACGGGGAGGGTAAAGTGCTGACATGTCTAAATGACTTTCATTAAAACTGTGTTGTGCAGTTTTGCATAAAAAATACTTCTTCATGGAGCGAGTCATTTGTGTGGTTTAAAGAAGCTGTGGCGGCCCTGTCCTCAGCTGACGGAGCATGAACCTGTGCACACTTAAGACACTTTATATCATCATTGCAACATAAATAATGGCTCCTGCTAGCCTCGAGGTGTGAATCTGCCCCCAAACACATTACTCACACCTGCTCCTGTTTCTTCCTCTCCTCGTCTCATCTCTCAAACATCTTCCTTATCTGACTCCATCTCCCCCTCTGCTGCTTTTCAACCTCTTTAAGTTTCTCTCCAGAACAATTAATGAGGCTATATTTCATAATTAAGGTGAAAATAAAGCCTCGTCTCTTCTGCTCTCAAATTTTAATGAAGCTCTCGTGGAGTGAAGCACACTGTTCAAAAAAAGAAAGATTTTTTAATTGCTTCTATGTGGACATATTTGAAGTGACACCTCAGGTTTTGGTTGAGCAGACTTGTCTCTCTTGCCTCTCTCATACGCTGGAGCTTCACGACACAAGAGCTGATACAGTAATACAGTAATCTGTGTGCCTCCAGGTGAGGCTTTACCTGTCCTCTCATCCTCACCTCTTCTTTCCTCCTTTCTCCTCTCTCACCCCCCACCTTCCTCTCCTCAGGCTGGATAGCGATATTTCATAATTACAGCAACAACAATTACTCTTTTTTTGTGTCACTCCCAATGTGTGATCACATCTCCCCTCCTCCCTGAGACCATCAAACACACATCTCTCAGCAGGCAGGAGAAATGGCCGTGGATGGGATGTGTGGTCCCCGAGTGCTTGTTTTGCCAAAGGCTGCCCGGCCTATAAATCTATTGCTATAATTCTTTCTATTCATAAACACACATCCATCTTAACACACACATACACATATTTAATGTGCACACTGCAGCACCTGACAAATGAGACTGCGTGAGCATTTATGACAGAGAGCAAGAGGACCAGCTGAGCTCACAAGCACACAAACAAGGAGGAGAAAAACTATTTACACCCACGCAGGAAGCAAAGAAATCAATTACCTTGAAAAATCAGTTTGCTTACTGCAGATCACACACATAATGCACCTTTAACTTTCATTCAGAATGTTCTTCTAATGTAAAATTGTACAACTTGACTCTCAGAGCTTGTGGTGAAAGTGGGGAAATTAAGGGAACAAACAAAGACATTTCAAGATGTCACAGATATATTGCAATAATTTTTGATGATCAATCAAAAAATAAGCAACAGACTAATCAACAATGAACTTGTAGCCCTGCTTTGGACTCTTGTGTGGATAGAACAAGTAATTTTAAGATGCTAACTTGGCCTTCAGGAAATCAACAATTATGTATGCACAATAATAAATACAGTATCCAGCCGTGCTAGCAAGAGATGAGCGACACACTGCAGACAGACACAGGTCTTTAGCAGCTGCTCAGTTGTCGACATGCTGCTCAGATACTAAACTTGAGGTTTTAATGGAGATGAATCAACATGAAATTCATTTAATGGAGCAGAGGCTTGTGGATTTAAATGCCTAAGCAGCTGATAACAGCACAGATTAGTCTGTGGTTTAGGTGATTTGCCCAACATCTAGCAATGGATTAAATCAAACTAAGTTATGTAAAATTTCTTTGACAATGGCATTTGATGAATATATTATCAACATGTAACATATTCTACATTGCTTCTTGGCAAAAGTGGCCAAAAAGGACAGTTAGTTTGCAAGTGTGTGATGAGCTTTTCTGGCAAAGAAAAAATTGATAAAAAAAACAGTTTTTTTCATTTACATTTTACAACAAAGTCTAGACATAAAAGAAGTTAATCAAAAATGAGTCAGGACTTGAACTTTCGATAACAGCGACATCTTCACTTATCCCGAGCCACAGTCCAACCCTCCACTCACAGCACCATCAAATAGCCTCCTCCTCCCTCTCTGCTCTCTGCCCTCCATCATCTTCTCAGTGTATTTATGTTTCCTGTTACTTGTGATCTTTGATCCGTTATCTGCTTTGGCCCTGGGCTTGATATCAAGAAACGACACTCAAATCTTATTTCATCTGGGCTCACCCAAGCTCAAATGGCCATTAAATCTTATTTTCTCATCCCCGGTGGCCTCTAACCGAGTTTGCCAGCCTACTACCAGGAACGAGACGGGTTTTCCAAAACCTTAACCCTTGAAGCCAGTTGCACAACAGCTGCAAACAGAATACCGACAACAAAGTGAAAGGTACTTGAATATGTGCATCACTGGTGACCTGAAAGCCAACACTTTGGCTCATATTAGCATCATCTTTATAGTCTATTACTACCCCAGTGGTGCTGTCAAATCCTAAAAACATAAACCTCTCCATCTTTTTCTCTGATACAATCCGTCTCTCAAAAATGAAACAACATCAGAGATAAGAACAAAAAGGCTGATGTCTGTCATTTTGCAACGCTGTATCAGACAATGAAATCATCCTGTATTAGTCTAAAATTGGAGATGCATGGTTCCCAAAGACCCGGGGGGATGTGTTATCACTTACTGGCACAGTGGATCTTGCCCCCTCGGCCACATTTAGAAGGCTCCATAAATCTTATTTCACCCACGTTGTTTGATGATAACCGGGTTTGTCCCTTCCAGGGAAGACTGGGAGGGTTCCTGGAAAGACACAATAATGTTGTACACCATTACAGATATAGACTTTTGAGCTTATGTTTTCAAGATATAATTAATTAATATTGCACAGGAATTGGGTGGTATTCAGTTTGAAATGCTCCCAAGTGCAAAGGCCTGCATCCAACTTCTGCTCAGTGGCTGCAAGGATTGTGGTTTAGAGGGTAACAATGTAGTTGCACTTTTTCCCAGATTTGACTGAGTAATCACTGACAAAAATCCTCGCGGGGAAGTGAACGCTTGATTTAACAGGCCCATCTTTGTCTTTGAATGCCACAGAGGCCGCTGAGCAGAAAAGTTAGTTTCCTGCTTTGACATGCAGCCACAGTGGACTGTTGTTGTTGTTGGGGCCATTCAGCATAGTAATTACTGAGGGGAACCCCAAAGTACAAAGACGGGAGAGAACTGGAGAGAGAGAGAGAAAGTGCAGGCGAGGGGAGCCAGGATGACAAACTGTTTCCTGTTGCAGCTGAACCCTGTCGCCTTCATAGAAATACGCTGCTCAGAAGAGATCATAACCTAGATAAAATGTGCATCTGCTGTATTTTCTTACATGATAATGACTGACCACAACACGAGCTTTGAGATGTACTGCTGACTGGACAGTTTTGGCGATTGTCATCCTGCATCTTCAGCACATCATCAGGACAAATGAGAAGAAATCCAATAAAAGAATAATAATAATAAAATAATAACAAAAATCTAATATTATTATATATCATTACTGCTAATTGATTTGTAATGTTTGCGTTCGTTAGTGGTTTAATAGATCCATAAATATTAAAGTATAAATGGCAAATATCTGACTGTTATCAAGTTGTTTCATAGATGTATCACCCATCTGTAATTCCTCAACATATAGACGACCTTTGGTCTTTAAATATCATATTTAAACATCAGGAAATGGGCAAACAGGAGACACAGACTGTGCCAGTGTGGGTGAATCTTCATATCAAAAAAACAACCTTATTTTTTGCACCAAGATATTTGAACAGGGCAGGTGCAGCTTCTGTGTTTATTCTGTGAGGTCTACTTCTATGTTTTCCCTGCTCTTCTTCTTCTCCTGGCTTTGTGTCGAGTCCAATAATGATTACATTGTTTTGGTGCCACCAGCATCACTGGTGGCTAAACACTCGGCCTCCTCACTCTCTCTCTCTCTCTCACACACACACAAACTAACACACACACACACACAAACTTGTAGCTAGTGTGTTTCTGTGTCCAGCAGAAAAGTATTGAAACAGAGGCCAACCATGAGGCAGTTTACCAGAACAAGTTTGCTCCTTTAAAAACCCCACTGATGTGCTGCTGTGGGCTGTGTATCTGTGCCTGGTTGAACAATTGTGGGTGTGTGTGAGAGGTCGAGACAGAGTTGGCCAAGGCAGTGGAAAATGTGCGAGCCAGAGACGATGACGTTGGCAGAGTGGAGAAGAACAAACTACTTCCTGACTAAGTCTATTCAATGCTTTGACTCAACGGTCTCTCCAGCAGACCTTGTCGCCCTCTCTCTCCTCTCTCTCGCTGGCTCCAGCTGAGACTTTCGGGTTTTAACTCGTTGTGGTTCATGTGGCAGTCCAAAGTGTAAAGAATTGGAAGAAACAAGATTTGGTTGTTACGGGTTTACAGCAAGGAAAAAACATCTTAAAATGGTTGACATGCCACTGGCTTCTCTTGGATAAATCACATTTTTATTAATAACATAAACTCACATAACACATGAAACTACTTATTTTGGTCATTTTTTGTCATCGGTTTTATTTCTTCTGCGTCTTATTATCACCTTTTCAGTCATCTGTAAAATAACTAACCCCAACTAACATTTTTTTTAAATTACTGATTCATCTGATCAAATGATTAGAAGATTATCAGAATAGTTGTTGATTACTTCTCTTTTGATTGACTCATCAAGTAATTAACCATTACAGCTCGACTATAAAAGACTTTGAACTGCACTAACCTGTATTAAGTTTTTGTTGTTATGCTTTGCCTGTAGCGTCTCTGAGAGTCAAAGGATGAGGAGGAACATTTTCATAAAAATACGTCTTTGTTCATTTTATTACTCTTGACTGCTTAAAGATGAGGCAAAACTAAACTTTCATGGACGCTGTCACATTCATGAAAGTTTGAATTTTTGATGAGACAAAACGAGGCACTCAAGGATTTGAACATGAGACAATGCGTTTGATGACTAAAGTAAAAAATACAAATAAAACATGACCGTAATAAAACACACCGAGGCTCTGTGGCTTACTCTCCCCCTGAGCTGTCGCAAAGATTATGCTCATGCTGCAAGTACACAAAAGCACACAAATGCACATAACACACATGCTTTTCATTTGCATGCCACTATAACCGCCCATCCTCCTCAAAGCAGATGCTCCCCCCACTCAGGACTCAGTAATTCTGTTCAGCCCTGCAGCAGCACTAACACAACACACACACACGTGTACTGGGTCAGGTAATTAACAGTCTGTAGATCTAAGCTTGCTTTAATCTAATCAAACCACCCAGCCTCAATTTCCCCCATGGGTTCACACAGAAACATTTTACGCACACAAACACGCACACTTTTCCTTTTTCATCTTCCATCCGCCTCTCTTTTCCTCCCTCGCTCCGTTCATCTCAATTAACCATATTTTCCCAAACACATTTGTAATTGAATAAACACCTGTTCTTAAAAAGAATCCATAATGTGAGCGTCTATTTTTAGATCACAGTTAACAGGTTTATCTTGTTGTGTACTTGTAATCACGTTATTAGATTCCTGTCGGCCGGAGTCGATTCCTCTGCAGCCGTTGTAATGGAACATTATTGTTTTTTAGTTTGTTTTTGCTGCGGGCACATTTTGGTTGAGGTGGTTTGGACGATGTGTTGAAATCACAACAGAAAACTGAAATAAAGGCTTGATATGGTCAAATTTGATTTTAAAAAATAGTGAAAATTAAAGAAACAGCCTTTATAATCATGCAGGTTTAGAGCTCCTGCAGGCCAGGATTAAATCTGTTGTTGTTTATTATTTACAGCATCATGATTTTCACTAACTTCTAGGGAACCAAATTTCCAGGTATGCAGACATCATTACAGAATTTACTTCACATTAAGCTTCTTTTTGGTTTTTAATGGTTACAGATGTGAAACAAATAGCTTCAGAGAGTCACAATTCATATCCTGAGTAACATATTAGCAACTGAATACTGGAAACTGTACTGAAAAACGAGCTTGTCTCATCTTGTAAATTCCTGGAGTGTGTGAGCAGATCTGCTCTAATTCAACCCTAAACTCAACATTATTACATTCCTGCAGCCGACAATTTCATCATTACAGAGATTTCTCATGCCACTGCAGTTCCTGTTATTATCTGCAGCGGCGACATGGTTTATTCATCTGCAAAGTTTCGGTGTGAGATTGTGTGTTGCTGAGAGTAGACAGCTGCAGTAGCCTAAGAAATGACTCCTGCCTGAGGGCTGCCTCCTGCCTTTTACTGAGAGAGAGAGAGAGGAGAGAGGAATGAGGATGGAGGGAGGAAAGAGTGCAAGAAGATGGAAAGAGGGTAAACAGTTCTGCGACTTGGTTCAGCCCTCGGGAGACTCAGCTGAACACCAACACAGAAACCCATCCAGGCCCAAACGCACACAATGTCATACACCGGGAGTAACACAGGGACAAGTGGCTCCTTCTTTGCTCTTGGACAAATTTTCTGGCTCATTGGCTCCTTTTAGAAACGGCGAGCAGCAGCCGTTACAAGGGTCTGCCTGTAGCTACAGCGACAATGAGACCTATAAACTCATAAAAGTCTATTTATTGTCCTCTTTCATTTGGCTCATGTCCACTCACGCTTCATAAAATCTGTGTCCCTGAACATCCCTGTATCTCCACCACTGACCAAACACTGATTTCACTCCTTAAGTTGTGTTTTGCAGTCGAGTCATTTAACAAGTTACACACACGGGACACAGCCGTCAGTAACAGCTTGAAAACGAAAGCAAAATGCGACTTTGAGGTTTCTTTGGGACAAAGACGCTAGGAGGCATTTGCATGGGTTAATTTGTGACTGCTGTCATCTGCTTCATGATGCTTGAAGTTGGATTGGCAGCTACTTTCCATGCCAGCTAACTCTGCTGAGCGGTTTGCTGCTTTACAGCTTCGTAAAGGATTCGCACAGTCTATTAGGCCGGAGGACTTGCAGACTGAAAATGACCCACTGGAATACATATGAACACATATTAGTTCTTTTTAGTTCATAATAAAATATCAAAAGCTTATAGAAATGATTCAATCTAATAAAAGGAGGCTACAAGATATCTTATGTGTTAATGTATTATCTCACACAAAGTGAGCTTTCAACTAGCTTTCTTTATATTTTATAGATATCTGAAAGTGTCCTTCTTCTGAAAAAGATGTTTTAGAGAGATAATGTGGATAAATTATTCAAAGCCTCAGTGGTTCTGCAGAAGTATGTGGCACCGATGGGATGACGTTTGTTTGAAAGGCATTCACACGGCACAAAGACAAGCTGGTGTGTGACGTGTGTGTGTGTGTGTTTCACTATGCGACATGTCTTTATAAGGAGAGACAGTTTTATCTCAGTCAGGAGCAAGAGCAGATACAGCAGCAGAGATGACTGAACAAATAAGCTCGACTGTCTGGAAAGATAAACACAGACAGTTAACATTGTGCTCGGTTTCTTCAAGTCTTGTCATCACAATGAGTTTTTTAAAGAAATGAGACAGAACAGGTTAATTGGCAGATATGAGAGTCCAAAACTATCAAACTATTCCTTTAAACCAGAAATCAGACGCCTAGTTTGGATGAGCTGAAAAGCACTAGAAAAGATACCCACACCTTTTCATATCATCAATGCGAAGCCGTGTCAGCATAATTTCAGCCTGTAAGTTTTTGCTGTATTTAGTAGCAACTTTTATTTACAGGACAAATAGATGAGAAGGAAGAAAGCGACTGTACAGGACCGTGCTGTTCCAGGGTGGGAGGAGTGTTGGTACATTGTGTAAAAGAAGGAGCCACATTGCTGTTCTGTGATGATATTAAAAACTATGCTTCCAGCCCTGTGCCAGGGACAGGGCAGAGCAAATACACTGGAACAGGATGCATCATGTCCCTGACAAATAGTTATTTTTAAAGGGAACAAGTCAAACTGTTCATGCTTTAATTAGAATGTGGCAGAATTATTGTAAATTAAAACGAAATAAAAATGACGCCCTTTGAGAAAAGCTAAAAATAAACTACTGAAACTAAATATGTAAAACTCTGAACTAAACTAAAACTAGCAAACACGCTAGCAGCTAAAATAAAAACTGATTGAATATGTGCAGAAAACTAAACAGCTCGTCACACCTGCTCATCTGATTTATGTCTTTGACACTTTGCTGACCGGTCACATGGATGTGATGATACTAACACGGTTCAATGATATCAAATCTCAGACCTCAGCCTGGATAAGTTTCCTCTTTATACGATTATGTTTATAACATTACTAAAAATATTACAGGATGGAGGAAGAGACAGGAAGAGAAAATTGACATGTAACACAGGAAGAAGACTCTAACCCACAAGTCAAACCGGTCGTCCGTCGCAGTGAGACACCTAGTCATGATTTCATTACAGGGCAGACAGGAAGGCAATAACTGATGTATAAATCCAGATGGCTCGCGGTCACCAAACTTATGAATATCCACACGAACAGAAACATCACAGCAGCTGATGCCAGAGACACATTCTAGACAGTCATCTTAAAATCATAAACAATTGAAAGAATGGATTTTACTTTTTTGGTTGACAAGTTGAATGAAGAGCCATGAAGAGAAGTCACCCCTTAAGTCTAAAGATACACTTTTGCCTTGCAGGGCCTATGCAGACAAGCTGCTCAGTTTGCACTGTAAAGCTGAGCCAAACATCCACCACAAACACCAGAGTGACTTTTGGTGTTGACTGGTAAAGGTTGATCTCCCAACAACTCACAGGTTTTCACTCTGGCACGAACAGAAAGAAGGCGACAACCTCCTCTTTTTCTGTGTCTGTCACACACTCTCTCTCTCCAGCTTATATGACATCTGTCACCACAAACTAACCCTCTCTGAACGAAGCGTATCCTCAGAGACACAGAGGAGAGATGTGAGCTGAGTTAACATCGCGTTGTCAGCACGCAAGCGCCCCGCTCTACGGAGCACCGGGTTCATTCACACGCACACACACACAGAGAGACAGTAGAGATCAGAGTTGCAGAGCTGTCACCGGGGTCGGTCAGGAGACGTGTGATATCTTGACAGAGCTGAAGTGTTCGTTGACACAGAAACACATGCAACACGCTGCGGAGAATCACAGTCTGTCCCTGTCCCTTTGTGTGACCACGAGTGTGTATATTTAAAGGATGTGTGTGTCCTTTCTACTTGAAGTAACGTCTGCCTTTAATTGAACATTTGGTAATACTTTCAATTGAGCACATTTTACTGAAAACAGGTCACATGCCTAACTGTTTACCACATAATCACATGGAAATGAACCTTACATAATGTATCTAGACTTTTTTTTTAATCTGATGTGACAGAAAGAAGACACTGCTCTTAGGTTCTTGCATAATTAAATCAAATCCATTTGTCCTATTTTTGTTTGTTTTCTTTCTTCTTCCAGCACTTCACTTGTATTTTATGGTTACTGCAACACAGTTACGGCTCCTAAATTTTTAACCCTCTTTGTTCCTAGTTAAGAAAATCAGCTTAACATAGAACATTTACATACTTACTGCAGAATAGTCTGAAAGTAAATGACATGTGGAAACCTATGTGTTCTTCATTGTAAAGTGCAGCTGACATACTTCTGTGGATTTCAGGGTAAATGGAAGCTTATTAAACATCAAGGACAAGTAAATTCAATTCTTACGTCTGCAGGCAAAGGAGGTGGTTTAGTGCTGCTTTCTTTAGCTTTCAGTCTCATTAGAGATGCAGTACGTTGTGTACTGTAGTACATACTGTCTGTACAGGGAAATACTTACAGGCATCACACGCAGACCTATATTTGTAAGACATCAAATACATCCAAGATTTCCCCTTTAATGAGCTCCCAGGACACACAGCCTCATGCTATATGGGATGAGAGACAGGTGTCGACATTTGGTTGTTTACCAATTATGATGCTACGTGGAGGCGAAAATGTCCAGGAACATGTGTTGGTTTAGTCTCATTTTGGGAATTTGTGTTCCATGTAATGAATGTTAAATCACAAATCAGTGACTTGTGATGTTCTTTCTAATGTTTTTTTAATGCACGATGCAAAGCACTTTGAATGTACACTTAATGTTTGGTAGCAGCTTTCAGGGGAAATCTGTGGACTCAAAATGATGCATTTTATGTTTGTAGAAAAAGCTTGAAATAAACTCAAACTAAAACCTGTGACTGTTCTGCTGTTGCAAGTCAAAATTTACATGCAAGATTTATTAAAATACTCTTGCAGATTCAAAACCATCAATATCAATGTGACAATATAGTATGTTCTCTATGCAAAACAATTATTTTTTCACATCTATGATTCACTTTTTTTCATACGATGCTACTGATTTCTTTAAATAACATAACATGTCTTATGAGCTCACCTTGTGTCATGTCTTCAGAAACATCATCAGGTGGTGGAAAACGCTGATTCACTCTGCAGCAGTTTCTGTGATATGAAGACGGACATCAGAAAAATCTCTTCATATGGCAAAAATTTTCAATGTGAAAATCAAAATACTATCACCTCCCTTCTTCTGTGCTTTATTTTTGTGTTATTTTATTCCAGAGACTTTCACACACACACACACACACACACACACACACACACACACACACACACTGAAATCTTTGTGTAAATGAATCTTAAATTTGAGGTACTTGCGTATTTTCATTCTCTGGTACTTCATACTTCTACTCCACCACATATAAGGTAGAACTACTTTTTACTTCACCAGTCAATTGTCAGCTATTATTATGCAAAATTATCGTCATTATTAATCATTATTGTACAAAACATGAGCTTATTAAATATGACGCAGTGCTAAACCACCCAATATTTATCCTGTTCAAACATCAATAATACAACTCATTTCTCAGAAGTACATTTACTTTGATACTTAACTTTACATATTACACATATATATGTTACGTTACATGTAACTTCTACCTTTGTAACTGAGTACTTTTTAAAAGTACAATTACAAAATGTCCGCCGTGACGTAGCAGAAAAAAACTTTAGCTAGCTAGCTAGATAGCTAACCCGCTTTACCTGTCATACATACAGTCTTTAGCCACTACAGTCAGTCTTTAAACACTAACACGCTCACCTTCTCTTCTCATAACACTTTGTCACTTGTTGTTTCCTCTTTTCTCCCTTCATTTGCATTTCATTGCCACGGTTTAGGAGTTTTACGATAAAAAAAAAAACATCTTTGTAGCATCAGCAATTAACAAACCTGTGCAGGTGGACTGAACCATTTGCTCCTCACTGAGGGGGTGAGCGTCAGGTTGGGTTGTTCCAATAGTATTACTATTAGGATTATTATTATTAAGAAGAGTGTCTTTTTAATGTATTTTGTAATTTTTTTAATAGAAAGATTGATTGTATAAAAACATTTCCAAGCATCTCCAGCTCTATATTTTTGTCCATTGAAGAGAGTGTTGGACTCATGTTGAATCTTCCTCCTTTCTCTTTGTCTAAAACTGCATTTTACAAGGTGGGAGGATGCTGAGCTGCAGAGTTGTTGCTCTCCTCCTCTTAAACTCTTAAAAGTCTCCTCTCCTGTTTGTGTGTGTGGGAGGCCGGAGACCACATACAGTAGCTGCTTGAAACCCCCAGCTTTCAGCATAATGGATATTGGATTAGGCATCCCAGTGCCTCTTGGTAAACTAAAACACCCACCATGGCCTCAACAACTCACTCAGCTTCAGTTCATTAGAAGTAAGAAATCATCCATCTAAAGTTGCAGGAGATGACTAACTTCATATGTTTTCATATTCAAGCTCCTGAATCTGTTCACTTTCATTGTGAAGCCCTTGGTTTTCAATACATCATTAGTATTCCAAATATGAGCACAGTACACAGTCGCCTGTCAGCTGCCAAGTCGGTCCATTTTTCACCAGAATGAAAATAACAAAAATATTGATTTTTCTCAAGAATTACATCAAGTGGTCTCATTTAAACTCAAGACTTTTGCTTGTTCTGCTGATAAAATGTCCACGATGTGGCCTGAAGGTCGACCTCGCCCAGATGGGGGCATGTTTTTAATGTGGGCTGCTTCAAGTTAGAGGTAGATAAAAATGTATCTGAGGGGTAAAAACTGATGATCCTGTTCCAATTTTGAGTAAATGAGTCCCATTATCAGATATCAGGCTGCAGGCAAACAAGTTGCTCGTCAGATTATGGGGTTTTCCTTGTGTGAGTTAATCACATAAAATGACTATTAAACATCATATATGAGTGATATTTAATAGCCCTAAAGTATGCCGAAAAAGTTTTGGATACAGATTTTAAAGTCAGGTTGAAATCTTAACATGGATTCATTGAGCACACTGCATGCATTGAGATGTTTGTGTTTTGAAGTAGAGTCATTTTGGAGAGAACATTAAATGAAAATGAGTATTCATAATCCTCTGCATTTGTTTGATTCATCAATCAGGACTAAGGCTTTATCTAACTCCAATTAGTCATTCCACATGCTGAGAAGAGAAAACATTAAGATTCATCTCCAATGATTTTCTTTTGAACAGAAATGCAGTGTCATTGTGTTCACTACCCTTCTTTTAACCAACCAGTGAAAGTTCAACAAGATGCTGAGATGTTGCTTCTTCTATGGCTGGGAGGGAAAATCAAACCACAGACACAATAAAGGAAGACAGGAAACGTTTGTGGGACCTGACTCGAGCGCATTTTTATTGAACGTTTATAACTGTTAAAAACATGTATAAAATTGGTCCTGTTTCAGAAACAAGGCACGCATAGTCATGTCAATGTTCAGTGTTCATGTCATTATTAGCATTATTTCATTTATCAACATCATCATCAGCATCATCAGCACGTTCCATCTCAATATTTGTCTAATAGTAGTAATCAAGCATTCCCTAATATAAAAACACGTTCCAATTTTTTTTTTTTTTCACAGAGGTTAAAATTTTATTCCGAGCAGCAAGACAATATTCATGCAAAGACGGGAGTGGAGGAGAAGATGCGAGCTGACTGGACTGACAGGCTGACGGGTCTTTAATAGTAGGTCTCCCGTTCCACCCAACCTGGACACACAGGGAGAGAAAACAAACACACAGGATTTAGAGGCAATTTCTTGGGTCGAGTGGATGCTTTATTTAAAGAGACTGGATGGAGGAATGAGTGTCTCCACCCTCAGCAGGCACACAAAGCAGAGGGAGGGGGAGAAGAAAAGAAGGGAAACAAGAGATGGACAAAGAGGCAAAAGTGCAGAGGGAAGAGAGAAGATAATAAAAGCATGGATTCTGGACTCACCTCCTGGGCTGCGTCTGAGGATCAGCTTACGGATTTCATCATAGATAAAGATGAGGAGGGAGTAAGGGAAGGCGCAGAACCACCAGTTGGGCCTGGAAAACACGCACAAGAGAAGAGATGAGAAACTGATCCAGGGCCTCGGGCGTGGATGAGCAACATGTGGTAGGTGGAGCAAGCACGATTACCGAGTCAACCAGATATGTATGTGGCTTATTGGTGGATTTGGTTTTTGTGATTTACTCACTTGAGAGGGTACATTCTGAGGGCGACGTCCATGCCTGGGCAGTAAGAGAGGAAGGCGGCCAGGGCGGTCTCCTCAAACAGTCCAAAGATCAGAATCTTGTTCCTGAAAAAAAAAAGAGGAACAGTCAGGACTTTGAGAAAATGAAACCACAGACCCGAACGAGCTCATTCGAGTGACTGAAAATAGCTGGGATTTTAACATCATCGTCTTAGAGGCAGGATTTCAGAGCCCAAAATAAACAGAGGTTAACTAGAGTTCCTCCAAGAAAAGCACAGAGGAAGCACAGTGTTTCAAAATGGCAGCCGCTTCAGTAGCAGAGGAGGATTTTCTGATGAAACATCCACATTCAGAGCTGCTGTTGTGCTTTCTGGACTCACTTCATGCCCTGTTGGAAGACGGAGTTCCTCCTGGTCTTACAGATGATCAGATCGGCCCACTGCACGATGACGATGCTGACGAAGAAAGCCGTGTGGCAGGTGAACTCCACGATCTTCCTCTGCTCATAAGTCTGGTAACAAACACACAGGAGAGACAGTTTATACCAGGTGATGATGAGCCAGTTTAAACCTTTAGTTGTGGTCTGTCCAGTAAGTGTTACTCACCCACTGCTGTCCATAGCTGTCCTCCAGATCATTGATGTATTTATTATCCCAGTTGACTCGGATGCCCAGCAGGGTGGTGGGCAGGAAGCCGTTTTCAGCCAGGATCACAAAGTAGGTGAAGAAACCTGCCAGGGCCTGGATCATACCTGCAGGACAAGAGATGTGATTGATGAAGGCGTTCAGTTAAGAAGATAAAAAACTAGATTGGAGCAAGTCACAGAATCAATCTGATATTGTCTGATCTGATTAATGATTGACGTGAGTTTGTCTTTTGAGCAGCTGCAGACGAGTGAATAAACACAGTTAATTAGTCCCATTTAGAATTTGAAATGAAACCAGGAATCAATAAATGATTAGCAAACAAACTGGCCTCGTCGTCTTCTGGGGAAAATGAGATAAATGAGAAAATGATTGACTGAGTCCGTAAATTTGATTTGTCAGTCATTTGGGGAAATCTGAGGAATAAACCATGTGTCAGTCGATGAATAACTGAGTAAAGACATACATGAAATTAGGTTGTCCTCTGAGGAATTAGAGGCTGAATCAGAATGAAAATGACTGAACCATAAAGATACAGATTGATTTTTTAAAAAGAGGCACAGACAGAGAATGGGAGAATTAGTCGAAACAGACAAAAACAAAGAGGTTTGTTTGCTTGTGTTCTGCTCTTTCAGGCAGGTCAAACCTATTCTTGGCTTCATTACCAAAGAGGGGAAAAAATCAAAAGCCAGAGGGACGACTCCATCATCACACACACTCCAGCTCTCTATCAGTATGAGCCTATTTCTGGTGCATGCCACTCCTCTAGTTATCTTGGACCACCCAGATACTGAGCTGCTTTTCCAGAAGAATCTACCCAGGAGCAAACTCCTGGTTCTGGTTTGATTTCACTCAGTACATCTGGATTTCTAGTCAAGGTAGTAACACTGTTTACCGATCTGTCCGTAGGCTATGCTGATGAGCCTCTCGTTCACCAGCTTGTCAGTTTTAGGGTTTCTGGGCTGTCTCTTCATGATGTCGCTCTCAGCTGCTTCATAAGCCAGGGAGATGGCAGGGACCTGGGAGACAAGACACAAACAACCAATGAGCAAGAGGAAAATTTTAGATAGTGAGATGGTAGAAGAGAGTAAAAAGATTTTTACCATGTCAGTTCCCAGGTCGATACAGAGGATGGTGACGGTTCCCAGGGGCAGAGGGATGTTGGCGATGATGAAGAGGAGGAAGGGGGTGATCTCAGGGATGTTGCTGGTCAGAGTGTAGGCGATGGACTTCTTCAAGTTGTCAAAGATCAGACGGCCTGATCGGAAAAGTGCAGATGGTCATTGTCTTCATCATTTGAAGCCAAGAGCTAAACATTTAAAATTCTTCAAAACAAAAAGCTCTGAAGTGCTTCTGTTAAATACAATCTGTCACCTTCTTCCACTCCAGTCACGATGGAGGCAAAGTTGTCGTCCAGCAGGATCATGTCAGCCGCCTGCTTGGAGACGTCAGATCCAGCGATACCCATAGCTACACCGATGTCAGCCTTCTTCAGAGCTGGAGAGTCGTTCACACCGTCACCTGTCACAGCCACAATGGCTCCCTGCAGAGAGAGAAGGGTGGTGGAAATTATTCTTAAAAGATTGTATTTAAATTATTGTTGACATGCAGAGGAGCAAAGGGTGTGACATCTTCTAAACAGACTGAACTAACAGGTGTCGCTTCCTTTACAGAGAAAAGTCAACATTCTGTCTGTTGAGTGACGTTTCCATTTTCTAAAGTTACACTGTTGTGTGAGAGAAACAGCCTCTGTTTTCCAAAGGTTTCGGGGCGATTCTGCTTGATTTGACAGCACAGGCAAATGTGATGAAAGTGAGGAAGAGACAGACGTGGGATCAGTTGAGAAACAGCAAGATTCTGGGGAAAAAATGTGAATGTTTGGATCTGAAGATAATCAGCGCTGCATGTTGATGGCAGATGAAAAGCCTGACAGAGAAAAAGTAAATGCTTTAAATATTTGTTACTTTTGATGGCAGTGATGTCGATAATTAAGTTTCACAGACAGTTTTAAAATCTGGACCTCAAACTCCAGCTCAACAAGTGCATTTTTTAAGATGTATAAAAGAAGTATGAAGGAGGCAGCTCGGAGGAATTTAGTTTTCAATCAAGTATTTATTGCTGCCTGGTTCTGAAATGTGCACTGCAAGGACTGTAATTCATTTGACCTGATGCAGCAGACCTGTGAAGGGAGACACACTTGAAATATAACCTCCATAGCTCATAAGATGAAATGGCAATAACAAATCACAGTTAATCCCCCTCCCACTCCTCCTCCAGGAAGCATGTGGGACAACCTGGAATGCATTATGTTAATTCGTTCTGCAACTTTCTGACTGACTTTCAGCTGTACTTGTACACCAGTTCACCGCTGACGGCAAATCTCCGTGACTTATGAATTTGATAGACTACCACACTGAATCCAATTAAATTTGTATTAAACTTATTTTCAACTATTTCAGCAGAAGTGCTTTATGTAGCCAGGGTTTCCTTAAATATAAAGGCCAAGGGATGAAACTGGCAATATATCAAAAGAATAGAATGTTGTTATGTCAGGCTATAATTAACAGAAACCTTTATAGAAATAAATAAATCCACAGTCCACACGAAGCTAAAAAGAGTTTGTGCTGCCTGCTGATGCACTCGTGAATATTCATATGTGCGTATGAGGTCACAGCTTGACAGATGTTATGCTTGATTATTCTTCCAACTTAGTCATCAGACCAAAGCAATAATCATAAATAAGCATTAGGGGGAAACAGGATATCAAATATTCACACATGAATTTACATAATAAGGCGCAGGCACACGCTGTGTTTGCCAAACTGTAAAACAGCAATACAAACAGCGAGGAGGCTCATGAGAGCAGGGAAATCTTCCCGCTCACACACAAACACCTCCTCGCTTGTTTTGTTTCTACCTGTCTCTGGCAGCCCTCCACGATGATCAGCTTCTGCTGCGGGGAGGTTCTGGCGAAAACAATCTCAGTGTGGTACTTTAGGATGTCGTCCAGCTGCTCCGAGGACAGGTCTTTGAGGTCTCCGCCGTGGACGACACAGGCCTTGGCATCTCTGGAGGGGATGCAAAACCATTAGGTTGCTTAAACTCATCCACACAGATGGACACTTTGTCACTAAGTGCCAGAATAGTTAGAAATGTTTTTTGAATACTTAAAGCCTTGGGTTAGCAAACATTCAGTACATCTGGCTCAAACACATTCAGAACAACATGTGGCCAGGAACATGACCTTGGGGTTCTCCACATGCAGTTCTGTTTTTCATTTCCTTGATATCTGGAGCAAATTAGTCCTGCACTTTATGGGTATAGTCCGTACCTTGGGTTGACTTCATTGATTGGGATGTTGAGACGTGCAGCGATGTCCTCGATAGTCTCATTGCCTTCAGAGATGATGCCCACGCCCTTAGCGATGGCCTTAGCTGTGATTGGATGATCACCTGTTACCATGATGACCTAGGAGAAGAGACATTTGTACCGATGAGTTCATTGAATCAAACGAGAACACAGTTACATTGTATTGTCAGTTACACAACCATTATGAAGTAGAGATCTATTATTAATGAGTCCACCTGAGGGCAAACAACTGTACGTACTGTATTCATATTTTAACACAACCATTCCACGTGAGTAGGCTGACTGAAGCAGATTTATGAACGTGGGCTTTACCTTGATTCCAGCACTCCTGCATTTGCCCACAGCGTCGGGCACGGCAGCACGAGGGGGGTCGATCATGGACATGAGGCCGATGAAGCACAGGTTCTCAGTGGGGAAGTTCACCTCGTCAGTGTCGAAAGCAAAGCCCTCTGGGAACTGGTCATCAGGCAGGTTGAAGTGGCAGAAACCTGGATGGGACACAAGACAAAGAAGCAGTTAAGGATGATAAAAATAGCCCAGTGAAGTGATTTTTTTTTGAGCAGCCATTTGCTCTGTTAAATCAATCCCAGCAGCCGTCCATCCTCACCCAGCACTCTCTCTCCAAGCCCTCCCAGTTCCAGGTAGGCATTCTGGAAAGCGTCTTTCATCTCGTCGTCCAGAGGCTGCTCTTTGCCTTGGATCATGATGGAGGAGCAGCGGTCCAAAATCCTCTCCGGGGCTCCTTTCATCACCAGCAGGTGCTTGGACTCTCCTTCGGGGGTGCTATTTTTGTGAATGGAAAGCTAGGAACACATGAGAAAAACAGGTCAGTTTGACATGTTTTTTTTTAATAAAAGCAGGCAGATAATGGATGATAAACTGACAGGAAATGACCAACAACTCAGGCGAGTCATAAAATATGGAGTTTATGACTTGCTTGACCTTTAAGCTTTTCCAAAACCCTTATTAGGGAATGAACAGACAGATTCTGTAAGGAGTCCATTTTTAACAATTAGCAACAATTCATAATGTTAGTAAAGGTCACGCAACGATTTATTTCGAGGCCCAGTTTATTCCAAAGGTCTTATACTGAGATCATTTTTACATTGTGGATTTACTGTCAACATGAGGAGGAGGAAATAACCTGACATTTAATATTTCAATAAGCCCATGACATTTCGAAACAATTAAAAAATAACAACATGCCAAACAACAGGTTTGCACATCCTAATGATGCAAAACAAAATGGCCACTCTTTGCATACCTGGTACTTGTTGGTCGAGTTGAATGGGATCTCAGATATTTTGGGGCTCTTCTCCCTCATTTCCTGGACTGATCCGCAGCACAGCTCAATACATTTCAGCAGAGCCGACTCAGAGGCGTCACCGGCCACATCTCTCTGGGGGAGGGAAGATGGAGGGAACATTAATCAGATGCACAAAGTTCACCTGTCAGACATCACAACAGCAAACCTTTCAAATGGTTTGGTGACATATTGGTCTTTTCGGTCTGATTGTCCTGCAACACAAAATCTGTCTGACTCCACATGCTACACACATTCTGTGACAGATCCAGTTAGGAAGCCGGCCACGAAAGACAAATGCAAATTTTCTATAATTTTCCATATTAATTACTGGCCTTGATAAACACCAAGCCTGTGTTTACCCTCCTCTCACTCTTGTAACAGTGACTGAGGGAGAAATAATGAGCAGTGAGAGAGGCCGACTGGTAATTAGAGCCACAATGCCAGCCAGACATTTACAGGTGATTAACACACACAGATGCATGTACGCGCTCAGACACACACACACACACGTTAACAGGTTATTAACACAGGGTGGAAACTGGAGACTGGGCTCCAAAGTAAGTCTGGGAGCCAAGAGACGTATGTGTGTGTTTGTCGGTGTGTGTTTTGGGAGGCGCGGTTAGGAATAATTATGTGGTTACAACACGTGTGTATACACTCCAGAGAGGGTGAGAGAAGCTGGAAAACAAGCCTGTAGGACTGAGTGCCAAACAATTTTTATTTAGAGACATTTAAAAAGTCTTAAATGTCTGATATGAAGATCCAAATTTAATGTGTGTACAATTACAGGAAAACACACTTTTGAATCACCTTATATGGCCAAAACATGTTTCAATCATTGTATAAATGTACAGTTTAAGCAAGAGAATTAAGAGCAAATGCAGCATGAAGTACAAGTATCACTGCTTCACTTACAAAGTTTGAGGTGTCCTGATATAAGATTTTAACAGCCAATCAGAAGCTAGCCTTTTTTGAGGCTGTGGTAGAAATTTGAGGTTGTGAAATTGAAATTAATTTTGCTAAGAAATCCATGCACACATATCATAACATCACAAAAAAGAAGAAATTTAAATCTTTTTTTTTTTCTGTTACTACATGTGTGGCCCCTACATTGTTTACCTGGAGGGGTGAACTTTGGTACTAATTTGAATTGTGCAATATCTGCGTAGGTGGGCACCAAAAATATTCGTTTCGTCGCTATGATCCCAACAGCTACAGCGGAAGTTCACCAGCTGGGTAGCCAAGCTAACCCATCTGTGCATTCATCATATTTAGCATCATGGGTTAACGTACACAGTCGCAGTCATAGGAAGACTCATCGCATTCTGGTCATTTGCCGTCATCACAACTGAACAAAAGAGAGAGAGCCAGTGCAAGTTCCCTTCCTTCCTATGATACAGGACAAAAGCTCAGTGAGTGTGTGTGTGTGTGTGTGTGTGTGTGTGAGCTGCCAGTAAATCGGCAGTTGTTGAAATAACATGAAGTGGGAGATTATATTAATTTGGCAAACTAGTTTCCATTTTTCAAGTGGTAGCTAGTTAGCCTAACCTTCCATTTACACAACACAACACAGCTGAAGAGTACATCTAATAGCAATGCCAGGAAACAGATGAACAAAGACTCATCTCTCATTAAATACACTTGAACAGGTGTTGGCATTACTAGAAACGAAATTAAGCCAATATCAGGATAAAAGAACAATAGGGAAGAGGAACACTTGATGGTATTGATGCAATTTTCAAACGGCTTGGAAAAGGGCACAATCAAACTGGAAAATGAGTCAGCAGCAGAGGACTTCTAAATCCAGCCCACGTAATGAGCACAAACTACAGGCCTGAAACAGAAAAAGCTTTTTTTGTTGTTGATGAATAAAGGATGAAAGATAATGCAGAATTCCATTTTTAGAGCTAATTATTTTCCTTATAACAATAATTCATGTAAATAAACTTCTGTTCTTGGAATTGTTGTCTCAGAGAAGCCTAAATGTTGGGTATTAGTTATTCAACTAAACCAAGAAAGAGAAACATCTGCAGTGGAAAAGAGTGTAAAAAAAACCTACCTTCAGGATGGGAACGTTGCTCTGCTCAGCCAGGAAGACGGCGCGGTTGCACAGTCCGGCGATTCTGGCCAGAGCGGCCCAGGTGGCAGAGCTCCTGTCGAAGGAGGTCCCGCTCTGGTTCTCTGTGGTGTCGGCCTCGTGGATCTGGTTGTCGAACCACATGTGGGCCACGGTCATCCTGTTCTGGGTCAGGGTGCCGGTCTTGTCGGAGCAGATGGTGGAGGTGGAGCCCAGCGTCTCCACAGCTTCCAGGTTCTTCACCAGGCAGTTCTTCTTGGCCATACGCTTGGCAGTCAGGGTCAGACACACCTAGAGATGGAGATCACTCGAGTCAGTCACGGCTGAGTCATTGTTGGGATCCATAATTACACACACAAGAAGCACCAGGACTCACAGTGACAGTAGCCAGGAGACCTTCTGGCACGTTGGCGACAATGATACCGATGAGGAAGATGACGGCCTCCAGCCAGGTGTATCCGAGGATGAGGGAGAGGATGAAGAAGGACACGCCGAGGAAGACGGCCACGCCGGTGATGATGTGGATGAAGTGCTCGATCTCGATGGAGATGGGGGTGCGTCCAACTTCGAGTCCAGAGGCTAGCGTGGCGATACGGCCCATCACGGTGCGGTCTCCGGTGCTGATCACGATACCACGGGCAGTTCCTGTAGCAAGGATGGTTGGATCATTTTTTAAAAGCAGAAATAATAACTGAATCCCTCTTGCTAAATGTAGCACTGTCTCTGAACAACTTTGACACATCCTGTCATCGTACCTTCAACACAGTTGGTGGAGAAGAAAGCAATGTTTCTGGTCTCCAGCGGGTTCTCATTGGAGAAGTCAGGAGTACGAGTCTGGGGCTCGGATTCACCGGTCAGAGAGGAGTTGTCCACCTGAGAAACAAAATATTGATTGAGTGGTAACATCCACCTTAGGGAAGTAAAGATACAAGCTCCCTTCAAAGAACAGAAATCAAACTTTAGCCTCCACCCTTTTCTGTGTGGTTAAAACAACCACTCAGGGGCAGATGGCAGATTTAGGTCACATGACAACTCCTTGTGTCCATAATGGAGCAACAGCTAAATGATGCAGAGGCAGGTGACACAAGATAACAATGAATGGTGCAGAGGTTGATGGAAAAGCACGGGGCATAATTGGGTCAAGTGTTGCTCTTGGGTCTCGAGTTTAGTTTCGGACCCAAAATAGGTCACAGGCTTGTTTTCTGTCCCCATAACAAGAGTCACATGAAAAGGCATGAGTCCATTTATTAAAATAGTGACTTCAAAGGAAAAGTTTAAGGGAGCAATTTGGTGCTTCTAGCTCTTCTTCACGGTCTGATAATTAACGTTAGAAAATGTGAACAAAAAAGAGCTGGACGTCGTTTGAAATCTATTTTAAAAACAGAATTAATAATTGCTCACATCTGGCAGAGGGCTAGACAAAGCTTTCTGGTTTCAAATCCTGACCCTCTCAAATACATACCACAAAGTTCAAGAGGTTACAGGTACTAACAAATAGAAATGTTTTTAAAGTGTCAACTACAGCACAGCAGTAGACTGAAATTCAAAAAAGAAAAAGATATCAAAGCACACCACTGTAGTGTTTTGATGGAGAAATGCTTCTCAGGTTAAATTCCTCTGTCTGGGCTCCAGACAGAAGAGGACAGCTTGTGTCAGGGTGGCTCACCTTGCAGCCGTGGGCGGAGATGATTCTCAGATCAGCGGGGATCCTGTCACCACCTTTCACCTCCACCAGATCACCAACCACCACCTCCTCAGCGTTGATGTGCTTCTTCTCTCCGTCACGGACGACCAGGGCTTGCTACGAGACGAGACATGACGGAGACAGACACTTATGTAAGACAAAGGAGAAAGTGAGACAGGCAGCTTTCTTTTCTGTCTGTTTTAGCCGCCTCCACTTTCACATCCTGAGGGCAAAAGCTGCTTTTTTTCATAATAACAAAAACAGGTTTAAATTAATAACCTAAAATCGTAAAATTCAAATTATTCAACAGGATTAATGAGATTAAGGTTTCAAGAGGACTTGATTGTTTTTGAACTACAAAGTGGATGAGACCTTGAATTATCATAATACAAGTGAGAGTCGCAGATGCAGTCACAGAATTAAACTAAACAAAAAGATGAAATGAATGATGGTTGAAAATGTGAGGGGTACCTGTGGGACCAGGTTCTTGAAGGAGTCCATGATCTTGGAGCTCTTAGCCTCTTGGTAGTAGGAGAAGCAACCAGTGATGATGACGACAGCAGAAAGTACGACACCCAGGTACAACTGTGAACATCAGAAACGTGACATGTACATTCACAACATAGAGTCAATTATAGAATATACATAAAACGCATCATAACACAGAGGTACAATCTAATCTCTTCTTGATTTGCCCTCGTAAAAACATTTTATAAAATCCTAAAATTACTTGTCAGCTGTATAGGTTTTACATTAAAGCTACGATTAAACCACATACCAAACTGTCACATAAGACATTACATAAATATTTTAGGACCCTTTCCTACATTATCATTGGCAGGCTCATCCTCCATTGCAGCCTGGATACCATAGGCCAGGAAACAGAGGATGGCACCAGTCCACAGAAGCATGGAGAAACCACCAAACATCTGGAAAAACACGGAACAGAGGTTGGAGATTTAACTAAAGGCTTTGAAAGGCATCAATATCAACAACTGCAGCCAGATCGTGTGCATTTCATAACCAAGCTGATGGTACCTGTTTGCAGAATTTGACCCACTCAGGGGTGGTGGGAGGAGGAGTGAGGGCATTGGGCCCATCACGGGCCAGAATCTCAGCAGCCTTCGCACTAGTCAGACCCTGGGATGAGGAGAAAACAAAGACTCAGTTACAACTGGTGCAAAAACTTCTTCAGCCAGATGTGTCAAGTGACTCATAGCCGCCATGTTGGAAGTCAGATGAACAACCGTGTCTAATTATGAATGCGACCAAATCCGAAGCACAGCCTCACTGTTTGCAAGCCAACCACGCATGTACACACAAACTCACTGACACATAAACAAGTCCAGGGGGGACGGTAGGTGCTGCGAGTTGCCCGGCAACACAGCATCAACAGAAAAACAGGGCCAATTCCTTCATCAGCAGGTAGAAGGAAGAGGAAGACGAAGCAGGAGAGGAGAGAAGGTGAACGAGGGGAGAAGAGATGAGGCAAATAGGATCATATGAAATCAGGGCACAGGGGCTTCTGCAGCTAATAAATTATTCACAACTGCTGCATACGAACGCATGCACACAGGGCTTGGAGACCCCAGTTTAGAGGCACTGATTAACTATTCTCCTTGATCTTTCCTGCATGACCAGGAGCACATTTGCATGAGGAGAGAGGGCTCATTGCAGTGTGATAACCTCCCATGTATGACATTCAAGACATGGTTCCAAATTTGGGGGAATATATTCAGTTGCTTTCTTGCAGAGATTGAGATAAGAATTTGATGCTTCCGTCGTAAATGTACTGTAAATATTAAGCTACAGCCAGCAGACGATTAGCTTAGCTTAGCTAAAAAAAAGCCTACCACCATCACTTTAACTAACCAATAATATATCTTGGTTATGTCTCGTTTGTTTGGTGGATAGTGGATAAAGCTAAAGAGTGGTATCGATCTTCTTTTCTTATTCTCAATCGAATGTTTTTTTACATTCTTTTTAGTGGGTGTCAAGCATGGTGAACTCCACACTAATTAATTTTTGGAAAGGAGATTTTGAAAAAAAAACTTCGTCCTTGATGCTTGGAGAAACCTTTAGCGATAAAGAAATATTATGATCAGAAAAAATTTCCCTGCGAATTCCCCCCCCCCCCCCTCCTCCTCGTGTTCCATGCTTGCTTGTTCTCTCTCTCTCTCTCTCTCTCTCTCTCTCTCTATGCTGGTTGTTTAATAAACCCTGGGAGAGCTGAGCCCGGAGCTGATGATGTGAGAGAAAATCTCTTCCCTCTTTAAACAAAGTCCTCATCTCGCTTCATCTAAGCCTCATTAATCATTCATCAACTGAATAAAACTGCCAGACTGAAGTGAAAAATGGAGGTTAATGGCAAACAGCAGCGAGCATTGCTGCTGACATTTGATATTTATCTGATGTCTTTTGAAAATGACATTAGGAGGCCAGAGTTTGGAGGCAAGAACACTGGCTGCCAGAGTTACATCTCAGTCAGACTTTTACAGCTACAGGTGAGACTCATCTCAGGTGCAACAGGTTCAAAAACACAGACATGCTCCTCAAGATCTCACTCACATTGTTGAGGTCTGTTCCATATTTGCGATTGAGCTCATCAAGGGTCAGCTTGTGATCATCCTGCAAAGACACACAGAGAAAGAAGGTGGCATCAGACTCGTGTTTATGTCTGTGTGTGTGTGTGTGTGTGTGTGTGTGTGTGTGTGTGTGTGTGTGTGTGTGCTCAATATGCCAAAAGCCAGTGACATTTCCAGCGCATTGTGTGCTGACCTTTCATTTTAAAATGACTACCTCTCACAAGGTAGAGCGGCCACAACAACAGAAACATTAACAGTTTAGGGGAAGGAATGAATGGATGAGGAGGAAATGACAGACACAGGGGAAGTGAGAAGAAAGTGTGAAAGAGGAGGAGGAAGAAGAAGAGGAGTAGCAAGGGAAGATGGCAAATGAGCAATAACTTGAGAAAAGAGGAGCATGACAGATTGGAGGCAGGAGACAGTGGACAGTCAGAGGACAAGAGTGGAAAACAAAAGTGACGCTGAGACACTCACCATATCCACTTCCTTCTTCAGTTCATCCATATCCTTCTCTTTCTTCTTCCCCTTCCCCTTCTTCTTGCCGCCCTGCTCCGAGGTCGCGGCCAGCTCATACTGCTCTCGTCCTTCCTGGAAGCACAACGGAGAGGGGGAAAATGATCAATAAATAAATATGGGACACACTGACAGCCCGATCATCTCAGCTCAAACTCACCATCATTACAGTGCTCATTGGTGGATAAGACTAGCAATGAGCTGTGCTGCCTTCAGAAGAGACAGAAAAAGGCAACTGGGACACAACATAAGCAGCCAGAGTACAACAGGTCCTTTCAACTAAGACACCCGAGGGCTAAGAGATGGGCTTGATCTGATGTTGGGCCAAGTCTGGTCACAGGAAATGAGCTGTTGCTTGAATGTTGCTTGGACAAAAGAAGCTATTTGAGGATGCTACTTTGGGTTTTTGGGAAATTGTGATGACCATTTTACACAATTCTTTGAAATTTTAAACACAGCGAATCAAAAAATTAGCAGATTAATGAATAATGGAACTAATGATGAGGTGCAGCTCTAGCATTATTATGATGATGATGATTATGAAATAACATTAAACTTATTATGTTGGAAAGTTGCAGCTTTCCAGTTCTGTCTCGTGTAACCTTTGTATTAATGTGTAAAGAAAGTAAGTCTCAGTTAACACATTTATTTGAGTGATTATAGGCATTTTTAGATCAGTTGCTCCCAACACTTGTGTTTACTTACGACGCCTCATCACAACTTGCATGTGTCTGTGCCTGATGGCCTCTTAACCCAAGAGTCAACCTGTGTTTTTGGTACTTTCAGGGGCTAACAAAAGAGACCATGCATAACTAACACGCTGACAACTGCTGAGGTGTGTCTGATGCACCGCGAGCACGTCTGATGTCTGACTCAAAATGCCAGAAGACATTTTGTCATCCTGCATCTTTCTGAAGACGCCATGTGGGTCAATGCACTTAGAACCAGAAAAAAAACAAGTAGACACAGCCCAGTCTAGAAGTCTAAAATGGAGAAAAGTGTGGCCTAAATTTGGGGAGACAAACTGCCAAAACAGTGGAAGAAAGAAAAGAGTCACCTCTTTACTGGTTACACAGAGTTAAACTGTGAGAGCAGGAGCCCTGTTGGACGAGCAGACGAGTGATAAAAGTCTTGGATCCTGGCTTTATGGACACCATCTGCCATCACTGCAGAGAGAACTCCATGGGGATCCACTTTTACAGCACTTGCAAAACTTTCTATTGTGCAAGTTGCTGTTTATAAACTACTTCAGTATTAGTCCATTATCTGGTAATTAGACTGAAACTCTGCTTGCTTTGCATTTCTTAATCCTGACTAATCAATGCACAAGTCAAGTCCAGGATGTTAACACAAAAATGTGAATAATGCTCATCACAATTTCCCAGAGCCCAAAGTGACATCATCAAACAACAATCCAAAACCTTCACTTCCTGTCATGAATGACAAAGAAAAGAAGCTTGGAAAAAAAAACAATATCAAAATAACTCTTTCAATCAACTGATTAATTAATCTATCCACTAGTTAACTCTTAATCCTTCAAACCCGTGATTATCACCAACAATCCATTCCCCCATTGGAGGGATCAGTAACACATCAACGAGAAAACCAAAGGGAGGAGCGAGCGCTGTGTGGTTTTCAGTCAGTTGGAAGATAAGTTCTTTTTTTGTTCACATGGTGAGACAGATTAGGCTGCTGGGTGAAAACAAAAAATTCACTTGTTTAACACCCACATTTTGCAGTAATGGGTGTCACTGTGAGCGAGAAAAACACACAGAGCTCCTCTCGTTCACCAGCGGCTTCACCAATTAAATACCTCAGCCAAAGCCCAGAGTGGAACAATAAAACCACACTGGAGTCGTTCACTGGTAATCACACATGGGGAACATTTTGTTGATTTTAAGTCAGACTGTGGCACAGAATCTCTCGCCGGAGGCCGGAAAGACTGTAATTAAAAAGTGTAGATCTCACATAACACTCAGTCACACGTCCTGACAGGGATTGAGGTTGTAAAAATAACGAGGACAAACATTCCAAGAACGAAAATATCCTTAATTTGTGTTTTCCTTCCCTCACTCGACATCTTCTATCGCACCATCAGCTCTGGCACTTGAGCGCAGAGCGACAGTCGGCCTCTCTCCGCAGACGTCCCTTCTCATTATCAGCGGCCACTGTAGCCGACAGAGCAACAAAAGGCCCGAGCGAAGATTGTGTCTGCGAGACGGCTGCGAGCTAGAGGGCGCGTGAGACGGTGACAGAGAGGAGGTGAGATAAGGAGGGAGGAAGAGGACCAGCGGGGGTAGAAGTGAAATTTAAAAAGCCCCTAAAAGATGCAAGCCACAGTAAGAGCTATGAAAACCACACGGCAGTAAACAAATCATCTCCTATCTGAGCTGATATGGGATTGAAAATCTCCATCCTGCTGCAGGTATAATCAGGTGAGACAGCACCTGTATGAGCCGACACTTGGTTCACAGACACCCCACCTTGAATAAATTACATCATCCAGATGGCCGGCATAGCAACTCCTGATATAAGTTTCACAAGGTTATGAACATCCTTCGTTCAGACAGTCAACCAAAAGCATAAACTATCCCCAGATACAAACCACCAATTTAAAGTCACTCCATGTAAAATTGTGGAAAATTCCATCATAATTTCCCAGAGCCCAAACTGACATCTTGAACTTGCTTCTTTTGTCCCACGATCAGCATCCAGATGTGCAATAAACATGATGAACGTGGAGGCTTGTTCTCACAGAGAGAGAGAGAGAAAGTTAAACCTCTGTGTGTTCAGGCAGGTAAACGGAGATCGCAACACAAGAAGCCAACATCGATTAACGGTTCAGGCTCATCTATAATTCAGACGTGTACAGGGATCAGAGGTGTTAGCATGTTTCTAGTTGCCGAAAGACCGAGTGACTACTAATGAGCCATTTGTCTCCGATGCAACACCACAGCATGCAGCCGCCATTTTGAAAACCCTTCAGAAGTCGATGTATTGGACAGAAAGTGTGGATCATCCACTATGGTGTGACCAAATATGGACATCCTGCACACAGGCCCAGTCATGGAAATATGCTAACTAATATAGTTTTTCTTCTGCATTCGCCTTTTCAAGTTTCCCAGGGAGTCATCAGAGCAGAGTGTGTGATCCCAGCACATGTTGTTATTGTTGCTCGAGCCCCCTGGCCAGCTAAGCTGGGAAAACACCGAGTCTGGTTCTGGATCACTGCGGCCAGATCCTGGCCTCTGGACCCCCGAGGGCCCCCAGGGGCCATCTGGCTTTCGGCAAATAATTCACAAACAGTGGTCCTGAAGTTGGAACGCAGAGTTGTTTCCAACAGACTCCAGACATGACAGATATTATTATCCATTAGAACACTTGTGGTTTGTTTGAGCCTCATTTAAACACTAAGATATTATATTCATTGTTTTCTGTTTATGTGTAGCTTAAAATGACAGAGGGTCTATCAGAAAACAATAAATGAGCCACAGCAGCAATAAAGCAGCGCTGGAGGAAACAGGAGGGCTCATAAAGCTTGTACAGTGACTGTAAGGCCTGTATATCTGCAAGATCCAACCAGCTGATAGTTCAAGTGCACCACCGCCAGTAAACAAACACAGACAGAGGAAATACCAGAACTGAAGAGTTAAATCATTTCAGGACACATTGTCTTGATAAGAGTGGATATTCACACGTTTAAACTCAAACTGCTGCTTCCTGTTCTGGAAAGCTGATCCCACATTGGACCAGAGCTTGTTTACATCCTGACAGGCAGCTCCGAGCCGCTGCACAGTCGCCCTGCGTCTGCTCCTCACGTTTCCTTTAGGAGACGGAACAAAGTGAAAAGTGAAGTGACCTGACTGAGCTGTCTCAAACTGTGGCCAACTCTGATTTCTCCCTTTGCCAC
Organism: Centropyge bicolor; assembly: GCA_037975185.1. Taxonomy (NCBI): domain Eukaryota; kingdom Metazoa; phylum Chordata; class Actinopteri; family Pomacanthidae; genus Centropyge; species Centropyge bicolor. The sequence continues at coordinate 3,624,457 of JBBMOC010000029.1, forward strand.
ACAACCAAAACTCTGTCTCTCACCCGCTCAGTTTATCCACTCACAGATTATTCCTGTACTTGAAGTGGCATTGAAATCGTATTTCTATCTCATCTGATAAACACAAACAGTGTTAACAAGCTCTTTCCTGATAAGCAGGTTAAAAATATCTTGGGCTATACATCATGTGGCACTTGAACTAAAAACAAGCGGGTGACACATCTCCGCCCTCAGCTACAGCAGCTTGCCTTTAGTGTGATTCAGTGTGAAGCCTCAACCCGCTTTAACCACTGTCATGACTCTCATTAGTATGTGGAGTTGCACATGCAGTCATTCATCCTAAGCTCGAAACATCCTCAAGGGAGAGTCCCCATTTGATGACACGGTATCACTCTTAACTAACTAGTCCATGACAAGTTTTAGTCGTCTTCCTCATCTTGTACAGAAATGAGTCGACCTCACTTCCTTCTTGACATGCGACAGCTCTTCAGAGATCACTGCCACTGGTGTGTGTTCCACCTGCACTCGTGCTCAGTCTAACGGCATCTCCAGGCTATGACCTCACACAAATCAGCTCAGACAGGTAACAGGTGTCTGCCACAGACATCGACCTTGGCTGGCGCACCAGTCTGAACTGTATTTGCATATTTAGCCACCAGCATGTCCTTTGTCTTCACACCGATCATGATCACATCCACAGTATTTTTTTTAGAAACTGCATGCAGTTTATTTAATATCTGTCTCCTTCTACCTGTCAATATCTAGTAAAAGCATGAAATTATCTATTTGGAGATTCTGTTTATTTATACGACACCATGGTGTGCATATTTTCTGATGTTGATTTGGCAACATTACATAACAGCCCAGCTACTTTCACTAATCATTATATGAAATGATATCACCCATGTTTGACTTTTTTTTAATGCAGCTCTGTTTCTCAGATAAGACACATTGTTCTCCCACGAGAAAGTAAACCCCAACCTTGAGGGGGAGCGTTCAAGGTCAGCATCAGCACCTCGGAAGCAACGCGAGCGGGAGGATTATATATATGACAGAAAAACAAAATCAAAGTATGAGGAGGAACAAAGGGAGGGAGGGTGAGAGGAGGGCAGGGAGAGGAGAAATGGAAGGATGCTCCAGAGCAAAGAGATGACAGAAGAAGAAGAGTGTTTGCTGCCGCGATGGAAAACAAACAACATGACAGGCTGGTGTGGATCGCTCTCGGTCACACACACACACTCACACACACTCACACACACTCACACACACACACACACACACACACACACACACACACACACACACACACGTACACACACACACACGTACACACACACACACACACACACACACACACACACACACACACACACACACACACACACACACACACACACACACAAGCCTCCTGGACAGAGAACAATGGGCCTTTGTACGACTTCCATAAAATCTGCATCAAAAACACAAACAAAAGGCTCAGAAATCTTTTCATGTGACTGTTAAGACCGCGGCCATGTGGGCTACTTTATCCGGCAGTGAGGCCGACCGACGCTGCATTGTCCTCAGCCTTTGTGGAGATTTGTGGGAATTTCGAAATGGACTATGATCGAGCAACAAGACTTTCCAAAAATGTCACTTATTCATTGTCCCCGTGTTGTCGTGGAAGTGTCAACCAGGCTCCAGCTAAACCTGATCACAGTTCTAGTTTTAGCTCTCGTTCAGTTATACCAGTTCCAGTGTCGTTTGCATGAGTGAACGAATTCCTGACTGAATCTTCAAAAGTTGCAGAGCTTGATCAGGAAACTGAGTGAAAGTTAACTGGACTCTTGGTTGAAGAGAGAATGAGGAAATAAGTATCAAGAAGCTGCTGAAGAGAAATCAAATAGCTGAATGAACGAGCCCCTGCGAATAGCAATGAAACCCCCCAAAAAACAAGAATGTCCGAGGCCTCTCTCCCCCCATTTTCTCTCTCGCCTGAGAGAACAACGTCCCCGAAGGCTCAAACGAACATCAGAAGAGAGCGTTCGGTCAAGCGGCCGCATATTTTAAAGCACACACTTTTTTTACAGGCAGACTTGAATTCCTACGAACAGTCCTTCCTAGCGCCAGGGTCTTTTGCCAGATACACAAGCTGCTCATTCAACTGTGCCGAGACACACACACATACATAGACACACACACATACACACTCCTGGGACTTTGCCCGGTTGCTACCAGCGACTATTGCCACACCTCTAGTGATATGTGAATGGACAGAGTCAAGTGTTGTAGCCCTCCTCCCCTCTTTTCTCCCTCCTCCTTCCCATGTCCCCCTTCTCTCTCTCTCTCTCTCTCCCCCCTCCCATTTCTCTCCCTCCTCCTTTATTCTTTCACTTCCTCCAACTACCCCGGTTTTCTGTTGAAACAGAGAAAAGAAAGTGTGTTAATTTACGCGGGCTCGTGTTTAACACTCTCTTCACGTCCTGTGCAACTTTCAGCTTTCTCCTAACGGAACAAAAGTGGATGAATGAATCAATGCGGCTCCTTGTTGGGAACTTGGTGGGCACTTCTCTCCTGCCAGGGTGACGCACAACACCCCTGAAAGGAAAAGATTACAAAATGCCACCATCCTGAGAAAAAGCACTTCTTAAAATGCATCATTCTTTTAACCATAATCTGTCACTTTCCGAGTTTTACCTGTCCCTACAAATTCAATTGACAGTGCTTTTGTTAATGCACATGACGTGAATGTGATGATCTACCTCTTGAAATTTGCAGGAAAAGAGTTCAAAATACAAGAGTTGACATTTCTCTGCACTATAATGTCTGCTAAGCTTAAATGGAAAAGCATCACTTATAAGTTTGAAAGGCTGAGTTGTACACATCCATCAGTCTGTTTTGGTAGCCTGACTCCTCCTGAACCAAACGCATGAGAAAAAACAGTTGAGATTGCCTCTAAAATGAATGCAACTCCATCCTATCTCTCCCTTTTGGCGCCTTTCAAGTAGATCTATTAGTGCATTTGGAAATCATTGACATAAATCTTTCAGCCTTTATATGCAATCCCGCTCCGCGCTGCTCGCTATGGCTGCTGACACAGATGAGCTTTTAAGGCACTTAAAATTTCATGAACATAAAAAAAAAAAAAAAGAAATATCAGCTTTCATCGAGCCACCATCCTCTGCCAAGAACACACACACAATTACTTCATTGAAAGCTTTGTGTTACTTGGATTCGTAGCAATGCTAATTCCTCATATATCAAAGTGGGAATAAACATCTTTTTTTTTTCACATCAAGATAAATCGTTCTCTATGTGGGGAAAAAAATCGAGTCACTTAAGAGCAGGCAACCTGGAGCTGCTCTGGACTAGAATGAATGAAGCAGTAAATCAATGGCTCTTTTTTCCTCTTTCAGGCCGTAGCCACACCTCCATGACATTAACTGGCCAAGACACCACAGCTACAAGTTGCATCATTTCCTCAGGAGGGGGAAAAGCTGAATGTGTCAGATATTTAAAGCTGCCTTGTTGTTGGAATCACATGAGCAAACTATGCAGCGCTGGAGATCATGACATGTCTTTCCTCCGGCGTGGACAGTGTCATGTTTCCTCACGTAGGAGATGAGCGGTCAGAGGCAGAGGAACAGTGCGCTCTGGAGTTTTGTTATTTTTAATGCGAACGTTCCACTTTTGCTGAGCAACAGGCTCGCAGTGAAAGTTCAAAGTGCTGCCACAGAAAACAGAAATCGCACGGCTCAAGCTGCTAAGCCAAACAGAGGCAGAGACGGGAAGGGATGGCATGTGAAAGAGAAGGGGGGGGGCAGGAAAGAAAGCAAAGAGAAACAGTGCAAAGATGGATGAAACAAGGTACAAACAATGAGGCGAAGGGAATTACAGACTGGAAAAAAAAAGAAGGATGGAGTGAGCGTGAAAAAGAGAGAGAAAGAGAGAGAGAGAGAGGGAGTACACTGTGTTCTGTCACAGACAAGAGGTGGTGTGTGACAAAAGCTCCGGTTAATACACAATGACTGCCAAGCGGAAAGAATGTTAAATCCTCAGAGAGAGCGGGAGAGAGGGAGCGAGGGAAGGAAAACAGGTACAAACAGAGAGAACAAGAGGGAAACAGACTGTAAAGAATGGATGTGAAGGTGGAGTCGGGCTGCCCCTTTGGTGGAGATTAAAAGTGGCCGAGGGCTGACATCCCGGGTCAGTTCACAGTGGGAAGAACAGTGTGAAGAGTCCTCACCGGGACATGGGAGGCTTGCTTTATGGTTCAGTGTTGCCATCTGTGGCAGCTGAAGAGACAGGTCCTGCTTTGGGGGATTTAACTTCCTCTCACTTACACATCCTTTTTTTCTTTGACTTTTTCCACCAAATGAGCTGTTGAAGAACCAGCCTGTGTTTCCACCAGCTTTGAATGACTGTGAATGCATCATTAGGAGGGTGTTGCAAAATGCACTATGCAACTTTTTAGGTTCCAAAACCAAAATTCTTTTTAGTCAAAATGCTCCAAACAGTTCAAAATTAGATGCATGAACCAGATTGGAACCAGCTCCATGTTGGTGGAAAAAGGGTATAAGTGAAGAAAAGAAGAGCAAATTTTGGCTACTCAACTCAAATCTCTCCAAAGATGATATATGACATGATGTGCACACTTTGCAATATGATAAAATAAGGAAAACACCAGAGTATGGGCATATATAATGAGTATAGGGACCTTAAACAAGAGATGCACCTTGATAATCTGTCCATTTAAATTTATCATACTTTTAAAGTGTGCAATTCATGAACAAGCTTAACTCAAAACCTCTCATTTATTGGTTTAAACCCACCATCACTGCGTCAAAACATGCACCTGTTTTCACTCTCCACATCTATTAACACCTCAAACACGGATGTCCTACATGATCCCATCTATTTTGCCTGTTGCAGTTGTGCAGATATACTGTTGTTGACACTGGCAGGAACATTCCTTTACAGGGGAAATTGTGTGTAATGAGTTAAGCATTACAATGTTTTTAATCACTGCCGACTCATCACTAAGCCAGTCAGAGAGGGACAAAACAGAGAAGGTTGAGTCAGGTAGTGTTATGAAATATTTAGTTGGATTCTCCCCCATCGGCCTCCTGTGAGTTTGACAGCTGTCTCCCAGTTCCTGCCCTGCATCGCTGCCCAGTTCACCAGTCAGAGGAGAGACTGGTTAGAGAGGGGAGGTTGCATCACCATATTATTTACCTAAATACAAACAAATGCTTAAGTTTCTTGCCCCTCTCAATCTCTGCGATGGATCATTCATCAGAGTAAATAATGCATGTTGCACTTTGAAAATTGATCAGTTTTCAGCCCCACCCCAGCCTCTTTTCTCCCTCGCTATCACGTCTGGGAGCCAAGTTGCTCAACGGTGGCAATGCGGCAACTGGTGCCTCTTGGCTCCCCCTAATATCACCCCCCCCCCTCCCTCCACCTCCCCTCTGCGAAGCAATCAATCTCTCCCCTCGCTCCTCTCAGCTCACTTGCCTTTTTTTCCCCCCGTTTATTGCACTGTGCTGCCGATGTGATGAGAAAACACTGAAAAGCATAAAAAGGGCAGTGAAAGGGTAATCTCATATTAGAAATGAGCGGGAGGTGCGTGTCCAAAACACGAGGGGGGGACTGGAAAAAAATAATCATCGCTGCTAGACTCCTCTCATACCTGAGCTCCTTCTCACTGCCCTGATTCTTCTCCATTACAACAAAACAACTTCTCATCCTCCCTCTCCTCCCCCTCCACCTCTCTCTTCCTCGCACCAGGAAAGCTCTGTAGTGGCGATTATCTCTTCCAAGTCTAGCTATTTGTCTGTGCCAGCGCTGAATGTATTGAAGAAGAGGAGGACTGGAGAGGGGGGGGAGGAAAAGGAGGGGAGACGCAGTGGGGAAGTGGAGGGAGGTTGGATGGGGGCAGGGCATGGCTTTCATCACATATGGGAGAAAGGAAAAAGAAAAAACAGCAGCAGCCAAGAAGGCGAGGAAGAGCGAGCAGAGATTTTCAGAATCAAGCGTCATGGAGAAAAGGAAGAAAGACTGAATGAGCCATTCTGCTTCACATCTCCCGCCAGATCTCTCTCGGTCCATCTTTCTCTCCCTTTCACTCCCTCCATCCGACTCTCCATCCCTCGCAGGCTGAATCTATAATGAGTGTTTCTATTGCGCAGCATGGCAGGGTGTGGCGACCACTGATATTTCATACAACAGGGTTCAATTTCATCCTTTACAATATAAGTTAGTGGAGGATAACAACTGTGCTGTGTCTAAAAATCAAAATGAGACGCAGATTAATAACAGAAGAGCTGCTACTGGGTGTAAACACATTCTTCTTTTTGCCTTTAAAGGATGTGAAAATCTTAATAACATAATGATATTTTATGAGAAAAGAGAGGATGTGAATGAAAACAGATCACACACAAAAAACATGTGAAACCAAAGACTCTTGCAGAGGGAAAGAAAAACCTCATATTACAATGTTTATGGGCAACTTTCAGATTATAATGACATGTGATATGACTATTCTAATTGTAAAATCAATAATGTGTCAATAATGCATTAGAGCTAATTGGTGCAGATTTCCTATTTTCATGACATGATATCCAGGCTGAAGATCGAAGACAGTGATCAAAATCTTCTTCTATATTCTTTCTCACAACTACAATGCATTTTTGAATATGTATTATGCAAGAGGTGCAAAGATGTGACTCCAGATAAGTTGAGGATTCTTGGTCACAGAGCTGCAGAAAAATCTCCCAGCAGAGGAAAAACGTGGGTTGGACTTTTTTGAACACATCCCTCCCACTGGCAAAGCCATTAAACCCAGAACATACAGCTGCATTTTAACAGCAAAATGATGCAGAATAACAAGACTTCTTGCAAAAGACAGAGGATCAGTGATGATCGATGTCGTTCATACATGTTATATTTGCAGGAAATACACGTGTTGCATAAGTATTTTGGGGACTTTTTTCGACTCCAGCCTCCAGCAGCCTCTCAGCTCTCTGTTGTTTTTCCGCAGCTAAAACCGTTAGCTAGCAAAACTTTGACAAACCAAGCGTCTAAAACATCCGTTAATGAAACCGGAAACCGCGTAAAAACACTGACAAACATCTTATGAACCGATGTAAACTCGTTTCTTTGGAGCTACTTTCTTCTGCCGGGTGAAACAACCGAGTCCACGTTGGTGAAAAAGACGGAAGTTGACAGTGTTTTGAGAGAGAAACGGAGGCTTTATCTGAACACATGTGATCCTCCATCTTCATCCTCATGAAGGAAAACCACTTGTTTGAATGGTGAACTTTTTAAAAACTGCCCTTTTCCAGCTCACATCTCAACATGAACAACATTAGCATGAAGTCAGAGAAGGTATTTATACTCACCCCTCGTCCCATGGTGGCCAAAATGTGGACTTTCTTCCCAGTTCAAGTAAAAAAACAAAAAAACACCTTAAAAATTATGTACAATAAAAAAAATATTAAAACAAAACCAAACTCCTGGATGTGATCGTTATCTTTTTTCTCTTTTTTTTAATTTTTATTTTTATATCTTTTATTTCTTCCTCAGCACGTGTCACTCCTCCAGGACACACATCCGAGCTCGCGAGCCGCCGCGTTAGACGCTCCAGTACTTATAGACGGCGTTGTGACGTCACCGCCGTTCGCCATGGTAACCCCACGGATGGGGGGGCGGGGCGTCCTCCATGATTGGACGCAGCAAAACACTCACACACATATGACTTAAACATGGATGGACAACATTGATAGAAATAAATAAATAGAGGAATAAATACAAATATGAGAAATTAAAGTAATTAACTATATAATTATATAATATTACAGGAAAACGTCTTGTTATTGGGAAAAATAAAACAGAGTAATGCAAGAAATAATGTGTTAAATGTGATATATCAATATATTTATATAATGGATAGCTTGACATTTTAAGAAAGCTAATTAGCTTAGCTTGGGGGGGAGGCCATGCAGTATTACAGGATGTATTAGTACAGGAAAATATAATTTAGTTTAAGAGAGAAGATACACATTTTTCCCACAATGCACATCACACACAAAACATCTTAACAGACTGACTGCATAACCCCCGGCTGTTATTATATTATATTATGTTATATTATATTATAAAGGAGTGGTTTGAAATTTTGTGAAAGCTCAAAACACAAAGCAGGTTCTGTCCAAAATCTGCCTGTCAGGGTTCAGACGACATGATATCAGCCTGATTATAGTCCGATGGAGCAGATGGTGGGGGTCTGTTGTTGTTGCCTATATTTACCAGACAAAATATGAAAATGACATCTTCTCACTTCTCTCTCAGCAAATTCCCCAAAATGTGCAAGCATTGCTTTAAATTTCAACTGCTCTGCTGTCAAAACAGAGCCACCTCCCACCTTACCCTACCACACACACACACACACACACACACCTTCATCTACACCTCACCCGGCTTAACAGCTGGGTTCCTAGAAACCTCCTTTCCCCTGCTGCTTTGACAAGGTTGTTGCGTGCAGATAGCGGGCAGCCAACTTTCTGAACCCACGGCTTCTAAATCCAGAGCTGCAGAAGCTGATTTATCTGTGCAACACTGCCATCGTTGTACTATGGACGGACTACACAGTGCGTTATCATGCCAGCAATGGATCTGACACCATTCGACAAACAAGAACAGACCATTCAATCGTTTCATGTAGAATAATGTGCTGCTTGAGATTCCACAGCATGTGTCGACCCCCTTTAGCTCTGGGGCCCCCTGAAAGTATTCCCCCTCTCCCCCTGACGAGCAGATCCCCTGCCCTTTGTTTCCTCTCACATATTTCTCTGCCTTCACTGTCACTGAACCTGAGTCCCTGCTCGCTCCGGGATGCTCCCTGACACTTCACACCCCCCGCAGAGATAGAAGGTGGACAGACGGGGGGGAAGGCATTGATTATCACATTGCAGCTGTGCTTGCAACTTCAGCTGTACTGTTCCCCAGCACCATTATGGCCATTTGAATCCGTTCCAGGAGCTCTTAAACCCTTTCATCCCACAACACAAATGAGAGATTTGGTCTTTCATCCCTGGATCTGAGCCTGAAGCCACAAACATTCAGCCACTTGTTGTACGTAGACAGATGAGGACTTTTACCTGCATCATGCAAACCTGCACCAGAGACTCATATGTCAAAGATTTCCAAAGCACAAAACCAAGCATCCTCTACATTATAATAGATTCTGTTTTGTAAGCGACCTCTTCAGCCGTGAAGTCGACCCGGGTCAGGCAGGATGAGCCCGCCATTGGAGTGCTATTGCACCCCGATAGGCAGACTGTGTCACTCGCCGTCTGGCTCCTTGTGTATTCTAATAGACCTTATCAGCTGGACCGGAGAGCGCTCTGCATCAACTGACAAGATAAACCTGAGATAGATCAAACAGCGACGGGTGAGATTTCGCAACATTGGTTTCATCTGCAAACACACACACTCATCATCGCATCCCCTCTTCTGTATATTTACGATGCAAAACACCAAATATGCACAGAATAAACAAAACCACAAGTGGACTTAGGTCGCAGATGGACACACAGCAGCAAGCCCTGGCATCGAGGGTGCATGTGTGTGTATGCTCATACATGTGCATGTGTATGTGCATGAAGAGTCTATATACTGTATATTTTGTTTTGGCGGGTGCATTCACATCCATGCATGTGCGATCAGTGTAGCTCGCGTGTTGCCAGTGTTGCTCTATAAATAGCCTAGATTTTATTTAGATGTCGGTGAGAGGGAGGGGAGTTAGGAGGGGGCTCTCAAATGGGTTGCCATAGCAACAGGCACGTTCAGGGGCCTGGCTTGTGAACGAAGGATGAAGGCATGATAATGTTGGTGTCTGTCTGCTGCCTCGCTTTCTCTCTCTCTCTCTCTCTCTCTCTCTCTCTCTCTCTCTCTTCACCCACCCCCACCCGTCTCCGCTCAATCCATCTCATCTGAATTGCTTCATCGGCATGACAGTTCATCAGGAAAAACATTAACAAAAGCCACAACAGTTCATGCTTTCAAACTAGAATAAGATGATTAATCACATCTCTTGAAGATGCAACAAAACACCAATATTTGTTGCTCTCATGCTCTTTATCGCCTCGACTCACTTTTCTCACCATCCATCAACCTCATATTTTTTCCTCCCCATCTCCTCCACATCCCTCCATCCTTTTGTCTGCAGACTCTCGCCTCTCTGTCTTACACTAGCACCCTCTGCTGTAAAAGAAATCACCTGAGGAGTCGGAGGGCTGGCTGGTTGGACTGTGCAACCGTTCAACCTGAAGCAGCATTTTCTCTAATCACAATCCATCATTTTTGGTGATATTCTGCCTAAGAGTTGTGCCCAAGTGTGTGTGAAGCGGGCCATCTGTGACCAGGTTGGTGTGATGATGCTACGTACACACACACATAAGAGGGTTTGAGGGAGAAGGGGGGCGTTCATAATGACCAGGGTAAACACAAAGTAGATAGCACTAGAGTGGACTCAGTTAATTTTCACTGAGGGCCTCTTTGCATTAGTGGTCAACAGAGCAATCCAATGCAAACACTGGCCCTTGGGATAATGCTCACACACACACACACACACACACACACACACACACACACACATACACAGCTCTGACATGCTTTTTGTAGGTAAGAAAATCCTGGGAAAATAAACCTTAAAAAAAGGTCAAATCTAGTGTAGCAGCAGATGACATAGACATGATTAGCGTATTAATTGATAAGTCAATAAAGAGAACAGTCAGTTACTTAGTTTAGTCACAAGCAAACAAAGCAAATCTAACACTTAAATGAAATTAAATTTTCCATTTTTCATATAGTAGAATTGTTAAATATTGGTGCACATTGCAAAAGAGCATCATCCAAAACATCCAATTTCCTTTTGCAATCTCTATTTTTTTTTTCAACATAAGTGTATTTTAAATGAATGTCCCCTTATGAACTCTTCTTATCAGACCCCAGGACTGAAGTTTAGGACCTATTGAGGTGGATAATCCCCCTGCATGGGTCACTAGCCCTGACTCACTAGTACATACCTAGTGAACCTTGAAACAACATCCTGCATCCAATCCCTGAAAATGCTGTTTTTATCCTTCCCTTGTCAGAGAAAAGCAAAAGAAACAAACTTCCAAGCAGCCTCTACGTACAATGGTACGGACATGTTTTATTGTGAATGACATATACATCAAGATATTCTTAATTTATCCATGCTTTGTGTTTGTTTTGGGGTCTGACCGTCACGTCAGACAAATATGTAACATGGCAGTAAATAACGATGAAACACTGACTTCACCCTCCGTGTGTGTGTCGTGTGGACTCAGTAGTATGTTTCCTGCTCCACCCAACCTAGAAACCAAAGGAGACAGAATTAGGGACATGGTTTTTGGGATGTTTTGCCTCACATTCCAATCAAAATAAGGGACATCACAGGACGGCCAACTCGGCTGTGACCTTTGACTTTGCACTCTCGCTACAGGATGATATCATCCCTCGTGATGGCTGACAGTGACTGATGGTTGAAGAAATAATTCCAGATCGGGGAGCCCGAGCAGAGACACGTCACTGAATTTAGAGCTGCCCTGACTTCCTTGATGATGCCATTAAGAGCTATGTCCTGCAGGGACATGGGGGTTGTGGCATTTCTGTCTTGCAGTTGCTCATGAGATGATGATATCATCCTTGAGACTGTACATATGACTGAAAGGAGAAGCTGATCCTGTAGCTCAAACAACAAGGAACTGTGGTTTGGGGCAGATCCAATCAAATAAAACTGTATTAGAAGTCAGCACAAGTCCAAGATGTGGATGCCTGAATTTGTTATTTAATAGGCTCCACTGAGCCCAAAGCTGAATTTTATTTTGATCCTGAAACACTGTCAGGGTTCAATATAATCTGGATGACAGTTTGAAAGATTTTAGTTTGAGTAATTTTATTCAAATGAATCCTCAAAATATGAACTTGTTTTTGGAATCATTTCATTCATTCACAGTTGTTTGAATATGTGTCAGTTTAACTTGTCTTTTCTGTCTGATTGTGGCACATTATTCACCATGGATGGGCAATGGGATGCTCACTGATCTGTGATGTGGGGCTCAGATGTAGCAGACCCACCCACACACACACACACACACACTCATACAAACACAGCTGCACCCGAGCCAGCCCTGCATACAGGTTCTGCTCTGCTAGAACGAGGCGCTAACAAAGGCAGGGTTGAGGGTTCAAATCCCACCGGGCCCTGCCATCTGCCACAGTTCACTGGTCTGTGTGGAGACGCAGTTGTGGCAGGGATGACAGACACAAAGACAGACAAAAAACAGACACACACACCTCAGGCTAAACACACACACACACACGCCTTGCTAACACACCCCTGCTCTCTGTATTACACATCACACTGTACATCATGACTTCAGAAGCAGTGAAGATGATCTTACCGCCTGGGTTGCGTCTGAGGATATATCTTCTGGCTTCATCATAGACGAAGATGAGGAGGGAGTAGGGGAAGGCACAGAACCACCAACATGGCCTAAAGGACGGACAGACAGACAGAGATTGAGCCACAGCTGGAATGTGACAAGAGAGACCAGAGCGCTCTTCACAGGCCTGTTGAAGAGGAGTCAGGAAGTAATACCAGTACAGACGGTTTTATGGCTTCATGGTTTGTTGAAGGTTCTCTGAGAGCCCTTGAAAAGCTTTGGGGGCGAACGTTAGAGCTGAGGACGTTGAGAGTCCTCTCTGCAGACGGCAATGACACCGTGGAAAATCACCCATAATGCACTGTGATTTTAAGTGATACTCATGAGATTTTTTAAAATTTGAAATCTAAAATTGCCAATCAAATCAGGAAGACAAAGGAGAGACAGAGAGGAGGTTAGTCATCCAAAGAGAGAGAGTGAGGAGCTTGAGGAAGAGGAGGAGACAGAAGCAGGAGTAAGAGGGAGATGAAAACAATAACGAGGAGAAGAAGATCTCAGGTGCATGTGAAACTTCTGAGCTAATGAGCTTAACATGCCCTCACGGCTTTCTATTTTCCTCTGCCGGCAAAGAATCTCATTAGTGCTGCAGCTCTTCTGCTTCACTCTGCCTCTGAAGTGGAAATCAGTGGTGACACTAGATAATATCCACCTTTTTTTTTTAAACAAGATAATAAAACCAAAACAGACTTGGCTCAAACTTCATCATGCGGGAATCCGAGGAAAACAATGTCAGAGCAGAGGCTGCGTCGACTGACAAGGAGCTCAATTAGTAAATTAACAGATTTCATGGATTAACAATTTGATAAAACAACTGATACTGTGCTCATAATTTCCCTCACAAACAGGAAACAAAACAGTATTTACATGGAAAATGAGACCATGCCATGTGCATATTGTATAATTCAAATCCTGGGAAGCTTATCACTCTATCAGAGATAACAGAGAGCAGATATTTTTCTACACTCAGGGTTTGAGTTCAGCATCATTCCTGAGTGTAAAATCATCAACATGGGTGTATCACTGTGTGTGTTGTACTCACTTGAGAGGATACATTCTGAGGGCTACGTCCATGCCCGGGCAGTATGACAGGAAGGCAGCCAGCGCTGTCTCCTCAAATAGACCAAAGATGAGGATACGGTTCCTGTGGGAGCCAAGAGTTTCCACAGTTAGAACAGCCGGACTAATACTTGCATCAACCTGGGAGCAACGTGTCGCATGTCTCTGTATGAACATACTTCATTCCTTGCTGCAGGATGGAGTTCCTCCTGGTCTTACAGATGATCAGATCGGCCCACTGCACGATGACGATGCTGACGAAGAAGGCTGTGTGGCAGGTGAACTCTACGATCTTTCTGCTCTGGTACGTCTGGTGGGGAGAATGTTCAAAAAAGATTGGCACATTTTCTTCCTCTATTCTTCCCTTGAAAATGATTTTGATGTATTAAAAACATTACTGACCCACTGCTGTCCGTAACTGTCTTCCAGGTCATTTACGTATTTGTCGTCCCACAGCACTCTGATCCCCAGCAGGTCGTAGGGGAGGAAGCCATTTTCGGCCAGGATCACAAAGTATGTGAAGAACCCAGCTGTGGCCTGCATCATACCTGACAGAGAAGAAGAGCAGGTTCACTTTTTACTACTTCATCATCTGTCTGTGTATGCATCCATCTGAGGGTAAAGTCAGGCCTTAAGACAGACGTTCCTTTCCCACAAGACACCTAATTCCTGTTGCTTACCGATCTGTCCGTAGGCTATACTGATGAGCCTTTCATTCACCAGTTTATCTGTTTTGGGGTTTCTGGGCTGTCTCTTCATGATGTCACTCTCAGCTGCTTCATAAGCCAGGGAGATGGCAGGGACCTGGGAGACAACAAGCAGATAAAAAGTAAATTCACATGATGTGTCTGTTGAAAATCTGTCAGGTTTGATCTTGCAATGATGATGTCAAGAAATTAGGTTATATGTTAAAAAAAAACTCGCCATGTCAGTTCCCAGGTCGATACAGAGGATGGTGACGGTTCCCAGGGGCAGAGGGATGTTGGCGATGATGAAGAGGAGGAAGGGTGAGATCTCAGGGATGTTACTGGTCAGAGTGTAGGCGATGGACTTCTTCAAGTTGTCAAAGATCAGACGGCCTGAAAAAGCCATTTAGAAATTGTGAGTAAAGTGAAAAAATCGCACTTCCAGGTTTCTGCAGGCATCAGCTTTGGTGTAAGTTTTACCTTCTTCCACTCCAGTCACGATGGAGGCAAAGTTGTCGTCCAGCAGGATCATGTCGGCCGCCTGCTTGGAGACGTCGGATCCAGCGATACCCATAGCTACACCGATGTCGGCCTTCTTCAGAGCTGGAGAGTCGTTCACACCGTCACCTGTCACGGCCACAATGGCTCCCTGCAGAGAGGCGAAACAAAAAAGTCAGCAGTCTAATCCCAGTTTGTGTGTGAAAATGTCTTCAATTGTCTGATGCTGACCTGTCTCTGGCAACCTTCCACAATGATCAGTTTCTGCTGAGGGGAGGTTCTGGCGAAGACGATTTCAGTGTGGTGTTTGAGCACGTCGTCGAGCTGCTCTGAGGTCATGTCTTTCAGCTCACCGCCGTGGACAACACAGGCCTTGGCATCCCTGAGGAGGAGATCACAGCAGCGTTAGGAGGACGGTTGTAATCATGGCAACACAAAAGAGAATAATGGGGAATGGACAAAGTGGGAAAACAGGAAATTCCTTTAAAAATAGACAGCAGCAGCCTTGACACACCTTAAAGAAAAAATGTGGCATCATCAGCAAAAAGTTTTATTTAGAATAAAGGGAATTATTATATTTTCAGGAGCTGCTAAAATTTCATCATAGCTACAAACAATCATACATTTTTAACATTTAAGAGTCACATGGGACAGGATAGGTAAATATTTTGGAAAGACGGGTGACATTTTTCATCAGTTATTAAACAGGAATTTTAAAAGGAGACCACCCAGGATGAGAGTAAACTTGCTGATGAAGAAATAGACAAGCCAACAGGTCACAGACTCTCTCACAGATTTATTTATCTGCAGTGAAATAATGGTAAAAGCCTTTTTGGCTGAGCAGATTGCAGTCTCTCGTTAGCCAACGCTGATTTAATTTTGCTTTATTAGTACAAGCATTAGGACGAACTACCTCAGAGAGAGAGACGTGTTGAGAAAGAAGACTTCATAAAGCCACTGCTCGTGCATGAAAATCATTTTAAACATTTTGTTCAGCTGCTGAAATTTATATGATCTTAACATTGAGTGAAAAAAAAGTGTGAGGTTTAGAAAGTGAACTGACCTGGGGTTGACCTCTGAGATTGGGACGTTCAAGCGGGCAGCAATGTCTTCAACAGTCTCGTTGCCTTCAGAGATGATACCCACACCCTTGGCAATAGCCTTGGCTGTGATGGGATGGTCACCTGTGACCATGATAACCTGATGGAGAAGAAGTTAAGAACATTAATGTTTAGTATAAAAAACTTGCATCACATTTTCAGCAAAAAAGTGAAATTGAAGATATGGGCTTCCATGACAAGTGAGTGCACTAATTACAGATAATTCAACTGTGGAAAAAAATAACTGCACTCTTTGCAGCTTTTCAGAAATTTGGATTATCAGATGTCCACTTTAGCCCGGGATGCATATTTGTGATTGTGGTTTTGGTCTTGAAATTATACATATTTCAGATTCAGAGTTACACACCTTGATTCCAGCACTCCTGCATTTGCCCACAGCGTCGGGCACGGCAGCACGAGGGGGGTCGATCATGGACATGAGGCCGATGAAGCACAGCTTCTCAGTGGGGAAGTTCACCTCCTCAGTGTCGAAAGCAAAGCCCTCTGGGAACTGGTCAT
The DNA here is from genome assembly GCA_037975185.1 of Centropyge bicolor. Lineage (NCBI taxonomy): Eukaryota > Metazoa > Chordata > Actinopteri > Pomacanthidae > Centropyge > Centropyge bicolor. The sequence continues at coordinate 3,640,807 of JBBMOC010000029.1, forward strand.
CAGCCAGGTTGTAGTGGCAGAAACCTGAGCGAGACAGAAAAAAACGCTGGTCAGGAGATCACAGATTTGTTTTTAGTCATTAACTAATCAAAGAAAGGATGTAGCTATAGGATGGAGTGGTGTTGTACCCAGCACTCTCTCTCCAAGTCCTCCCAGCTCAACATATGCGTTCTGGAAAGCGTCTTTCATCTCATCGTCCAGAGGCTGCTCTTTGCCGTGGATCATGATGGAGGAGCAGCGGTCCAGAATCCTCTCTGGGGCTCCTTTCATCACCAGCAGGTGCTTGGACTCTCCGGGAGTGGAGTTCTTGTGGATGGAGAGCTGTAGGACAAGAGGAGGGGTGGATTTTAAATTCTTGTTTGTTGTTGCCAGCAGTGATTTGTGTCAAGCAAATCATAATTATATTCTAAACTCATTTCTCAAAAATTGGGCAATAAAGACATGAGTGAACCCAACCACTAGGGGGCATAAACCAACATTTGCTAATGATACCACTCTCACAGTTTGGGATTGATATCTTCATCACTTCAAAAGCTGCAGTGCTAAAGGACACTACATGGATTGCTCACCTGGTATTTGTTGGTGGAGTTGAAGGGGATCTCAGAAATCTTCTGGTATTTTTCTCTCATGCCGCCAACGGATCCGCAGCACAGCTCAATACACTTCAGCAAGGCAGCTTCTGAGGCGTCACCGGCTACATCTCTCTGTGGATTTAGACAGAGAAATAAAGATAAGCTTGATGGAAATTGTGGGTCACAATGGTTCTTCTTTTTCCACAATATATTACACATGAACACAGACACAAAAGTGTTTCATGCACCGATCAATTCAATGACAAAAAAAACAATAAGAATCTGAAAGACAACTACAACAATTTCAATGATCCATTCCATATAAATATTCACAGTTTGAATGTCACCTCCTCCACAAAAATTTTGCATAAAGAAATATTTTCATTTTACAATAAAAGGCCTGTTCCGCCTCATTGATCCTGCTCCCACCCTTCAGTTTGAGAAAGAAATAAACTTGTCTGCACTCATTAAGAAATTAATCAGCAGGTCTGTCTCGCCACCTCTTGCTAAAACTCCTGCTATATATTTCTGAAAAAGCGTTCAATTATGCTGAGTGCTTTTTATAAAGATTGTAGTGCAGTTTGGCCGTCTTTGTTTTTTTGTTGAATCCAAAAAGTTCCTTGCCAAGCCGAGATGCCAAGTCGACTCCCACACTGCGTCTCAGGATTCATCTGGGTATAGTATCCAATTCGACCAAATGTTTCAGGGAAGAAAAATTTTCCATGAGGCAATGAGGCTAAATTCTGCTCTGTGCTTGTTTACAACCACGACTAAGGGATGGTGTTACACCAAAAAGCCAATGTTATTGATATCTCCATGCACTGCTCAATTATTTAGGCTCTTTTGTGGGGATCAGAATGGGTGAAGTAGAGCAAAACGTTCAGTGTTTGGCAACCAGAAAAGTTTGAAGGAGGTTTTTACCTTCAGGATGGGAACGTTGCTCTGCTCAGCCAGGAAGACGGCGCGGTTGCAGAGTCCGGCGATTCTGGCCAGAGCGGCCCAGGTGGCCGAGCTCCTGTCGAAGGAGGTCCCGCTCTGGTTCTCTGTGGTGTCGGCCTCGTGGATCTGGTTGTCGAACCACATGTGGGCCACGGTCATCCTGTTCTGGGTCAGGGTGCCGGTCTTGTCGGAGCAGATGGTGGAGGTGGAGCCCAGCGTCTCCACAGCTTCCAGGTTCTTCACCAGGCAGTTCTTCTTGGCCATACGCTTGGCAGTCAGGGTCAGACACACCTGGAGATGGAATCAAGTGTTTACAGCCATTATACGTCAAATCTCTGGATCAATGAAATCAGAATGACAGGATGAGGTTTAGGAAAACTCACAGTGACAGTAGCCAGGAGACCCTCGGGCACGTTGGCCACAATGATACCGATGAGGAAGATGACGGCCTCCAGCCAGCCGTACCCAAGGATGAGTGAGAGGATGAAGAAGGAAACACCCAGGAAGACGGCCACGCCGGTGATGATGTGGATAAAATGCTCGATCTCGACGGCGATGGGAGTTTTGCCGCCCTCCAGACTGGAAGCCAGGGTGGCGATACGACCCATGACAGTACGGTCTCCAGTGTTGATGACGACTCCTCTGGCAGTACCTGGACAGAGCAAGAGATTTTATAAATGACAGATGCAAACACTTAATATTCTTCACATGAGTTCACCTATAAAATGATTTGGTTCTCAGCTTAATCTTGAAATTAATCCATTGCTTTTGATTTCATTCTAACTTGGACTTGAATTAAATCTCATTAAAACTGTACACAAACAAATCTTGACTCTGATCTCTGTGTTGTCTGTTATTTGTCATTTCTCTACCTTCAACACAGTTGGTGGAGAAGAAAGCAATGTTCCTGGTTTCCAGAGGGTTGTCGTTGGAGAAGTCTGGAGTACGAGTCTGGGGCTCAGATTCACCGGTCAGGGAGGAGTTGTCCACCTGGAGGAGGAAAAGTAAAGCCAGAATGAAACACCACACATATCCAAACAGGTGGAAATGATTTTTTTTTTAAAAAACAACGACTGTCATCGTTGGTGTTGGACAAGAGCAGGAAAATAGAAGATAACATATTTTGGCTTTAATGACATTTAACTAAGGAACAAACTTTTGAACTCAGACAATATCTGATCTAATATATGAGTTGGTTAAAAGAAATGTTTTCAGAGAGTGATTAAGAGGAAGTAAACTGATGCTTAATAAACCACACCTGTCAACATACTGTATTTCCCATCAGGCATTATGCAACTTTAACCACAACTTGCTGGTGTGTGAGTGAATCATGATTTACTTTGTCTTCCTGAATCAATGTTAAAGGGACATTTGGCGACACCTGTGGTTACTGGTGGTAACTGCAAGCGTGGTTCATGACTACTATACAAAAGTCAGCCTTTGTTGTGCTTTTTAATATTGCAACACTTTTATCAGTGAACCAGAGGCTGAATCATCATTTAGATGGAAATGTTTGAGGTTATCACTTTAACACTCAAAAACTATAATAGCTTGACATGAAGCAAAGGTCACCCACCTTGCAGCCGTGGGCGGAGATGATTCTCAGATCAGCGGGGATCCTGTCTCCACCTTTCACCTCCACCAGATCACCAACCACCACCTCCTCGGCGTTGATGCTCTTCTTCTCTCCGTCACGGACGACCAGGGCTTGCTACGAGACCAAAAGTGAAATACATGTTTTCAGGGTATTATAAGAAGTATTGCACTTCCTGAAAAGCTTTTATTCCCAGAAGCAAGAAACCAGATGATAAATGGAAAGAATGTGTCAACAGTGTGCTCATGCTGGTGAAGTAACACTGCTCCTTAGCATTATGCAACATCTTCTATTATTTTTGATATGAGCTTTTCAACAATGCTGTTCGAGAAAATCCTGAATTGTGTGAAAAAAAAAAAAGGAAGGAGAAACTCACCTGTGGGACCAGGTTCTTGAAGGAGTCCATGATCTTGGAGCTCTTGGCCTCTTGGTAGTAGGAGAAGCAACCAGTGATGATGACGACAGCGGAAAGCACAACGCCCAGGTACAACTACAGCGAGAGAGAAAAGACTGTCAGTCAGTTTATCTTTGGTTGTATTAGCTATTTGATTCATATATTTACACATCATACGCTAATAAAGATCCTACGTTATCGTTTGCTGGCTCGTCTTCTGAGGCAGCTTGGATACCGTAAGCGAGGAAGCAGAGGACAGCGCCGATCCACAGCAGCATGGAGAAGCCACCAAACAGCTGGAGACGAGATGGAAAACAACACTCAAGTTTCAAGACTGTCTTTGCGTGACGAGCGCATTTGCATTTCTAAAATCTGAATACGCAAATGTGGTTTTGCATGGAAAATGTGAAGAAGTGACTTTTACCTGTCTGCAGAACTTGACCCACTCAGGTGTTGTGGGAGGAGGCGTGAGGGCGTTGGGGCCGTCTCGGGCCAGGATCTCTTTTGCTCTGGAGTTAGAAAGACCCTAAAGACAGACACGGAGAGGAAGGTTTAACTGTGCACGTCGGCTAAAATGCTGTGTGTATGTAGACCTGTTTTCTCCTGCTCTGCCTCTAAGAGAGTTAGTTATGTACCATTACACCAGATTTTACGAGCAAGGCCCGACTGGTGTTGTTTAACTAGCTGAACAAAAAGTTGCTTTCAGGAGCCGACTGTCTGGTCTTGGTCCAACTCCTATGCAAGGTGAGAGTGAGGTGGTGCTCATGTAATACATGGGTGTAGACTAAAAGCTTTGTTGCAGCAGGGTCGCACCCACAGTCATAAAATCTGGAGTTATGGTTTGAATCAATTTGAAAGAGCAACGACCTGTGGAGAAGCTCCAACAGTCGACTGACCAATGGTTTGATTTAAATCAGTTTCTCAATCAGTCACAGACAACTGAGGTTTCAGTTCTGTCCCTGCTGTTACAGCCAATAAGAGACAGAGCTGAGTGAAGGATAATCGTCTGCTCTGATGCACAGTTATGTCAAATTGAAAAACTTGTGGGTCCAGTTTTACCCGGCTACTCTCCAGCTTCGTCCTCGTTTACTGGAAGGAAACACTTTGAAAGACGACCTAGAGCCACAGGTTTCACTTTGCAAACAGGTATGATGTTATTATCTAATGAGCTTGTGGAGTTTAGCTGAAACAGAAATGAAAGAAACCACAGCCACAGGAGGAAAGATCTCAGTTATCTAATTACTGCTTCCTCTTTTCACAGTTATGTATAATTATACTCACAGCTCGAGGCAAATCTCAGCTTATGATACAGAGACAGGACAATCAGGTTATATCTCTATTATGAACGAACAGTGCGTACTTCAACAAGGTCACGTTTTGTTAAGAAAAGTGGAGGAGACTTAAAAGCAGTGTGTGGCTGAAGGAGGGAACCAGGAGTGTTTTTTTTTCTTGTTGGTAGGGTCAATATGACCGGTGTTCCTGCCTGAATCATGTCTTTGTTTTGGGGCAAACTCAGACAGATCAGATTTCAGCAGATAATCAGCATCAGTCCAGCATTTGGCCTGTGAAGGGCTGCGTAATGGGACTGTGTGTGTCTTCAGGATTAAGACCAGGGTCGACACATGACAAGTACTTTTTGTGTAGCAGCTGAGTTTCCTCCCCTGTTCTGAACAATGTGAATGTGTTGACCCAAATCACATTTTCTCTCCTCATTTTCTCGTGTACAACCATGCAGATATTTTTTGTTTCATTTGTCAGATTTCAGATGTATAGCTTGTCTATAATCACACTTCTATTTTCTTGGAACTACTTTCTATAGAAAAAAATAGTCCCTAGAAAAATAGCTTGTCCTGTCTGTGCTTTGGGACCCCCCATATGATCCTAAAATAAATCAGAGGACTCACAAGATGATTTACATGATGAGAAAGAATAAATGTTTATCCCTCTTATAGAACTTTATCTTTTTTTCTCTCTCTAAGTTTGTCTTTCCTTTTTTAGGCTCCTGACATTTCTTACTCTTTGGTTGCTCATAACTGATGTCCACATTAGGGCATAATATGCGATGTCTGGTCACAAATAAACATGTCTTTATCTAAACTGGTCACAAGCCAAAAAGATGCTTCTTTCTAATGTTTAACTGTCAGTGCTCTCAAAAGCTATATGTTTCAAAAGCTGGACAGATAAAACCAAAACTATCTGCTTAGGAGGTCGGAGAGAAAAATGTTCCAACTTGTGTTGCAAAACTGTATTTGCACTCCTTTCCCTACGCTAACATATAAAAACGAGGGATAAACACATGACAAAATATGTCAGTGCAAAGTGTGTCTGAGAGTATGTGAGTGCTTTTGACCTCAGTTTACACTGTGAGATCTTCCCTGGCCTCTGGGCTTATCTGCCTCTGTCAAACCATCAGCAGCAGTGATACAACAACCCCAGAGAGTTACTATCACTCTGATGGTCACACACACACACACATTCAAAAACAAACACACACACAAATGCTGCATGCTCACCCTGGATAGGTCGGTTCCATATTTTCTGTGAAGTTCATCCAAGGTTAACTTGTGATCATCCTATGGACAGAGAGAGAGAGAGATTGAGAGACATTGCGTAAAACAAGCCAAAATCCCTGTCATTTTAAAACCGCAGATATTATCTCCTTTGAGGATTAAAAAAATGTTCGGTCATGTCCTCCAGAGAGACGCAGGGATCGTAAAGATGACAAGGCAAAACCGGGCCATCTGATCAGGATTACGGATGCACGCCGGTCCACACGGTGCGATTTTAAGATTAGTCAGAACAGACATTCGAGTAAAACTGGTCTGCCCATGATTGGAAACCTGCAGCCAAACATGAGGACTAAGCCGCCATGAGCTCACTTAACAGTCAGTTTGCTGCGAGCAAACAGTCCATCCAGCCGAGTCATTTCACTCATGTTCGCAGCCAAGAGTGTTGCTCATCTGCTTGACATTTTCACCCAAGAGTGGAGCCCGCTCTTTCGGACTCACAGCTTCGGTGTCGTCTAATTGAATCTGGTGGAAGTGTTGTTTTCAGGCAACATTTTATCACAGCGTCTATAACTCTTTGCAAAAACATCAACAGCCTCTTTATTTTTAAATGAAAGAGCTGGAGGGGGGGGAATGCAAATAAAAGTGGATCTGCAAATGAACAAGCAGAAGAGCTGGCACATTCATGCGCCTACACTGAAAAACGCCTACAGCAGTGAATGAATGGAGATTCTTCCAATGTAATTTGGACGACCTGCGATGTATCTTGACTCCCACCTTTCAGTTTTTCACGCTGCGAACAGCAAACCATGACGTCATTATAAAAAATGAGACTGTAACATCATATGTAAAGATTCACGCTCTGGTTTCTGTTTTGAAACGAGGCCGAATTTTGAATTTTCTGAGCAGAGACAATTTGAGCTGTTCGCCATGACGTCATCGGTCAGTCGGACTCTTCATGCTGCCGTGTTATCTCGCGGAGCTACTGTCTGCAGCTGCGCTCGCTTCTTCTCCGACTGAGGGGTTGTGTGGCTGTGATTACTGTGATTAGAGGGCGTTAACATTCTTTTAAATTTCATGACCTAAATTAGTCCCAAATAGTCGACTCCATGGCAGCGTTGGCTTCGCAAGATCCAGGATGATTTAAAAGAGTAGATGAGCCATGAAATGCAGATTTTTATACATCTGCAAAGAAACGTCAATATGCACTCCCTCTTTAATGTTTTTTCCCTCAGTAATTACTTTTCCATGAAATTAAAGCTGCAGAGAAAATGCACTGAGTCAACCGTTACATACATGGAAAGTATGTCATGTTGTAGCTGTGCTTGCATTCAGAGTGGAAAAACATTGGAGACCACAGGTTTTACATTGGTCTCATTGGTGAACAACATGAGTATTTGTTTGAAACACAGACTCCCTTTTTTTTATGATCTGCGGTAAAAGCAAACCCTCAAATTTCATTAAATAGACGGCGGCTTTGTTCTCAGCTGCTGTTAGTCCACAGTGAATGAATGAGTGATTGAGGGGGTGAATGAATGAACAAGCGAAGCCTCAGTCCACGCCACTCAAGGACAGTGTCTCATTATATTATGTAAGTGCAAGTTTACTTTGACCTTCTTAAAGTTTGATGTCTCAATCGTATACGTAAGGACGCAATTGGATTTACATAATAGTAATTTAGATGCAGAATATGTGACGTCCTGAGCTGTCGACGGATGAAGCGAGTCCCTTTACATTTATGGCGCTGGAGAAAATGGGTGTAATTGCACGGTTCTGCCTGACCTGCCATGGCTTGGCATTATAATAAGCAAGCAAAAACGCTCCACGCCAAATGTGCCATGGATAATGTCTCATCACATGGCCCCAACTGCTGCTGCTTTTTTTAACTGTTACTCAGCAGTTCTTCTTCTTTTGAAGCCTTCAGAGCAAAATTTCTCCACCAGCTTCGACTCTGCAGCTCAGAAAACACACGTCGCCTGTTAAGAAATGAAATTGAACGCCATGCTATATTTAGCGTCTTCTGTTGGACTTTGTCACATTCGATCAAATCGCCGGCTGCTTTGTGTTGCTATGGGAATAGTTTCCATTGTCTTCGGCTGGACTTTGACGCCTCGGTTAATAATATGATGGCGCAAGTATGATGGTGCAATAATCATTAACGTGTCAGTTCCACCTACGCTCTGACTACTGTTCTACTACTGCCCAATGTGCTATTATTATTTAACCATGGTTCAAATCTGAAACCTGAAGATCATCAAGACATGACAGGAAATCACTGATTCGTTCCCAAAGTGAAACTTAGTTTATAACTAAAAGACGACTCAATGCACTTCAAGCAGGTTAAGAGACACATTAAAGACGGCGCCTGCTGTTAATTGTGGTAAATGATATGCTAAGTCGGGGAGGTTATGGCTGACTGGCGATACGATTGCTATCGCATTCAGATGTCCTTCAGCGGCAGCAGGACTTTGAGATCTAGTTAAGACGTTCAGAGGACAATAATCATTAATATGTCACCTAGATGGGAATTTTATTACCTAATAACCGGCAGTACTCAGTGACCTGGTGGGTGACATTGAGCAGGGAAAAATACAGTAATTAAAGAATTAATTACAAAACTGGCAACAAGCCATAACGTTCACATTCTATTATGATTTTAGTTTTTTGAAAAGTTGCTTTAGAAACATACAGCATCAATCGACACCTTCGCCTAATGACCTTGTCAAAGTCAAAGTCTAACTTACATCTATAATAAATCAACAGCGAAATTTAAGATTTAAATAATTATTGTGATATTATCAAATCAACAGTGGCACATTTTCATTGTCGTGTTCATTCAAGTCTTCTTCGCACTTTGAGATGTACATGAATCTGCCGGCTGACCTTGTGAAGGACACAGAAGTTAAAAGACGCTTTGAGTTTTAACAGGCTGTTTTAAAGGGAGTTCATGGACGAACACGGGTGAGAACAGCTTTGGCGAACTTCTCAAGAAGAATTTAAGTTACAGATTGAACTGAAACACCTTTCATGAATGTTTTCACCATCGTCAATTTAAACAGACGGTGAGTGAAATCAGTCCTGAGCTCTTGTCAATGACATGGGGATGAGCTTAATGCACGAGCGCCTCTCTGACCTTGGGAAACGACCTCCACCGGCTACAGATTGAGAAAAGGCTGACACCAGTGGAAATTGGGCAACTGTTCAACACAGGATATTTCAAACCCACCAAAACCACTGTGCTACCCGACATGCATGCAACTTAACAGGTCTGCAAACGTCAGTGCATCCTGTGCAGCTCAGCTCGGCGGTGAAAGTTTGAGTAGCGTGGGTAGAAAAAAAGAGCCTGGCCTTTTACACGAAAACGCATAATCCGAGCGTCTGAGAGGAAGTTAGAGGCAGAATAATATGTGTTTACTGTGAAAAGGATTGGTTCATATGTTTTGAGAAACGGCAGACAATAATGACAACAGAGGCTCTCGCCCAGCGGTTCAGCGCTGGAAACCAATCTACATAAGCATGACTTAGAAGTTAAGTATAGTGTGAAGTCCGTAATAACATGTGACGGCACATAGAGCAGCGTAAGCAGCAATCTGTATGAAATAGCAGACAGCTCCATCTCATGTGACCAGCCTTGTGGTCAGAGCGGAGGTTTGTCTCGGCCGTCACTGTGTCGTAGCTGTGACCGATGGCAGTGACTTACAGTGAGCAAGAGCGTTAACATGGCCTCAATAAGACTGTCATTAAGTCGGAGGCAAACAAAGTGTACAGCAGGACATGGCTGTAAAGTTCAACCAGGTCAACCTTCAGTCTCACGCTTGTTCCTGTCAGTGTTGATTAGGTGAAAAACACTTTTAGGAAGTGAGCTGTAAAGTCACTTTTGGATCACTGAAATTGCCTCAATCAAGTATTTATGATAATCACAGACTGGTTTGACTTTTCTCTGTGTACTCACCAGGTCGACTTCTTTCTTCAGATCATCCATATCCTTCTCTCCTTTCCCCTTCTTGCCTTTCTTTTCCTTGCCATCTGACGTCGCCGCCAGCTTGTACTCCTCTTTCCCTCTCTGGATTGAAGAAAGTGAGTGAAAATGAGCGTCTGAATAAGACTCAGCACACGTGGAAGGACTGCTGTGAGGTTTCCTCTTTTGTTGTGTGAATACAGGCACAAAGCAGAGTCAACTTTGCTGTTCAAACATGCTGTAAAACTGGTGTTAATCATTGTTAGAAGGACTGTGAATTGCTCTCAGAAGAAAAACTCTAATTTAAAAAAAGTTTGAAAAGTTTCCCAAAAAACAACTGTATGATCGCACAGCAGATTTCGAAACCAAGGTACAAAGTACTCGAGTCAATCCACAACTGGCAAGCTTAACCAATAACTTGCGACTGAAACTTGGTCTGAGCTCAAAACTGAAAAACATAACTGGCCTAAATCTAAAGACTCTAAGAAAAACCAAAGCCAAAAACATGTGACAAAGTTCCAATACTTACTCCCAGCCCCATGGTTGCAGTGCAAGTCTGAGAACAGTCAATTCAATTGTCTTTTTAAATTGCAGCTTTCCTACTCCGCCTCTCTCTCACTCACTCACACACTCTCTCTCTCTCTCTCTCTCTCTCTCAGCCCTGTTGCGTCCTGTGTCTTCCACACTCCCCAGTGCAGAGAAGATAGGTTGCTTCACATTAGCATACCTTTATACCCACCTGCCCCCGAGAGGAGGAGCTTGGGGGAGGGGAGGCGCAGAGGGGTGAAACTGGACAGGTGAGTGGGAGTGTCAGGGAGGGGGGGAGTTGGGTTACTGTGGAAGGGAGGAGGAGAAAGGGGAGGGCTAAATCTTGCTCAACTTCCCTGTTTTGTTCTCACCGCTTCCCTTCTCTCACTCTTCACTCATCTACTCTTTCCTCAACCCTTTCCACCAAGCTTCATTTTGACCTTTCCTTGCGAAAGGTTTGGACGGCCAAACGCCCCCGCCCTTCAGACCCCAGTGAATCCCAACATGCACTGTGTGCTTAGTTTACAGTACAAACAGGGATGGACGACCAAAAAAAAAAAGTAGTGGAATAGTGAATGAGACAAGGAGACAAAGGCAGAAAGGTGAAAGTCCAGTTGGGCAGGTGACTGATTGCCCAAAGCTCAGCGAGGCGTTTGAATGACAAAGGCTGCGAGAGAAAGAGGTGAGAAGCTGATAAAAACTGACTTTCTTCCCATGACGGCCCGAGAGAAAGAGGTTGGACAAAACTAGGAAAGATAACAAGTGGAATGCAAAGGGAGGAATCTGCTCAGCTTTCTCTCTCTGTCTGAGGTCAATGTGTCCTGTAACAAAAAAAACAACAACACACCTTGTAATTGATTCTGAGGAAAAGTTAAAAGACCTGGACTGGAATCTCTTTCACAAAGCTCCACCATTGTGTTCGATTCACATTGCTGCAACACTTAGCTCAAAAATGTCCTTGGCCGAGCGCCTGCTGCTGCCATACGGTGGCAGCAGGATTAATATACGTTAATCGTCCTGAGAGAAACACAACAAGCCCATTTGAGAGACAAACACTTGTTGATTGGTTCAGCTGATACTCAGATGTGTGCCTACAAGTTCCTGCTCACAGAAAATCTAGAGCAAAGCCATAAAGTCTCAGTTTGAGATGAATGATTGAACCACCTAATGCCCCTCAAACGCACCGTGTCCTTGAATGGATTTCTCAGCTGGACATCAAAGTACAGGAAATGCCAAATGCCAACGTTTATGGCGCGCACGCTTGTGCAGGAAATTGGCCGAACAAAAGCTTTCTGAGCTGGGCCACAATGTCACGGCAGATCTATGGCGGCCGCCTCGTGACCCTGAAGTCTCTACGAAACCAAGAGGTGCTCTTCCTGTTCATTGTGAGTGGCGGGGGGGAGGAGGGGGGATTGTCCTTGCTGGACGTGTTTGTAGTAAACTTCCTACTGTTTATAGTCATCAGACTATGCAGGGAGGAGGAGGAGGAGGAGGAGGAGGGGGGGGGGTGTCATAGTAGAAATATGAAATATGAGGGGGGAGAGAGAGTGAAGAGAAAGCAGGAGGGGAGAGTGTAAAATAGCAGGAGACAGAGGAAAAGAGGAATTCAGACAAAAGAAGGAAGAGAAAATGAAAAAGGTGAAAGACAGAGTACATGTCCTCGGCCATTGTTGTTGCACAATGGATGTGGTTTATTTTGTTGCTGTGTTTTCGGCACACAGGCCTGGAGAACCTGCCGCGGCGGTGGAGGCTGCGGTGCACTGAATCCAATTTGTTCCAATTCTATTCACCAGGATGAAACCGATCCAGGAGAAAGAGGACAGTGATGTAAGAGATAGAGAAAGGTTGAGAAAAACCCTTAAGGGGACAGTTCAACCCAAAATAAAATCCGTTCCTCCTCTCGGCCACAGAGCTGTAGATCCACTCACAGGATGGCTGGAGCTCGCCACAACACAATGGCAGCCAGCGGAAAGTGGCTTGCGGTGCAGTCACTCATGATAATCTGCTGTAATTCGTGGGGATGCTAACGAACAACATGTGCTTTACGACGCATCGTGTCAGCAGCTATAGATGTGTGCATGCATGCTTTCATCGCCTTAGCTTGACACTCAGGGTTCGGGGGGGCCACACCTTCTATTCAAACACGTCTGCACACACACGTTGAGAATTTCTGTTTACACTTTTCGTGCGCGGGGATTTGAGCTCGAGCGCCTTTAAGTCTTTGGGAAATCGACCTCCCACGCCGCAGTGATGTCACCCCGGCATCAATAAAAGCCAAACCACGACTGAGGCTCCCTCAGAGTTTTTATGCTGCTGATGGAGGTCTCCGCTCCATAATTAATGCAGTATAGGTTCTTTGTTTGGCCCCAAACAATGTTCTGCTGCACATAAACAACATGGGAGCTGAGACGTTAAACATGGCCTTAAGGTGGAATAGTAGTATTATTAGGGAAAACATATTAGCAATTGACGTAGAAGCATAGATGAAAATGAAAGTAAATACACCTTTAAAAACCACTAATGCTAAAAGAGATGTGATTTGAGTAAACTGATTCTTTAACATATTAAAATACTGCAAAATATTCTGTTTGTTTTCCTCCTTTCTTTCTGGACTTAAACGATAAAAAGCTACAATTCACAATGCTCATTCTGGCTATAGGAGCTTGAACTCCATGTACCTGTAAAGCTTCCTTGAGTGCATGTAAAGGTGTAAATGTTTCACTCCTTGCACTGCTGGCTGCCGTCTTGAACTTTGTACCGAGCGTGACGTAGCAGCATTTTAAAAAGCCGCCTGCGTTTTATAACCGTTAACTGTTTGATAGAAGTCCAGCACTGATTGACACAGAGGAGGGGGAGGAGGCGAAATCCGCCATCCATCCCAACAATGATTCCAACACCGCTGAATTCATATTTGCTCTCTGGTACTGACAAGCTGTCTGAAGTTTATTTAGCCTGCTCGTCTTATGCTTCAATTATCATTATTAATAGGCATTTTGCAATGGGCTTACAAAGCATGGAAACATCTCTGGTTGCATAAAAGATCCAGACATAAAAGCATGATTGACTTATTTTGTAATAAATCCCTTCAGAAGCCGACGACTTAACCGAATTAAGGCCGAATACGAGTGCAGTGACTTTGGATGTTTCGGCTGTTGAGCTACTTTTCGTTGCCATTTCAGCGGTGTCGGGTTCAGCTGGCGTGGGGAGAAAAGTTGCCGTCTTAAGTCATTCCTCCTCCTCCAGAGGAGCCTGGACAGACAAAGATCTATTGTCTTCTCTGGCGGCCGTCACAAGACTTCAACCACTCAACCTGTGACATGTTTTTATAATCATTCTGACTATTATCATTAATCGTTATCAGAAAACTACATGTAAACAGAACGCAGAGTAACAGGGAAAGATAGCAGCGAGGATTCGAATAACCACAATCATGAGTCGAATTCCAACCCACCACATTATGAGAGCAGTATGTTTCTCAGCCCACTGAGCTCCCAGGATTCCCACAGTACCACATCATGTATTTCAACAAGTATATTTTACTTCAATTTAAAAGAATCTCTGTTTCCAAATGAGCCATCACGCTGTAAAAAATGTGCCATTATTCACAGAAGGTTATCACCTGTTTACGCTGATTTTCTCTGCTCCTGCAGAAGCACGAGTGCATGTGACTTGTATTTAATCCTTCTCAGGCTGAATCGCTGTGTTTGAACTGTGACACATTCCAGGATGCTGTAAATCTGTCAGCACGGCATATTTGTCTGATACATACTGCGAAGGCAATTACAATGAGATGCTTCAGTGGAAATCTTGATTAACCAAAGGAAGGGGCAGACCACTTCACTATTTATTTATTTGATGCCGACAGACTTTCTGCTGCAAATCTCAGGATCTCGAGCTTTAAATCACATTGAACAAGATGTCATCTCTCGCTTTTTCCTCTGCCGAGCTCGCCGGCTGTGTCGAGCCCAGCGTCAAGATTGCGGCCAATTTGGAAAGCAAAACGCACAGAGATGTCAGACTATAGCAGAGGCTGAAAGCTGAACCTGTCTTATAGCAGAAGGATGAGAAAATCTCTGCACTGATCTACTGGCTGTTCCATGGTGCAGCTCATCTACTACCTATCTACTCACTGCTGTGTTGGAGTTGAAAAGACTTCAGCGAGCATTCTGTCTGAAAATAAGTGTCTCCCTGATAGTGCTCCTGCTGTCCCAAATGTTGAAACATTGGCTGCTGACACCTGCAGTTCTCATGAGAGGCTCTCTCTGACGCACACTGACGTTATTGCCAGACACAAGCTTAATGCTGGCAGAGGCCGATGCCACCGCCAGTGCTTCCTCAAAGAGTCTGTCTTAGTATAAACTCAACACCAACAAACCAGTAATAGTTCTTTTGCTTTGAGAGCCAAGAAGCTTTAAGAGCAACGTGATTAAAAAAAATCTATTGTGCATCATGGTGACTTGGCCTAAAAGAGACTTCACACACCTGCGTGAAATTCCCAGCCCTGGTGTTTGTGTCAGGCTCCGTCTCCACAGAGGGAAAAAGACAGGAATCTCTCTATTGACTCTTAGAGCTCAACATTTCAATTCAGCATCCGTGGGTTCAAATTTCAATATTACCGACAATTTTGGTTTGTTTTATGAGAACAAAGATTGATTCAGAACAGATGGCTTTCACCAGAGCCGAATAAAGACGTGAGGGCTTCGTGCAAATGTCGTCTACAAAGAGAAATCACACATGAGAGAGACAAAGACACCGCGACTATCAGACTCCTTCTCCTCACTCGTCTCCTGCTTGGGGACATCTGTGTCAAGGTCCAACATCTTTCCTCTGGAAAACATGTCAGAAGCACAGATAAAAGACACGTCAGAAAGAGAAGACAGTTTGCTCCTGAGCCTGATAAGGAGGCACAAAAAGTTGGGCTCCCTGTTCTTCTACCAGCAAGCTGAGGCCAGATAGAGGAACTGGATGTTATGTCAAAACAAAATGCCTGTAATTTGTTATCTCCGACTCAACTGTAGCCCATGGATACAAACTGAAAGAGTTCAGTTATCATAAAAATAAAAGTTGCTTTAATCAAAATAGAATCTGCATGGTTTCACATAAAACACCAACTGGAGAAACACCAGCCTCCACTGCAAAATGTGAGGCTTTAAACAACCATCGTGAGTCAAACAGGAAGCCACTCGGTCCCATGACCTTCTCACTCTACATGGTTCCCTGAGCTGAGGTCATCAGAGTGTGTGATGACGATTTAAACAGCTATGGCAATGACACAGACGAGAAGATTTCAGAGGAGCCAAATGACACAAAGGCCTTAAGCTGAGTGGATGACCGAGCCTAAACACAGAGCCTAAACACTGAACCTAGGCAGGACAGAAATAGTTATGACCAAAAGAAAACAGACTGAATATTGGGTTTTTGGTTTGAGAGAACAGATAAATAGAAAATAAAAAATATGCAACATTCAGCCGATACTAAGCCAGTTAGATGTTTTCATTTCAAGCAGTTTTACGTGATGCTTTTTCAGTAGAGAGACAACAGGACTTGAGAAAAAAAACTAAACAAAGATCTCTGACCAGAACCAAACTCAAGGGAAGGCGTCCTCACACATGCAATTACGCATCTCAACCACTAGGCCGCCAAATCTTCTGGCCCTCTTCTTTCATTTATTTGGCTATTCAGGCATCATTCTGGCAGCGAGAATCTCCACATAGCAGCTTTGCTTCCATGACACATGAGAACTGAAGACAATGGAAATGAATGTCACGCCAATTTCAATAATTAAACTGCAACTGAATAAGAACATTTCCTCATTCGGTGGCCCATGAATAAAACGTATGTGTGAATAGCGCAAATTAGTAAAAGGATGGATCATAAATACGTGTTAATTAAGGCACATGATAACCAGGTCAGACGATGCAGGGGAGAGACACAAGAGACGGCGCTGTCTATTTATAGGTGCAAACATTTGCCAGAAACCCTCTTCCTTCCAGGCCGACCTGCATTAAAGAGAGAGCCGGCAGGATTTATCACATCAGAGGAAAAACTGTAGAATTAGTGAATCCAAATCTGCACCGACGTCAGCGAGAGACGCGACAGCTGATAGATCTGAACTGTAATCAAATGACACCACGACAACAAACATCCCAGCAGCTCTGCCATGGAGGAACGGCTGGTTTGGCTCGGCCGCTTCACCAGCTGCCAGATCACATTCCTCAGATGAGTAAACATCGGAGGAGAGTAAATTGGATTTGGATCCTCTGTCAGTTTCGACCCGTGTGATGATGGCTGGGATCGAGTAATCTCCGAGTGATCTATTCATTCAGACCACACACACAATCACACACACACAGAGCCGGGCTCTAATCTGGACGAGGATTACAGCTGCAATTAGAGGAATGAGAAGGGGAGATGAGAGAGAGAGAGAGAGAGACGGACAGGGTGAGAGATGCATTCTTCTAATTTCGATTATAGCTATTGTCAGTATTAGTGAATTCAATGATCATTAATGGTCAAAGCTGCAAACGCACTTAAGGTTGAACCTGGAATCAAATTAAACTTAAAGTATCACTAATCAACACAGCTGAAAGCACCATGTTGTTTTTGAGGATTTACACTTTCAAACATAAACTATAGTATTACTATAACTATAACCAAAAAAGTATTATTCAGTTTGGTCAAAATGCAAATATTAGTTGCCTTAATGTATAATATCATGGAAATGTACTATTTGAGAAGTCAACATTGGATTTGAATTGGAAAGAACAGAGAGTGAAAATAACAAGTTTGGCCAGAGGCTTCATCAGGCTTTATCTTCCGTGTTTTGATCTTCATACTGAAGTGGATCCTGTGGTGGAAACAACCATTAATAATGCTGAAATATTTGTCTTTTAGCCAAGCATGCAACCCCGGAAAGAACTACAAGAGCAGAGACATTGGATCAAACACTGCAACGATATGAAATATATCATTAATACACATGATTGCATTGGCTAAAATGTTATATCTGAACTTCATAGTTGTATATTCTTCATCATGATGCAGTGGAGAAGCACAGCCACATAGAAAACTAAGGAGTGAATGAGTGGATAAAGAAAGAAAAGAAAAGAGTCAGTGTGGGCACGGCCGGCCGGGCTGAGCCAAAACCCTGGCAGCGGCAACAAAGAGCCACTGTCTCTGCTCGGCCCGTCTCACACACTGCTGCCTGCACGCTGCACCGTGGACACCCGAGTGTGGACGCAGAGTTTGCTCACACACACGCACGCTGACAAGGCCTGCAATGTGAATACTGTTTCAGTGATTTCCTTCTCACCAGGCCAACCTGATAGCGAAGATTCTCCAAAGGTGGAAATCATTCTGACTGGAGGATTAGAGTCTGAATCCAGGCTCAGAGCCAGCGGTCAGTCGCACCTGCAACTCAGCTCAAACTGTGCCAGCTGCAGGAAAACAGAAAGTCATCCTGCAGGTTTTCTCTGAGGAATGTCAGCCTCTGAAGTCCAGACCACAATTTAATCAGTTCATTGATTGTCGTAATCATCTGCTGATTCTGAATTTGACACGTTTCAAACATGTTGGGACAGGAGCGACAAAAGACGGTGAAAGTTGTGGCCTGATTCAAAAACACCTGTTTGGATCCTTCCACAGGTAAACAGGTTCATTGGTAACAGGTGAGAGGATCATGATTGGGTATGAAAGGTTCATCCTGGAAAGACTCAGGATGGAGAGAGGGAGAACACTTGAACACATGATTGTACAAACACTGTCGTCAGGAAACACAGTTTGTTTGCAAATGATGCTAACATGCTAAAATAAGATGGGGAACATGGACATTAGCATTAGCATTGTGAGGCTAGTATGACACCTGTCTGGTCTGGAGTGAGACTGGGGTCAAAGGATCAGGAGGTTTGTGTGGGTAGATGTGTTGAAACGACCATCAGACTCGGCTGTTAAGAGGTCATGAACTCCGTCTGCTGATAAGGGAGAAGGTGTTGCTTCATTGCTTGTGCTTGCAAATTTGTCTCCTGCTGCGAGACACATAAAGATCCACAGCTCAGACTTTCAGTTTGGTCGCACCCCCAAAACAAAATGATGCATAATTGTGGTCTTAAAACCAAAATTACGCTTATGCAAGCTCCCTTATGAAAAAGGTTTTGCCTGAAGCTGCTTGGGTGAATCTAAAGTTTACTAGAGTGAATTTGTTGCATAATATAAGCACTAAATTACAACATGAGATAGAGCTGAAAACAAAACCTGAAGCCAACATGATCAGCTTGCAAGTTTGAGCGAGTGAAAGCAAAATAAATGTGTAAACTAGAAAAGGTACAATTTGTGAAAAATGCAGTTTCGAAACACAACATAACTAATCAGTGAGTCATGTCGTCCCTGTCAGCTTCCCCTCACTGGTCATGTGGCCGTTCGTGTCATCTGAATCACAGCTGTGGCACATTGTGGCGGCGTGTACCGAGGGAGGATTTCAGAATAAAAGCCCTGCTGGTAAGTGCCACACAAACAAAGCTGTTGTCACTTCCCTGACAGACTGACTCCTGCTCCCTCACTGGGTCAAAGGTCAGTCAGTCAGTGGTAGCTTTGGAGGGAAGCAGAGATACATGAGTAGATAAAGGGAGAAATATTTGTGAAGAAAAATCAGCTAAAATCAGCCTGACATATCTGGTACTTTTGGAAACTTTGGGACAAACAGTTCACTGTGTGTTAAAGTGGAGAAAACCACAAACTGGCAGTGTGCTGAACTTTACTGTGGCGGCACAAACAGACCGAGCTGTGGAAAGTCAACAAGTCAGGAAGTTAAAAAAAAAAGAGGTTTAAATCTTCACAATAACATGTTTTTGTTCCTGGTTCTTTGAAAACTTTCCCAACACTGCTTTCGACTTCACCACTAGTAATGCAGCTTTCTCCTCCTCTCATTCATCTGCAGCTCCTGAGGTAACAACTTGAGAGAAACGAGTCCGACGAGGGACGAGTGAAAGTTGGAGAGGGAGGAGTGTGAGGGACGGGAGGAGGAGGAGGAGGAGGAGTCTCCTCACATGATGGCAGTGGCATGTCTGCTTGTCCTTGGAAAGGACACCGGCACCTCATAACAAACCATGTCTTTGTCTTTCCGTCTGTCTGCATCTGCCTCGCTCTCTCTCCGCCGTGCTCCCTCTTTCTCCTTCGTACGTCCTTCTCTCTCTCTCTCTCTCGTCTCTTTGTCTTTTCACTTCACAAACTTTTTCTCCTCTTGAAAAGTTTCCACTTCTCGCAGAGATGAGCCGCTTCACTGTTGCGCAATTGCACGTTATTTCCTGACAGCACACACACACACACACACACACGACCCCTTTCGTACTTTGGAGTTTTCCGCTTTGCTCACTCTGCTACTGTTATTGCCCAATAGGAGCTCACTCCCACACACACACACACACACCTGTACCTCCCCCCACATTCCCTCTTCATTATCATAATCATGCTGTCACACACTCACTCACACACACACACAGAATTCCTCTGCTGACTCCTCCCCTGACTCTGTGAAGACTTTCCCCTGGGGCCCTCACAACCTTCCCTCATGGAAAACTACCAGCACACACACACACACACACACACACACACACAGTGAGATGTGTGTGCTCGCAGCGAGCGCGGCAGACGAACAGGAAAAGAGAGACACGGGTTGAAAGTTGGAGATATTTGATGGAATCGAACTGCTTTGAAACTCCTCCACACACAGGCGACAACACTGATATTTACATTCCCAGCTGTGTTGAAAAGCCGACTGACGGCTGCACACAGACCGACCCTCTGCCTCCACACACACACAGAGATCCCATCCAAAGCAACACCACCTCCCTCTGGACTAATCCACCACTGACCTCTCTGAGACTGGCAGGGTCTCTGCTATGCTAATCACCCGTTTTACATCGATGCAATTTTCTCTTCAAGGTCAAATAAA
The DNA here is from genome assembly GCA_037975185.1 of Centropyge bicolor. Lineage (NCBI taxonomy): Eukaryota > Metazoa > Chordata > Actinopteri > Pomacanthidae > Centropyge > Centropyge bicolor. The sequence goes on from JBBMOC010000029.1 coordinate 3,661,245, forward strand.
GTTTGTATCTTTGTGGATATTTGCAAAGATAATAATAATAATAATATATTGTAGGATTCATGTTTGCAAAAGGTTCGACATGTGAGATCGTCCTCGCCAAGAAAAAACAATGTGGTTGTTCAAACAGTTCTACGGTTTCCTAACAAGCAGTTTCTCATGGCTGCAAGAGTAATTACTGTCTAATCGTTGTTTAGGTAAGACTCAACCATCACACGCTGGAGGCCACTATCCAACTTTGCTTTTATGAAAACTCAGTTGTCTTTTCTAGTCGTGAGCTTCGAATCTGCTCAGACAGGCCACATACAGAAAGTCTGCCAAAGATATTCAACACAGCCAAAAGTCAGGCCCCAGTTTGTAACAAGAGGATTAATGCTAATCCTAATGCAAACATTGTGATAACCAGCAAACAGAAGTTTATCACATCCAGCCTGCTGCGTTCAAAGTCATATCTTCATCCAATCAGGTGGAGTATTAGGAGCACATTTGGAGCACAAGCAGAGCGAGAAGGTTGACATGCTGCTTATTTACAATAAATCCATGTTTAGTCACAAACGCAGAGCTCGTCTCTCGTATGCGGGCGCGCAGGTATTTCCACATTGTAGCAACAAACCACGCATTTTCACTCGACTGTACGAGTTGACGGGCTCAGCAGAATTTACTGCAGCAGCCAGAAATATCCAGTTTAACATGTCATTTGATGCGTTGGACTGCAAGTGGAGGAAACATGTGGAGGGAGACAATCTCATTTACACACAGTTGAAATATTATGTGGCTAAAGCAACATGATTATAAAGCACTAATGGAGTTTAGATTTTAAATACTGACACTGAAATGTTCGCTACTTTTATGAGATGTAAACAATCATGTGCTTAAAACACTATATTTAGACATAAAACCTTTAATTCCGCAGCTTCAACGGATTGTTTCCATCTATAGTTTAATTCTATACTGTAACATCCTGATGTGCACACATGTGGCGTTTCATAGCTTAACATGAGGATTAAACAGAAGGATGCATTGTACAAAATACATTGTCCCATCTCCTCCAGTATCACATTATGTAATAACATGTACAATAAGTCGGAGACACATGTCTATACACAAACACACTCTGTGGGAATTAATGTTGAGGGTGAAATATTTTACATAAAGATGATTAAATATACAGTTTATGTGGCACAAATGTGACACAGGATATCTCCGGAATGGAGGCTTTAACATCTGGAGTACAGTGCATCTATTCTGGGAACAAACATCTGGTTAACAGGAAATTATGTTTTTTTTTTTTTAAATCTGGCAGCAGCAGCAGTGAATTGATTACAAAAAGAAGAAGAAGTGGAAATTTATGGTGAAAAATGTTTTAGTTGTTTTGTTTTTTTGCTTAGTTTTTTGGTTTAGTTAGTATGAGCAGCCATGGACGACACTGTTGAGCAAAGTGCACAAACAGAGAAGCCATTTTGGGCCGTGCTGAATAATATAACACATCTTCTGTCGCTGTCAGAAAATATCTTCAGGGTTAATCAATAAGAGATGTAGCTGTCAGGCTTGTTATTTTATCGCACGCTGAAATGAAACTGGGAAAATAAGCCACTAACTGCGATACAAACAGGCCATAGGTGACACATTTTCTCATTTGGATTCAGGTGAGGTTAAATATCTGGGTTGAGGCTCAAGTTATGATCGTGATTTCCTTGACTTTAACGTTTGAGTTGACACAGTCTGTATCGTCTTCCTACAAAGAACAGCAAATCTCCGCTGAGGACAGGCCCAAAAAAAGTACTGCAACACACTGTTTGATTGACAGTTATAAGAAGAATGAACACAGCAGAGCACAGATTGCGCATCAACAAAGAAAAACAAAAAGCAAGGAGTGAATCTTTCAGACGAACAGCAGCAGTGCAGCGAGACGTTTGAGGAGAAAGTGGACATTTTTGCCATTTGGTGTTGCATAGTTTTAAAAATTGATGGCGCAGCAAATATGCTGTGTACTCTCGCTGCAGCTTACACACACACACAGAGTACACCAAGGAAACCAGATTAGTGACAACACACACACACACACACTGTCCTCATGTCCCCTACACACAACTCTCCTGATGATCAGCAATCAAACTCTTCCACACAACTGCAGGACAGTATTATTAGAAAATCACACACACACACACACACACGACATCCTGACATAGCCAATTGTTGCCTAGCAACAAGGTCGCATGCACAATGTACAAGTGTAGATCAGCTTGCAATCATTGTGCTCAATATCAAAATGATGTTCAGGAGAAACAAGGTTATATTTAAAAGTTGTAAAAACTAATGTCAAACATCAACATGAGTTCTGTTCCTTTGATTTTTGGGTCAAACTTAAAAAAAAAAAAAACACAACATGAACATGAAATTAAAATTCATGTTGCACTTTTTTCATCTCCTCATCTTTGTGGGTTCACTGGTTTCCTCCCAGTGCTTCAGCTTCCCCCACACTGATGATATTTGGCCAAACTGGCCAGAACCAAAAAAAAAAGAAGAATAAATTCAGCTCATAAAGTTGTAGATTTTTGGTGATTCATATGACCTTTGCCTCCAGCCGTGTTCTCAAAAGCAAAGAGCATCTCCAGATTCTCGTTCTTGCAGCCGAGTTGAGGAACGTCCTGATCGACCTCGCTGTGATTTAACGACTTACACTACAATTATCTCTGGGTCGGTTCGTCCCCGAAGACCAGGAGCACTTTCTACTTACTGTCAACTCTGGCAGTGTCAAAGGCAGCACGGGGGACTGTGAGCAGGCTGCTTTTTAAGAATTGAGATGTCTTTAATGCCATACCTCCTTAACTCCATAACTCTGGACACACTGGGGACTTTTCATTTCAAGCCGCTGACTGATGATTTTAAGTTGAAATGACAACAGTTGTTCTCTGATTGGTCGACTTTCCAGCTGATTCCTTTCCAAACGAGAATCTTGTTGGGTCAACATTCATCATATCATTATACCAAGACTCACAATGCTACATAAAGAAACAGCTTCCAAATTTACAGACTTGTTTGCATTTTCAAAAAGCACATTTCAGTGAAAAAACTGATGAAGTATCAACGTCTCCAAATCCAATAAAGAGCAGGACAGAGCTGTTAAACGCTGCTTATCTCTGTTAACCTGTGACCCTCTAAAACACTGCAACATGAAATGCTCCCGGCCTTGGAAGCGACGCTCAGCTGCTGTGTTACCTTGTGTTTTTTGGTCGTGCAAAGACCAGAAAAAAAAGGACATGACGCTCCAAACTGTTGAAACACTGACTATCAACCTGTCAGCTCCGTCACACTGCTTCAACATGTGGAGAAATCTGGAGCGTGACACTCCTGCTGAGACTTTCTCAACACCAGTGCAACTAACCTGAATTCATTTATTTTTGAATGTGAAGTCAATTTGAATCTAAATGCAAACAACAGATGAGCAGACTCACACAGCGAGGCCGCGTTTCCTTCCCTGATCTACGGGAAGAAGAGGAGAGGATTTGGGCTGAAGAGGCCCTCAGGGGCCGATCTTAACAAGGAAAGAGCAGATGGATTCCTCGAACACACACACACACACACACACACACACACACACACACACACACTCAGGCAGAGGAATGGATTTGCGCTGGAAGCCTCTAAGGGCCAATATGACGCTGGATGCAGAGTAAAATATTTCCAGATCCCCTCTGAGCTGAATTCAGATTTAGACTCCACTTACAGCCCTGCTGGATCATCTCACTGTCCACACACACACACACAGATTTGCCAAACAAAAACACACATACACACAGAAGCATGGATTTCTCTCTGGGGCCCGAGGGACCGATCTCAGCCTCTTAATGATGACGGAGTCAGAGAGATGGATTTAGTGCGGTGGGGAGGGATGAGAGAGGGCCAAACACACACACACACACACACACACACACACACACGCGGTCAGCTGAACAGGATCCATTCAATAAAAATGATCAATAACAGTCGGACTGAGGTGCAGAAAGTTCTGAGCGTCTCTCTCTGTCTCAGCCGCCATCATTCCATCAAAACACACACTCCAACACAATTTGTCATGTCCAGAGAGACGAGTCGTCAGTGACACTGTAACACACTCCCAAAGAGACGCTCCTGTTAGAGAGGGTCAGACACACACACACACACACACACACACACACACACANCGGCCGACTCGGAGGAGTTTAATGAGGAGTAAACATCATTTACACTGTGTCAAAGTATCAGTGAAAGATGATAAATGACGAACGTCTTGTGACATTTATATATTGATTCTTCTCCTCCCCGCTGCCTCTCCAGCTCTCCTCCCATCTGTTTGTCTGCCTGTCACTCTTTCACACACTCTCTTGTGAATGAAACAATGATGCACACACACACACACACATACCAAAACACACACACATTGCAGCAGCACAGCTTGTCGTACGGTGTGGGCAGCTGACATTTCACTGCGAGCAATCTGCCAGTCAGAGTTGGATGCACTCACGCGAACCCACACTAATACACACACTCATACATGCGAATCTTGTCGGTGAATGAGGGATTTTTTTTCTCGAGCCCGGTTTACTCGATCGAGCACACGTGTGAGCCGAATTCACATTACATAACGCTTCATTCCCGGCTCTGACTTTCTGCCATTTGGTCGTCCATGTTTGCATGAATCACCAAGCAGCCGCAGTTTAATATAGCGTGCACGTGTGACCCGTTACGCAACAATCTAATCAACGTGTAATTGATAGCTGTCGCTGCTTCCTGCACAAAATATTTCATGAACCTGGGAGCCAATAGGATGATGACGTCCCCTCATGATAAACAAACTGTGAGAGCGACATCCAGGTTGGCTTCAGTCCACCTTTAAGGAAACATACGTGATGAAGCTCGGATGAGATTTGTTAATTAGAATAAAATCATATGAGATAATGAGTCAAGAAAAATGAAAAAAAAAATGAGTTTGCAATAAATGAACTATTAATGCTTCAATCTGAGCAGCTGTTTGCATTTGCTTGATATTATATTTGAACATATTATAAAGAAATAAAAGGTCAAATAAAAATCTACTTTTCCAAACTCCAACTCCATATAAATATAATACATATTAGTTTTGCAGTTATTCAGCCATAAAACAAATTTAAATTTTGATGGTGAAGATGGAGCAGGATGAAAAGTGAGGGGATCATCAAATCATTGCAATTCATCCTGAGAGGGGCACGAACGTCTGCATCCAATTTCATGGTCATCAATTTGATAGTTGTTGAAATATTTTACTTGAAACCACAAATATCAACCTCATGATGACACTAGAGGAAAAGTCATCACCTGGTGCCTACAGACAACATCATTTCATTGCAAACCATCCAACTGTTGTTGAGACCAAACTGGTGGGACGACTGACCTCCCAACCAACACCGTCATTCCTACAACCATGACGCCAACACAGCAAAGATTTACATCCAACACAAGGGAGTTTGACCTTTTCCTTTAAGCAGCAACATCATGTTTCCTGTCATGAAGTAAAGAGTAATCACATTACTGTTACTGGTCAAATACAGCAGCCGTTTCTTGCCTTCGACTCATGAATGAGCAGAGTGCATATCCTGAACATAATCCCACACACTTTATCTTTATTGTTAAACTTAAAGACGGACTTTGAGCCTGCTATTATTTAATCTACTTCTGTTGGTAAAGCAGGCTTAAGATATTTCAGGGAGCTTAGTGGAAGTTCAATCAGGAGGAGCGCTCCATTCAGTCTGCCTCGTGCCTTCATTCATGACTCTGAGGCAGACACACCTCTCTGCTTCTGTCCATTCATGGCTTCAAATCGAAGAACAAACAACCTGTTGACTCATCCAGTCTGAAGACGTGAAGTCAAATCCACCTTAAGTCTCCTTCACACCGTAACAATCATATTTTGATTGTGCTAAAATAACTGATTTTCTTACAACAACATTCTCCGTAAACGCAATGCATTCTGGTCTTTGACTTGTGTTGTCAATTACAGCCGCAATGCAAATATATCAACCTACATTTCATGAGAATCACAGATGTAAGATGCATCACTAACAGCTGTGTTTTAAAGAGCTGCAGTTAAAAAAAGGACGAGAGGTTCTCACACATGTTGTTATATAAGCAGGGTTGTTTGTTTCCATTCCCCACAATGACAAAATTTACAGCGCGTACAAAATCTGAAATTGTCAAATTGTCTGTGCTTTTAAAAGTCTGGGAGAGAGAGAAAAAAAAAAGCTGCGGGAGGAAATCGTCAGGTCCTGAAGCTGCTCTGCCAGACTGCCTTTGCAGAAAAGCTAATTTAAGAGAGCGTCTGCACATGACAGGTGTAAAGGTAACCATGGCGATCAGGTAGCGGGAGTGTCGAAAGATGTTTTTAGAAACTGTCTAATGAGGGAAGAAAAGCCGGGGGAAGAGTCTGTCCTGTGTCTCTTTCTCTCGCACACACTGGAAACACTTGTCACCATATCCCTCTCTCTCTCTTTATTTTTGCTGAATGGACACTGACAGTTTGACTGCATCAGCAAAGCACCTCCTCACTGTGTTTGTGTTTCTCCCTCGAGTGTTCCTAAGAGCAATAATGACGACAACGTATAGTCAAGACAAACAGTGTGTGTGTGTGTGTGTGTGTGTGTGTACAGTCGCCTGGAGGAAGCCAGAGTTTCACGCCATCATTATCTCTCCTCGCCGGAGCCGTGAGTCGCCGAGAAGTGGGCTGACTCCATCTTTAATGACAGAGAAAGGAGAGGAGACGAAGACAGAAGGTGAATGTTTCTGTGTAAAATAGAATGTATAAAAACGTCTCTTGTATAATGAGATTCCCACAAAATACACACAACTGTTTTCTTCCCTAAAGACTTTCAACACACCCACAGGATCCTCATTAGTTCTACAGCTATGGATGAAACTTGATTCTCATTTGATTGCAGATCTGGATCATCACCAGCAGCTAATCAATTGTTTCTTGGCTCAAGGCCGATTCATTATAAAAAAAAAAAAAAAAAAATCATTGAAAATTATTCAGACACACATCATGTTGAAGCAGCTGTGGATTTTCCTTTTGCTTTTATTTATCTGTATTTGACTGTTTTTCATTTCTTTCTAGAGTCTAATTTTATTTTTATCCACATCAGAGAGAGAGAGAAACATGTTACACATACACAACTGGAAAATCAAAAAACAGTGTATGTAAAAGCCACATTTCTCTCTGCCTGTCCCTCAATTATTCACTCTCTCACACACACACTCATTAGATAACCTGCCACTAATTAGAGACATCGGTTAATTAAGGCCAACTAACCGCATGGGCTTCACAATGAGCAGCTGTGTTTGAGCCGGCACAAGATTGACATGTGGCGAGGGTATGGTTGAACACACGCCGCCCGAGGCCACGCACACACACCAGCCTCCTTTTCAAAACTGCTTTCGAGCTTTTACAACCTGGTTTTGGAATCTCGGCCTCCCTCAAAGGCAAAGTTTTTGAAACAGGAGTGGAAACACGAGAGAGGAAGTGAGAGCGTCAAAGAGTCAGAGGAGAAGGATCAGGGTCAGCAGATGGTTGCCAGCGGCGACCCGGCGATGTGACGGCGTCCGCTGCTCTCCTCACATCTGCCACGACATCCCTCCGAGTCCGTGTGTGATCCTATGTAATTTACATCCACATCTGCCGCCAAAGCCCTTCGTACGTTACGTGACTCTGGCTGAGTGTAAATGTCAGTGAGCTGTAAATCGCTCCGCATTCAGGGAAGATGACTTCTAGTAACAACACACATTATTCACATAACTGGCATGAAATGTCAGTGATTTGTCATCGGTGAACTATTTACAGCAACGTGAGATGTTCGACACGCAGGTGGGAAGATCAACACAAAGCCACACATGTAACTGAATGTCTGAAGCAGGATGTTTAGATTAGGAAGTTTTAAACCCAAAAGACTCAATTACATTTAGATTAGTGATGTAATCAATCCACATACAAATGAAACAAAGCACAAAGTATTAGACTGACCACAACAAACTATGTTAATATTCACCACTAACACAGAAGCAGTGCTCAGATGGGGCAGGCCTTTCCTCACAATCAACCCCCCCGAGGTTTCCTCATGGTCGCCCACATGACCACTGAAGTCTAGCATCAGAACCACAGAGTCCCTGCTTGTTTGACTTCCCAGGACCCCGACCAAAATGCCCCCCCAGCTCCTCTCTGGTTGGTGCCACTTCCACCTCCCCCCCCAGCTCTGCTTCCCTCCCCATGCCAGGGGTCAGGACAGCCAGGTCTCTGCCTTCGCCTGCTCCCAGCTGATAATCCACCCGACCACAGCGCCTGTCCCTGGAGGCACTTATTATGGTCTGTGCCAGCCAACAGACGCTCACCAGCAAGCTGCCCTCGAGGTCTGACTCCAGGAGGGGGGGCCTGCTCGGTGAAGATGCCGCAGCTCCTTCAGCTACAGTTTATTTTTACATTAAGTTGTTAAGAGTTAAAATGCATTGCTACAGTGAATCCACCATATTTTGCACACAAAGAAAACACTGTGAATGCAACCATCAGTGTTTAAATGTAGTTTGAGCTTGACCAACGACAATAGTAATGCATCAGTAATATTTCAAAAACAGAATATATAACACAACACTGACAAAATGAGCACATGCATGAGTACATTCAATATATTTTACTGACAATACTTATGTGCTTTTACATTTGAGATGGATGATGAGTTGTAATTCAGTATTTCACTTTAAATTTGAGTCACACAAAAGAAAAAAAATCCACATTAACAAGACTTATAGATGGAACTAATTTAATCGTTTAACTAAACTTTACTTTTTTTCCATCTTTACAGGTTATTAACTGTCTAATAGCTGGAAAAAGATATATAGCAAACTTGATTGATCCACTTGTTCACTGTAGTGAGAGAGGATCCAGCACAGTCCTCCTCTGCCCTCTATCAGCTCTGTGTCTATTTCCTCATCAGGGAGCCGTTTTTTCACACTGATTCACATCTGCTTCAGATCACGAAAAGTAATGCAATATTTATCCAATGCAACATCTGACTCTCATTATTAAAACAAATACAATATGGAGCCGACGTAAAAGGCCAAATCCCCACGTCGGAGCGTATCAGCTCTACGCAGCAGAACACAAAATACAGGCCTGAGTTTACACACAATACAAACTGTTGAGAGCTTCAGACTCAACGCTGCTCTGAGATCTCAACCCCCCCACCCCCCCCTGACTGTGAGCTCAGTCATCAAGAGCAACTTTTGATTAAATGTAAACAGGAGGAGAAATCTGCTCTTGAATTTCAGGTCCTGCTACTGATGCACAAGAATGTAAATGCAAACCCTAGAGATTGAAAAGATTAGAGGATTTATTATTTTTATAACAAGCTGAACCGTTGCCCTGCCATCGTGGGCGAAAGCATGGGAATGGAAAGTTTTGAGTGATGCACAAGGGAATATGAGAAGTGCTGGCTACAGGTGGAGACGAGAGAGACTGTCCTGTAACCTGAAGGTCACACGTTTGATCCCCATGACAGTTAGATGGCAAAGCAGCCAAGGTCAGAAAGTTAAACAGGTGAAAGGATAAAACCAAGTATGAGTGTTAGGTTAGTCTCAATACTTTCTAATTCCCTGCTCTGTCTCTGACATTTAACCCCAAGCTTATTTGTTCCTGAAGATGTAAATGTTCAAAAATGAGTCACTATATACTTTGGCTTTTAAAAGGCTAATTCCAAGGTCTTGAATGAACTTTATGTGCAACATTTTAAGTCACGATGGACAAGAAGTCTTTCAAGTGCTTGGAAAAAAATCTGAACATGACAAATGGAAATCAGGATCATGATCAAAAGACCCAGAACAAGGACTAAATGGACGTTGAGGTTAGATTTAGATTGTTGAGTTATTTCCTCTGTACAGAAGTTATAATAAACTTGAGTCAATCAAGAGTAAGCTGTGCATTGTTGGAGACTACAGCTGCAGATATTTTTGGTTGCAATTTTCCCAGTGATCAGCTCAAACATGAGTCCCACCTGGTTTGTTATTCTCCTGACCTTGAAATTCACTTTGCCTGTCTGTGTGGTATTTTAATGCCTGGGTGGGTTCAGTCAAATGAAGCAGAACAAAGTGAGTAGACGTGTGAGAGCCGAGTTTCTGTAGCATCACTTCCATTCTATCAACAACAGCAAACTAAATACTTGGAGAAAATGTGCAGCAGTGATGCTTAAAATGTCACTGAGTCGCTCACAAATAAACCTCCTCAGGCTGCAGAGACAAAGATAATCATGCAATTTCTTGACAATAAGAAAAATATAAAACATCTCCAGCCTTTTGTTTTGTTTTGTTTTACACATTGATTTTATGAAGTGCGGCTGCGATCCCACCGGGCCGCTGTCTGCACATAGAAAATGTCAGTTTCCCACAGGAAGCTCGAACAAGCAAGCAAAAAATTTCCAATCAATCATTTAAAAAAAAAAAAAAGCTTCTTTCACTGCAATAAAAATGATTTCAGTGTCTCAGCCTGAGCCGCAACTAAATCTGGGACAAATGTTGAATCTGAGCTAAAATTACTCTCAGGAGGAAAAAACATCTAGTAATAAGAAAACTTGTGCTCGTCTATCACACACACACACACACACACACACACACAGATGTTGTTTGTATTTTAAAAAAAGCCCTCCTCTTGTCTTTCCCAGAATCCCTTGTTGTTTCTCCCAGCTTGCTCACAGGTTGCACAGAGAAGAAGGACGAGCTCAAATGTCAGAGGTCACCTGAGAAAAATGTTTGATCTTTGTTTTCCCTCTTGGCACGTCTCTCTCTCTCTCTCTCCATCGTCTCCCACCTCTCTACCTCCCCTTCTTCTTCTCAGTATAGATCCACTCCTCTCCTTCTGTGGACGTGCGCTTTAACACTCTTCTTCTGGTCTCTGGGGTCAGAAATGTTTTTCGTCCTGGGACCAAAAGGCTTCACAGATTTCCAATTAAAAAAAAACAGACATTTGCACTTGAGAAAATCTGCAGACTTTTTCTCTGCTGTGATTTTATGTAATGTAAGATTTCAGCGTAATCTGATGTCTCTTAATTTAAATATGATTGTTTCTTCGAAATGGTCCTTCGTCCGCAGTCGAAGCGTTAACAATAATCTAAACCTGCACTTAAACATCATGAACAAAACTCAGAAATAATGACCTAATTATTCCTATTGCTTTCTGGAGGTCAGAGGTCAAAGTTGTCTCCATCAAAAAATAAACCTCCTTCATCTATCTACTGACTATTCTGTGGAGTTCAAGTCATCTCAGGTCTAAAATTAAATCTCTAGCTCCATCTAGTGGATAATGTTGTGCAAGACAGTTGCATCTAAACATTTACATCTGTCAGACTGTGAGGGGGTCGACTAGCAGATGGTTTTTAATCCAGGGTCAAACACTCTGTGCACTAAAGGTTGGAAATTTTGAATCATCCACAAACTAACATGACTGAATGAATGTTCCTTGATCTACTCGACAAAAAAAGTGATAACATATAAAATAATTTCTGGGTTTTAAAATTAAAACTATTACAGTTCTATTCTATTTGATTCTATAGAAATATGTATTTAGCTTAGTTGTTGAAACTTGTTAAAGCTTGACTCGCGTTTGTTTCAAATCTCATTTATCAAGACACAATATTCTAAATAACTTGACCTATAAAAGAGTACGAACACCTTCAAAGCAGCATGGTTTGGTCTTTAGTGGAAAGAGGGGTGATTAAAGTTGAAACAGCTTCCGGTTGATTGACAGTCAGTTAAGCTTCAGATATTGAAACCCAATCTGAGGACAAAGAGCAGCACTGTGCTTTTGTCATTGTACCTAACAGCTGCAGGGATGACGGCGTGGATGAGAATGTCAGAGGCCTTAAATGGAGCCGCAGGCCTGGTGCGAGTCCTCTAAATGACTCTGCTATTCATTTAGTGAATTGTTTACTGACACATGCTGAAGAATTCTGCACCTTTTAACCCGACTTCGCCTGATCATCCTTCTGTTTTAAAGAGATCTGTGTTTGAGATGTCAAGTGCATTGAGTCAGCAACCGTCGCAAAGTGAAGCTATGCCACAAACACTGAAGGTCAAATATCTTAAATATCTATGACGGCGGTTTGCAGCGTGTATCAGAGGCTTCGGCTGTCCCAAACACTCCACTTGAACAGATAGCTTGGAGAGCCACTGTCTGAGAATGCAGGTGACGAGTGTCAACACCGGATTCAAATCTGTGGCGGCGGAAGGCCAAAGTCAACTGCCTGAACACGAGCACTCGTTGGTGAAATACATAATGAGTGAGATATGTTTCACTTGTTTTTCTGTCCATTTATAGCCAACTGCTTTTTACAGGCACCTGTTTAAAGTAGTTGAATTCGAGGAAGCAGTATGATGAGATGAGACATTAAAACAGTTTCCCAACACCCTGAGAGTGAGGATTTCACTCGCCAGATCATAATGGGCTTAAATGCTTCCAACACTCGAGCACTCGCTTCCTTATCAGCGTCTCCTACATCACTGAAAACAGCCTCCACAGACACAGACAGTGGGACAAGCCAGGGCCCGAGTGGAGACAAATGAGTATCATCTCTAACCAAGCCATTATTTGTTTGTCTGCTTTTGTCCACTTCTAAACACATTTTTGTGATTTTAGCATCCAAATTTTATCATTTACTTTTAAAGGTTTTTGCTAGAGTTCTCTGTGTAACCTTGAAAAATAATCATCGTATTATTAAGTATGTCGATTTCTGAAAAGTCAAGCAGCTGCTAATTTATGTAGCAGTGAAAATCTTACAATGCTAATTTGACATTACTAACTTAAGATGAACTTTATTTCTGATTTAGATCTTTTCAACCTGAATCTGAAAGATATTTTTGATAGATGTAGTAGATTTTCTTTAGTTCATCCAGATGGTTTTAAAGACCTGAGGAGTTGAAATGATCAGGACAAACTTTTTCTACTAGTGACTCTAATTTGACCCTATTTATGGGTCAGCATGACTCATGAGTGGAGGAGTAGGTGGGCCGTCCCTCTCCTCTGAGGTTTAACTCAGGATATCTGTTAAGCTGAGTGATCCATCGCAGGAGTCGCCCTTCCCTCTATCTTTAGTGAATGGAGAGCCTGACTTTATCTGGCCCACTGTCATCGAAGCTGCTGTTATTTTTAGGGGGTGGCTTGCAGTGGCAGCAGCTGTGAAAGCATTTAATGCCCCCCCACCCCCACTTCAACTCTCTCTCTCTCTCTCTCTCTCTCTTTAGCTGTTGGACAATGACAGTGTTGGAGCTGACGCATGAACCGAGCACTCGGCTGAAAGACTGCCGTCGTTTTCCTCTCTGTCACCTGCAACTTAACGCCGAAACGAGGGGGCGCAACCAAGAGATGACACCTGTGACTGTGGGCCGTCCGGTGTGAAAGGAACATTGGATTTGTCTCACACGCTTTGACTCTCAGTGACCACGAGGTGCGACAAACGTGAGCCGCAAACAACAAACCAGACGAGGAAGAAGAGCTGGAGAGCCTCGCAGAGCTTCATGACGGAGCAACACAACAAATGTCTGCCTCTTCTACAAGTCAGAGAAAAATTAAGTGAAGGGTCAAAGGTCATATGAATCTCACACCAGCTTGAAGGTTCATTTTGATTTAAACATCACAACAGTGACAACATGCTTTGAAGACAGTGACTCAAAGGAGAGGTAAGTTCACTTATTTGACAAAATGTTAATGGATAAAATTCTGTCATTTTAATTAGCTGCACTATTGTCACTTCCTGTATGTGTCCTGCTGAAGTTGAATCATTTCTATCTTTGTTTCAACAAAATGTTCAATGAGTAGCTAAGACTTTAGAAATATCTGACAGCTACTCAAAGAGGTATTTTCAAGCCAGAACATGAGCACATGACAAAATGATCCATGCTGTTGGGAGGATGAGCATCATATGGGAGAGTGTGTCATACAGCAGAGACGCTTATGATTCTTAATGGACAAAGAAAGATGGTGACAACATGAGAGAAGCTGTTTTCAACTGGTTGCTAGAAAGATCAAACCATGATCTGTTTAAATGCAAAAAAGGCTTTTTATCAAGGATAACTTAGGAGCACAAAGGTGTAGACAACGTGACAACAATGCAACAAATCAGAGACAAGAAAATCCCACCAGGATGAAGCTGACATACAAGCTCCACACATGCAAACACTAATGGTCAGTTTTCTTAGTCTTAGTCAGAGACTGCAGGTGTGTCAGCGCGCCGTTTGTGTGCTATGTGACACATGGTCTCCAAAGTCTTTTTTTGGACAGACTACTTTATAAATACACTCTTCAATGAGCTACAGCACCAGCTGTGAGACAACCCAGAGCGCTTTGCTCAAAAGCTACTTCACCAAACCACAGAGCATGTGATAAAAACTTTACTAAACCTCAGTTAAGCCTCAGTGACTGGACGAAGTGTTTTGGATATTTGAAGCATTTTAATACACCTCTTGTCTGTAGTGAAGCATCGAAATCAGATTCCTAGTCATGAAAAACACATCCCAGATTTTCTCTCAAAATATGTCACATCTGAAAAGCAGTCATCATGTTTGGGTCAAGTGTAAACAGAATGTGTCACAAAGTAAGAAAACTCCTCTGACTAACATGTAGAAGGACATTAGTGTTTCAACTGTGACTTTCAGTTTGTGTCCAGTCAGAAGGTTTTGAAGTTGATTTCCTGCTGAAATGTCCATTTTCTTCTTACAGCTACTACAAACATAAGAGGCTCTAATCTAGGCGACCCCGCAACAAAAGAAACTTCCTCATTCAAGCCGGACAGAGAGTGACTCATCATGGATATTTTCGGGGGTGCTCCTCGTGTTCTGGGCTACCCACGCCCTGTGCTGGCACAGTGCGGCACGGACGCCACGCTGAGGTGTCAGATCGACGGGGACCCTCGGCCTGATGTGATCTGGGAGCGTAAGAACGTCCAGATCTTGTCTGACGGACACTACAAGCTCTCGGAGGAGGGAAAGGCTTACCTGCTGACCATCACAGGTGTGAGCCCGCAGGATGCTGGCCAGTACATTTGCAAGGCCAAAAATAGCATAGGTGAAACGTATGCAGCAGCTTCCCTCAAAGTGGAAGGAGAGGCCCAGCCCCAGGGGGGGGAGCAGAGGCAATCAATGAGAGAGCACAGAGAGTTTGATGGACACCTGAATGGCTACTGCACAGAAAATGGTGAAAGCAGGAAGGAAAATGGCGACGGGCTGAATGGAGAGCACAGGTGGAACAGCAAGAACAGCCAGAAACAGGAAGAGGTCGATTTAACGTCTGATGATAAACCTCGATTCCTCATCAAGCCTCTCTCTCTGCGCGTGGATCGAGGAGAAGACGCCGCCTTCTCCTGCAAAATCTGGGGCACTCCTCCGCCCGAGGTGACGTGGGAGAAAGACGGGAAGAAGCTGAACGACATCTTTGAGAGCGCACACTTCAGCGTGAGCAGTCAAGATGGCGGCTGGTTCCAGCTCAAGATCTACAGGACGCGCATGCCGGACAAAGGTGTCTACACCTGCAGGGCCGTCAGCTGCCGCGGCGAGGCCCTGGCCGGCGCCGTCCTCCTCGTCGAGCCCGTGCCAGAGCGAGAGGAGAGTAAAATGTCCTCCAACGGTCACACTAACAGCCAGTGGTCGCCAAAGCACCGAGGCGGGAGGCTCAGTCTGTCGAGGGTGACCGAGGAGCCGTCCGTCAACGTGTCCAAAGCCAAGAAGTTTGCAGTGGCAGAAGGGAAACACGCCAAGTTTCGCTGCTTTGTGACAGGGAAGCCCAAGCCAGAGATCCTGTGGAAGAAGGACGGGGTTCCCCTGGAGGCCGGGAGGCGTCACCTGATATTTGAGGACAGAGAGGGATACTACACGCTGAAGGTGCTCTACTGTAAAGTGCAGGACACAGGACTGTACGTGTGTGCAGCGTCAAATGCTCTTGGAAACACACTCAGTGCTGTTCACCTGTCAGTCAAAGGTAGGAGACACAGCCCTGCTTTAAAAATCTAACTGGCAAAACACACCGAATTCTAAATGTGACAACAGCTTTAAAATGGTATTATCCAAAATGCAAATATCATCACCAATGAAAATTCAAACTTATCAATAAAAATGCTGAACAAAAGTCATCATGCCAAAGAACAGTTTGAAGAGCATTTCAAATAAACTAATAGTCTAAATGAACAGATCACTGTGTCACGGATGCATCCAACCATGTAAATAAAACATTAGGTCACAAGCTGCACTAATAGTTCTGTGTGCATTGTTGAAATGGAGGCCGTCATCTTTTAAAGTGGCTAATTATTTTGTCCTAATCCTTCCACAATGGGCAGATAATTCTCAGGGTCACATGCCTCTTCATACACACAGGACTGCACTGTGCCAGCTGCCTCTATCATAAGTGTCAGTTTAGTCTTGGGGTCAGCATGCCAGCCCTTAATATACAGATAACACAGAGTGGCACTATAGCAAGTGAGAGCTGCTTTAAAAAGATTCAGAGGCACAAGAGACTCAGACAAACTAAATGTGAACTTAGAAATTAGGCACAGATGTTATTTAATTATTAATTTAACACAAATCTAACACAATCATCACTTTGATTATTCATAATTATTTCAACTATGAGTGTTTTTAAAGGGTTGAACATCTTATTTTGGAAAGAGTTTTTACAGCCATTTCCTTTTCACTCGAAGATGAAAAGTACTAAGTTAAAACCTCTCACCTAAACACCCATTTTGGTTCTTCAGGCCCAGCTGTGCGGTTCAGGCGTCCGTTAAAAGACGTGGAGGTGAGGGAGAGGGACGTAGCCGTGCTGGAGTGCGAGGTCCCCGATGAGTCCATCCCATCGGCCTGGTACCTGGAGGACCAGCGGCTGATGCCCAGCAGTAAATACGGGATGGAGCAGAAAGGAACCAGGCGGAGACTGACCATCCACGATGTGGGGACAGACGACGACGGAGTGTATCTGTGTGAGATGCCAGATGGAGGGAAGAGCATCGCAGAGCTGTCAGTCAAAGGTAAAATACACAAGGTAAAATATAAACATGCAGCATTTTAGATGTATGAAATAAAGGTAAGTTATCATTTGCAATAAGATAAGGAAATTTTACATGTACAGATAAGCTGCTATATATTAAAGCTCTAGAAATTATTTCATATTATATCATAATATTTATGTCACATTAGATGATTTCTGGCTAATGAAGTCAATTTTAAAAAAAAGTTCAGCAAATAAAGTAAACGAAATATTTGTTCTACTTACAGGTACTATTGTTCGAAAACTTCCCCGGAAGCTGGAGGTCCTGGAGGGCGAGAACGCCGTGTTCTGCGTGGAGGTGGAGAACGACGACATGGAGATCCACTGGTTCAAAGACGGCTTCAAGCTACACGAGACTCATCAGACGATCCTCAAGTCTTTCGGCAAAACTCACATCCTGGTCTTTGTCAATGTGGCCTATCAGGACTCGGGGGTAGTGACGTTTGTGGCAGGGAGGTCCAAGACCTCGTCGCGGCTCAAGGTCAAAGGTAGGAAATGTTTTATGCTTTTCCAAGATTGATTTGTAAAAGAATTTAAGCCTGTTTCAGTTGCAAATTTGATTGTGAATGTATAATGTGAATTGTCTTTTTTTAAGACCCATTATATTTTATAGACTTCTCATACAAATGTCTGCTGTTAAATCTTTAAAATTACATTTACTCTCTTCGGTTGTTGATCTTATATTCAACCTCATTCTGGTCCATCAAACACTCTGTCAGCCACTAGACACTGCCCTCCCATCTGCCCTGTGGGGGTCAAAATGGACGCGGGCCGACCCAACAGCGCCCTGCTCACCTGGGTTCCTGCCCCCAACAGCCAGACCTCCACCCGCTCCATCTTCGTCGTGGAGAGACAGGAAGTGGGCTCCCAGGAGTGGCACAAGTGTTTCACCTCGGAGACGTCCACTTCAGCCGAGGTCAGCGGCGACAGCGTGCAGTACGAAGGCGACTACCGCTTCCGCGTCTGCTGCATCAACAAGTATGGGCGAAGCGGCCATGTTGAGTTTCCCAAAGCCGTCCATCTGGGTGAGGGAGTCACTGTGAAGAAGAGATGTAGATGAGTTATTATCTGTGGTTTAATGTAAACTTGATCTGATCACAGATATTTAAGTATTGGCAAACATAATTAATTAAAGTAATTCTACTTTTCCCATTTTCCTTAGTTCCTGGGCCGAAGATTCACAGCTGCCTCAAAGCCTGTGAGGTCATGGAAGGAGAAGACGCTCGCTTCTCCATCGAGCTGTCTGCCACCATGGTTGGAACCTGGTTTCTGAACAGCGCTCAGCTGCAGCACGGCGGGCGATATTCAATCACACAGTCCCAAAAACAGCACTCGCTGGTTATCCGTGAAACTCACAGTTCAGAGGACGCAGCCGAGGTCACGTTCATAGCCAACGGAGTTAGAGATTCAGCTGCACTCAAGGTTAAACGTAGGTGTAAAAATCTGTTGTCTCCTTTTAAATTTCGAATTTGATGGATGAGTTTATCAGGAGTTAATTTTGTGTTTCTTTCTCTGCAGCTGCTGTGTTGAAATTCAGCCCTCTGTCAGACTCAGACAGCAATAAGAGGATAGAGCTGGGTGACCCCATTGTTCTCTACTGCGAAGTCTCCCACCCCTTCGCTAAAGTGTCCTGGTTCAAAGACGGCCAGGAGCTCCAGATGAGCGATGGCCTCAACATCCAGTCGGACGGGAACATGAGGAGGATTGTGATTCACTCAGCTGATGCGTCTCACTCTGGAGTTTACACGTGTGAAACTTCAGGAGATGTCGTCAAATTCAATGTGGATGTTGCAGGTAAAAGGTTTCAAATTCTAAACCAAAACCTCTTATGGCAGCTAGTTAATCCATGATTGTCTTTATGATTTCTAAGTTCATCCTCTCGTACCTTGTGTGCCAGCTCCTGACATCCCTCCCTCTTCCTGTTTCCTCAGGTCCTCCTGTCCAGTTCAGTCCGGTCCCAGAGGAGGAGCTCCATAAGAACAGCATGGAGCTGGACCCCGTGGTGCTGCTCTGCCATGTCTCCGCAGACGATGCCAAAGTCGTGTGGTAAGATGACGGAGCGAAGTCCTGTTAGAAAAATTTGTATGAAAATTTATCAACAGGTGCATGTTTTTTTAATTTTTTTTTTTTTTTTTTACATGTAGTATAACTGATCACTGATTCAGAGACATGACATTGTAAATTGACTGAAAAGAAAAATTCAAACTTTGCACTTTGACTCTCATTCAATCTGAAACTATAAAAAACAGAAATCTGAGTTGATTGTGCTTCAAATTGGTGTATGTCTACTTTTTCTTAGTTTTGAGTTTAATTATTTTGTCCTGTTTGTTTTTTGAGATCCTGTGTTTTACAGTTGTCTGTGATCTGGTGTGTCTCAGGTATAAGGACGGCTGTGAGATCCAGCCCAGCGACAACATCACCCTGCAGGTGGAGGGAACCATGAGGAGGCTGATCATCCGCTCTGCAGAAGCCTCAGATGCTGGCAGCTACACCTGCCAGGCAGGAAACAACAGCCTGGAGTTCACCGTCAATATCAGAGGTACAGCCACCTTTCTGATTCCTGTGGCGTTTCAAGACTTATAGATTTGCATGATGAGATTAAAGGTGGTATTTTCACACTCTGACCTCACTCCCCGTCCTCCACCTCCAAACACAGAGCCTCCAGTGATGATTGTGGAGCCGAAGGACGATATTGTGATGGAAAGCTACATCTCAGAGGAGATCCACCTGCAGTGCGAGTTGTCTCGCTCCAGCGGGAAGGTGACGTGGTTCAAGGATGGCCAGGTGGTGGAGGAGAGCAACAACATGCAGCTGGTGTCTGAGGGTCCTTACAGGAGGCTGACCATCCCCAGTGGCTCGGTGGAGGATGGTGGAGAGTATATCTGCGAAACAGATGGAGACTCTGTCTTTTTCCAGCTCACTGTCAAAGGTAAGACTGACATTCACTTAAGCTCACGTATGATTCAACCATAAATCTATTATGTATCTAAAGGTTATTTAACTGTCCTCCTCTTGCACCAGAGCCACCAGTAAGAATCATTTCCCCCAGTGAATCGGAGCTGGAAATGACCCACTTGGCCTCCGAGAGGCTGGAGCTCAGTTGTGAGATCTCCCAGGCGGACGCCCCTGTCCGCTGGTACAAAGACAGCCTGGAGGTAGAGGAGGGTCCGAACCTGATCCTGGAGGTGGACGGGGCCCGACGCCGGCTGGTTATACCCTTCACCACAGTGGACGACACAGGAGAGTACATCTGTGACACTGAAGATGACTCTGTGGCCTTCCTGGTGACGATTACAGGTAAGAATGAGAATCTTTATAGACAGATAATATCATTTATGACTCTCCTTTTTAAATGACTTTATTTTAATTTAGAGCCACCGGTGGCGCTCACTCGTCCCAAAAACATGCCGGACAAACTGGAGAGTTTTGCCGGCAAACCACTCGTGCTAGAGATCGAGGTGTCCCGGCCAAACGCTAATGTCAAGTGGTGGCTGAACGGAAAGGAAATAGAGGAGAGCAGTAATGTCACCATCACGGAGGATGGGCTCATCCATCGTCTCACCATCCACTCTCCCACCCCAGAGGATTCTGGGAAATACACCTGTGACGCTGTTGATGATAAACTCGATTTCCAGGTCAAAGTTTCAGGTAAGAAGCTTTGGAGATGATTTAAATGCAGTTTTAAAAACCACTTTAATGTCTTCATGAGTGTCAATATGTGATTCTGCTTCATCAGAGCCTCCAGTGAAAATCCTAAGAAAGTCAGAGATGAAGACAAATCTCAAGTCCCTGATTTCTGATGACATTGTGCTGGAGTGTGAGCTCTCCAGGGCCAACGCCGTCGCCAAATGGTACAAGGATAACTGTCGTGTTCAGGAGGATGAAAGGTACTGCGAAGAGGAAGAAGGGGCTTTCCGCTCGCTGGTCATCCTCAACGCTGAACTGGGAGACTCAGGAGAGTATTTTCTGGATGTTGGAGATGACAGCATCAGCTTCCAGGTCACAGTGGAAGGTAGAATTCATTTAGCGATTTTTGATTATTAAATGATTTGGTTTAAAAGCTGCTCCTTAAATAAATCACCACCTCTTCTCCTTGGATTTAGAGCCTCCTGTCACAATCGTGGGCAACTCAATTGACCCAGACTATCAGGACATGGTGGCAGGAGACGAGCTGATTCTGGCCTGTGAGGTGTCCCGCGCCAACGCCCCCGTCCAGTGGTACTGCAACGACAGGCTGCTCACCGACGACGCCCGCACTTACACCGAGAGCTACGGCACTCTGAGGAAAATCATCATCTCAAACATCCAGCCCTCAGATTCTGGGAAATACGTGTGTGACGCTGTGGATGATAAGATGATCAGCGTTGTGAGGATTCAAGGTAAAAAAATCAACAGAGGTGTGATTATCATTATCACAGCAAGCTTTCCTAATATTCTTTCTTTTTCCATCAAAGAGCCTCCAGTTATGTTTGTAAACAAGAAGGATGACATCATCGTGACGGGTTACGAGGCAGAGAGCGTGACCTTGACGAGCTTCGTGTCCAAGGAGAGCGCTCTGGTGCGTTGGATGAAAGACTGGACGCCTGTTGAAGGGGAGCGTTTCCAAGCGCTCATGGACGGCCATGAACGCACCCTCACCATCGATCCTCTGAGGCGCTCTGACGCCGGCGAATACACCTGCGATGTCAACACGGACCAGATCCACTTCAGCCTGCTGGTCAAAGGTAAAAATCTGCTTCATCTTGATAACATTCTTAAACACTTACGTTTGGATTGAAAAGGCAATTAATATGTTTTTATGCATCACAGAAATGAGAATCAAGTTTGTGAGGCCGCTCCGAGACACAGTGGCCCACGCCGACGGCATGGTGACCCTTCGCTGTGAGGTGTGCAAGCCCAAAGCAGACGTCCAGTGGCTGAGGAACGGCGTGGAGGTGGTTCCCAGCAGGAGGTTCTCCATTCGGGCGGATGGAGTTGAGCGAAGCTTGACCATCCATCGTTTAACCAGAGAGGACGCTGGGGAGTACGCCTGCGAGTCCAGAGATGACCGGACTGTGGCCACACTGAGAGTCGAGAGTACGTATGCCTGGACTCACATCTTCTAGCTTTACATACATGAAGGATCAGGTTGATGAGCTCTTCTGTCTCTTCAGTGCCTCGAGTGGTGGAGTTCCTCACAGAGCTTCACAACACCACCGTGCTCGAAGGAGAAGACGCCACCTTCAAGTGTGTGGTGTCCCCTGAGGATGTCCAGCTGGTCTGGCTCATGGACAACGAGGCCATCGCCCTGGGGGATCGTTTCCAGGCCGACCAGAACGGCCTCTGTCACACGCTGGTGATCAAGAAGTGCCAGATGTTGGACTGCTCCAAGATCACAGCAGAGGCCGAGGGGCAAATAAGCAAAGCCAGCCTCAAGGTTCAGGGTGAGATTATTTAATGAAGGAGAACAGAGATGATGGTGTGTTATTATCATCACCAGCAGCTCTTTGTAACCTTCACTTCTGTCTCCTCTCTATCAGAGGCTCAGGTCATGTTTACAAAGAAAATGGAAGCTGTCATGGCCGAGGAGTTTGGAGACGCCACCTTGGAGACAGAGATCAGCCTGGAGTCAGGAGAGGTGCAGTGGATGAGACAAGGAGTCGTCATCCAGCCCGGACCCAGACACACGCTGACCCAGAGCGGCTGCAAACGCAGTCTGACCATCCAGAACCTGACTCTGTCCGACCGGGGGACGTATCGCTGCGAGACCCTGCACGACCGCACGCAGGTCAAGCTCAATGTAGAACGTGAGTAAAGGAAAGAGGAAGATGATTAAATAATTTAAGTCAGAGTATTTTGTAATTTACAGTTATATAAAACGGATAATTGCTAATAACTGATAATTCAAAATGCTCTCAATCTTCTCTCATCTTTTCCAATCCAGCCCGTAAGATCACCATCCGTAAAGGCCTGACTGACCAAGAAACCTTCGAACGAGAGACGGCCTCCTTCGAGGTGGAGCTGTCCCACACCGACGTGGAGGGAGTCTGGCAGAAAGACGGCATCCGGGTGAAGCCCAACAACCAGTGGCGGGTGAGCACCAACGGGCGAGTCCACGGCCTCACCCTGTCCAACCTCACCCTGGAGGACACGGGCACCATCGTGTTCTCGGCGGAGGGCGTGCGCACCACGGCCAGGCTCACCATCAAAGGTAAACACTGGCCTGTGGAGCTCTGTGGGTTCAGATTTTGTGAGCTCCATTTGAGTGCTTATGAGTTTGCATTTGAAAGCTATTCAAATTCTACATAGGAGAGATAACGGTGATGAGAATGAAAGCTAATATATCTACAGTTATTCATATATATTATGTACAGTGATTTATGTCTAGTAAGAGTTAAATAGATTTTAGATTTATAGATGGAGAAAAATAACCATATGAGGTTGTTGATTTGTTGGTTCATTGACTGTATTTGTGAAATTGGCAGAGACTCCGGTGTCCATCCTGAAAGCTCTCTGTGACGTCCGTGTGGAGGAGGAATTCCCCGTCACACTGGAGTGTGAATTCTCCAGACAAATCATCGAAGTCAGGTGGCTTAAGGTATAAAAACCAAAAATGCTCTTATTGCTCGAGTATGTTTTGTTTATGGCACCAGACTCATGATGAATACCTGTGTGTTTTTCTTCCTGTGAGTCAGAATGGGACGGAGCTGAAGCCGGGGAAGAACTGTCGGATCTACTCGATGGGCCGGAAGCGCTTCTGTCAGCTCATGCAGTGCTGCAGGGCTGATTCTGGCACCTACACATGTGACACAGGGGAGATCAGCACATCCTGTTCACTGGAGGTTTATGGTAGGAGTCATCACATTAAATATTAAAATCTCAACCAACACACTAAAAAACAACTCCATAAAAATGAACATTCTACTGACATTTATAATTTCAGGGCTCCTTTATGTTACAGCATATTAAGCTTATTATTTATCTCCACCTAGAGGTTGAAATGACCTATCAACAAATCCTCAAAAACAGATGATTATATTTCTGTTTTTTTCTCTTGACTAACCTCACAGAGCACAAGCTGGAGATAGTTCAGGACCTGGAGGACCTTTACATTCAGGAGGACCAGAACGCCGTCTTCATGTGTGAGGTTTCTCTGGAGGAGGTGACCGGGGAGTGGTACAAGGACGGCCACAAGATCCGGCCCACCAGCACCATCAAGATCCGCACTGAAGGTCAGAAGAGGATTATTGATGGGACTGAGTGAAGACTGATTAATAAATATATCACTGAAATAGAGTCTAGCCCAGAAACAAGTGCACCAAAGGTTTGAAAGCACATGGCAGCACATGATGAATGAATCAGGTGTAAAATATTAAAACTAATTAGGGGGGACACAGAGTAAATATTTAAAGGGAAAGGTGACAGTGTGTAGAAATATTGAAAATCAAAATGACATAAGACAAGAATGGACAAATGGAAATAATAGTAGTGTTTACATTTTTAAAAAGGGAATAAAAAGCTGCTGGTAGGGGGACCTCTAGTGGACAAGAACAGTAAGACCTGGGAGGGAGCAGAGAGCAAAGATGTGAAGTTTCCAGAACAGCTTCAATGTAGATTCTTCACGTTCTTCTCCTTCAGGGACCAAACACTTCCTCCTGATGTGTAACGTCAAAGCAGAGGATGCTGGAGAAATCCGCTTTGCAGCCAGAGACGTTGAATCCACAGCGTACCTTGAGGTAGAAGGTAAGTCACTTTTTACATCTACAATATCTTCTTTTGTTTTGGGGGCATGTTAGCAGCTTAAAAACTGTCATTGCAGAGCTTCCTGTTTCCATCGTCAAACCCCTGCGAGACCGGACAGCCCTGGAGAAACACAGAGTGATCCTGGAATGCACCGTGTCCTCGCCTCGCTGCAGCGCCACCTGGTACAAGGGGAAGGAGGAGCTGGCTCCCTCGGATCGGATGGAGATCGTGGCCGACGGCTGCTCCCTCAAACTGGTGATCCAGCAGGTGGCTGTGGAGGACGAGGGCACCTACAGCATCATGGTGGGGGAGCACACGTCCAAAGCCAAGCTGATGGTGGAAGGTAAGCTGGGCGGAGAACTGTGGGCTTCCTGCTCCCTCGTCCTGTGATAACACTTCTTCCCCTCTGCTGCAGCTCAAGCACTCGTCATGGTCAAAGAGCTGGAGGATGAGGAGGTGACGGAGCCAGAGCCGGCGTGTTTCCAGTGCGAGGTGTCGGTCGACATCAACAAGCCTCCTGTCTGGACCCTGAACGGAGAGACGCTGCAGCCGGGCCCCTCCGTCCGGCTGGAGAACCACGGCACGGTGCACAAGCTCACCCTGAAAGACACCAGCGTGGACATGAGCGGGGTGGTGAAGTTCACCATGGGAAAGGCCAAGAGCAGCGCTACACTCAGGGTGAAGTAGAGGAAGAGAGAGACAAGCAAGTGACTCTGAAGGAAAGAAACTGCAAACATGGGAATTGCTCACATCAACTGAAACTTTGAGACAAGTTTTGGATTCTGATCTGAGTTCATTTCAAATTGAGGGTATTCAGTGAAGTTAGATGAAGCTTTTTTTTTACAGTGTAGATGATATTTTTTTTTGCCTGATTCCTACTTGACTTTGCATTCTTGTATTCTGATGAAAACCCGACCCATAAATAAAACACAAAGTAACAGTGGTTGAGTACATGGCATCAACTTCATCTCATTAATGTTTTGGATCAAGTCCAGGCAAACACACTGGCTCACATTTTTTTTTTAACATTGACTAATTTACAACTTGTCCAAAGTGAAGATATGCTGCTTTTCTCAGTCTTAAATCACTGTAAGCAGAATATCTTCAGACCATTGGTTGGACAAAACAAGACATATGAGAAAGTCTTATTACGTTTTGGAAGATTATGAAGTTTCCATTATCTTATGGGGAAAAAAAGATGAACCAATGACATTAAATCTTACAAACTCTAATCAACTCTTGAAACACGTTACACTGTTTTAACTGTAACTGAAAATGTTCCCGAAAAGAAGAAAAAGCTCGACAAAACAGCACTTGGACCATCTTTCATTTAGCATTTATGGAAAAAAAAAATGGCATTATTACATAGAGTCCATATATAATTTGGTATGATAAAACAACAGGTCAAAAAAAAAAATTAGGTTACATCTATTCAATCATGAGTACAGTAACATGAATATTCCATATATTAATGAACATTTGTTTGCTTTATTACTGTGCAAAACAAAATATACATATCTACTGAATGTGTAAGAAGTACAGTATCAGTGAATGGGCCCCGGTAGTGACACAACACTTGTTTTAATTGTAATCAATCGACTGAACGTTCCTATAAATCCGCCTGTTGCCAATGAATCAAAAAAAACATTATCAGCATTGAATCTAAATTGAAACATGATGATGGCTTAGATGAAACAAACATCAGAATAATTACCCTGTTATGTGCCTACAACATTAAAACACCATCCTTTTAGTCACATGCTGGTGTGTCTGATCCATATATTACCTATGAATATATGAGGTAACAACCAGGTCTTGCACGAAAACAGCAAAAACAAAACACAAATATTGTATCAGAGGACCATTCCTGGGCAAAAAGAAAAATCAGTAATTATTGAGAAAAGAAACAGGCTAACTTTGATTGACAATAATTTGTTAAACATAGAAAAATAATGTAATAGCTCTTAACATGGTGGATTTAATTGTCACCCCTGACTCAACTTGGTATAGACACATCACAAGCCTGCGACGGAGGCTCTTAGTCAAATCCGTTTCATTCATCAGTGTCAACACATGGTATTGTCAACGCATATGAGGGAGAAAAGGTGAGTCTGAAAGGCCTGACCGAGGCTGTGCTGCTCCTTAAAACTGACCACAGAGGTTTGAGTCGCTCGAGAAAAAAAAAAAGCAACAGTGCCCCCTTGTGGTCAATGGTTTTAAAGGAAAATTCCACCTTTGAATCATTTCACACTGCCACACATCATTTTTTGATAAACTTCTACTTCTGGCAACAAATTTAAATTCTCCAAGAAAACACAGAGTCCAACATTTCACATTTTAGATCAATTAAACTCCATCGTAGCTGCACTGGAATTATCACCATCAATTAACACCAATAGAGGTTCACACAGTGCTGAAGTGTTTCAGGGTGGATTTCTCCTTTAAATCTGGCCTGAATTAAACCACTTTGTTTTCAAAAGGTGCTCACCAGGCGCAGCACCTCACATATCCTCGAGTCCTCACGGCAGCCCCCCTCCCCCCCTCTCCACACACATTTTATTACAAAGTCCTGAAATTGTTTCCAGCCTGTACCGCTTAGGAAAAAAAATAGAAAACGTTGAAGCTTATGAGAATCAAACTGACAAGCCAAACTTGTAACTTTTTTTTTTCTGCATCATACAACCATTCAAATACATGCTGTGAGAAATTCAAGTTTTGTGTGGCTTTAAAACACATCAGACGCCTGTTTTTTCGACATTAACGACGACCGATTTCCGAGAAGTCGATCCTGGTCCTCTCGTCTCTGGACTCAAACGTTCGGTTACACACGGGTGCAGACGCATCATGGCTGCCCGTCAATCCTTAAACCACTGCTGGACATCCTCACCCGATAAACAACGGCTGCTATTTAGTGTCAGGTTTTTAGGAAAATACTGCAGTCATCCGTCCTTTCTCACAGGACGTTGCTTGTTTCATGGGGCTAATTGTTTTTGGTATATTCCAAATTTTTACTGACAAGATCCCAAATATTGATCCCCATTTATTAAGCTGGGTTTAGTACACAAAGTGTGCTACAATCAATTTCTACACTTCTCTGAATGGGACTGTACTAGAGACTATACTTGTAAAGTGCTGTCCAATCATTTTGTTATTAGTGAATTTAACAACTCCTGATTACATTTGACATTACAACCGTTTCAGGTTCTAAAGAAGAAACTGCTTTTGATCAGATTCATCACACATAACACTGTTATGATTACTCAAAAACACCTGATCACGTCTCCCTAAAAACTCTAAAATGACACCCGAGGATCACCTGCTTTCGACTGCAGACAGATAGTGTGATAATTGACGACATTAGGGTGCGTGACAAAGGTAATGCTATTCCAAAGACATCTACAGTACGTATACACCATGACTGATCAAGTTATTTGCACGCTTCCAAAAATTCCTTTCCACCTGGTTCCTGCTTACCAAATCCTGCATCTTTAGCAGGATGAGACGGCTGAATCCACCAGAGAAGTCCATGTCCAGTACCCAGTCTGTGTCCGGAGGATCCCTGGCTACAGACATCGGCTTTGTTAACTAACTGCGAGTTCAAATGTCCTTAAACATCCATCCATTCACTCACATCAGCTGGATCATGGCAGGCTGACAGGGAGAAAGTCACAAGGCAATTTTCAGGTTCAGTTTTATGTTTGACCAGGAGGTGGCAGTGATGACGCCGTTAGGTCAGTGAAGACTCCCTGACATGATGTGGGTGTGACACTGGGAGGGTGAAGGCTCAGGCAGCCGTGGAGCAGTCTGTGTTCTGGTGGGCAGTGTTAGCTGGAGCTGGTGCTGGAGCCTCGCTGGTGTGTGTGCATTTCGGTTTTTTTGTACGCCGGTTTTTGTTCAGGGCTGAGATGAGAAGTCAAACACTGTTAGCTGGCGGTCCCTTGGTGCTTGAGGACCGTGTAGACGTTGTCCACTTTGCTCAGCCTCTCGAAGAAAGGGATGAGGTCCAGCAGCTCGGTGTCGGACATGTCGTCGAACCACGAGGCCACGGGCACCTGGACGACAAAGAAAATTATCAGCAACCACTGACGCTACTTCTCCTAATCCAATTACTTTTCACTTACTTGAACTTCTCTGTTTTTATATGTAATACAATTGAAGCATTTTCTCTGTTAGTTGTTAATTTTTTTTAAGCTTTCCTGAGCAGATGAATAATTGTGTCCTCTCTGAGACTCACCGCGTTGTCAGGATGGAAGACGTAGGAGGCAGGGGAGTTGTCCACGATGATGACCTTGTTCAGGTCGCGACCCAGGCGACTCAGGTCCTTCACATAATTACCCCGGTGGAAGACGCAGGACTCCCTGAACAGGCGGCAGCGGAAGGCGCCCCACTTGTCCAGGAGGTCGGAGACGGGGTCTGCATACTATAGCAAGAAAAAAAAATTAAATACATGGATTAGAGCAAATTTCTTTAACACCTTTCATAAGATTAAATGCAATCTACAAAAGTGCAGTATTTTATATGTATATTTATGTGTGCAGTGGTTTCTCACCTTGGCTAAACTGGCAGTGAACAGGACACACTCAAACAGTTCCCCCATTCTCTTCAGGAACTCGTCGACGTGAGGCCGCTTCAGGACATACACCTGGAGTGCACAGGAATTTTTAAACCAGGTTCCTGCACAGCTGGCATTTCAAAATAAAACATGTTTCTACAAACCTGAACTGCCTGAGGAACTATGACGCTTTCTTTGCCGTTAAGATATTTATTTGTGAAAATGCTGACTGGACATTTTGCCACATGGATGTCGTAGCCGTGTAAACATTATAATCTCAGGCCTTCCAGACTTGCATGGGAATCTAAATATAAAAGTTCTCATACAGATCACAGACACACAAGTATTTAGCTCTAAAGTTAAATCCAGGACTCCATGTTCCTCTTCCATTTTTTCTCTTCTCTGCGGCGTCGGCGGCTGAGGGCAGCGTTCCTGAACCAAGTCATCCGGAATAGGCTGTGCTTGTCTGAACAAACCTATCCTGGATTACTTGAATCAGGCCCAGACCCACGGTATGTCATCCATCTCCAAACAGCCATCTTCAAATCCCATAAACGCTGACGGCTCCTACTACACTCAGCAATTTAACCTCGAGAGCACTGCTATCACGCGACCACAAGGCCGGCGAGGCAGTGTCACGCCGGAGGACGGTGGATGACAGAATGAACGTGTTTGCTGAGGCTACTGAGTGATGCCACCGTTACCTGGTGTACTGTTCCATCGATTTCCACAGGAATGATGAAATCTGCGTTGTTCACAGGCTGTTGGAACGAAAAAAAAAAAAAAATTTAACACATAAGATATAAGACAGAAAATTGTTTTTCATGGAGGAAAGTTTACTACTGAGATCAGACGCTGCAGGTCAACTATGACTGGTATTATTGTCGGACAGATGCAGGTAGAGACAAACAGTCTGCAGAGTGTGTGTACATGGAGGAGCGGCTGTGTTTATTTGGGTTTAAGAACCAGCTAGTTTGGGTTTGGCATTTGCCCGCGATGACAGAAATGTCACCATCAGAGCCAACAACAGCCAGACGGGGGGAAAAGCGTCGACCTTATAGAGTGTTTTTGCTATTAAACATACCCATCTCATGATGTAATGTGATCACAGGGGACAACTATGTGCTTTAAAGCCCAAATCAAATCTCAAAGTCCAATGCATCATCGAGGAAATTACAGAACATACTCGCACATGGTTGCTTGTAATTACTGCCACAGTGTTTGTCCTCAACTTTCTTACCTTAAAAGAGCTGTGAACTAACGTCTCATCCAGATCTATAACCACACAGATCTTCCCAGAGTCTTTTGACTTGACTGGAGGCAGCAGTGGCTTCACCTGGATCTGGAAACCACAAACCAACTGAAAGTGTTAAAGTCTGACACAGATTTGATCTTTCCTCTGCTGTCAAAACAGGACGGCGAGACAAAAGGTAAACACACCTTGGAGACGGTTCCGTTCTCTTCCACCAGCAGGGGGGCGTTGTTGTTGACCGGCGGGGGCTCAGGCTGGTCCCGACACAGGCAGCAGAAGAGGCTGGAGAAGAGGCCTCTGCTCCTGGGCTTCTTGGAGGACAGAGAGGGTGAAGAACCTGCACAGGAAGAAGGAGGAGGATTTACACATGAGCCACAAACTGAGCCCTTTGTTTGCTAACACATGACACAGAAACAGCAACCGAGGGTGGCTGAACTTGGTTGTAGAAACATGTAAATGATTTTGCCTGCAGGTAAGTTCTCATGCTTTCCTGCTGCAGACGACTTTCTCCAGCCACTGAAAGCACATCTGTCCTGTGTCGTCTCACAGAAGGTCACTGAGTTCATGGAGAAAGCACGACTATGTCAACACACCAAAAGCAAGAAGAAAGAAAGAAACTCTAAAACCAACACATTTAATTATCTACAACCAAGTTCAGTCCCTTTAGATTCAACCCTCCTTGGAAAACCGTGACCTGGACGACAGAATCGTCAACATCAAATCGACTAGTTGACATATTGACTGTTGTCACCACATGCATTATTATCAGCAATTTTTATGATGAATCAATCATGATAAACTGAATAACTAGGTTTCGGACTGTTGATTATTTGACTTGGACTTTTGGGAAATTGCTTTGATTTAGTTTTACAATTTTTTTGATGTTATAGACTTAACAACTATTTGATCATATAAAAAAATTAACAGATGAATCAATAATTACATTAATCTTTAGTTCAAGTCCTGTTTGATTTCAAAAACTCCAGAAGTGTTAAGCAGCCACCCTTCAAAGTGAATTAAAATGAAGTTTAAAAAGACAAAACACATGAGCAGGCACAAAAGTGAGATTTAAAAACCAGAAACATTCAGCTGTATTTCTAATCTTTGCACACTGGCACATAACTGATGACTCCATCTTGTCAGTGAATGTAGTAAAACAAAAAAAAGGCCCATCCAGCAGCTTTCCTCATACTTCTGTCATGTGCACAAACCCTCCAGGAGACACACACACACGTCCCTGCCAGGAGCTGTTGCATAACCGGGCCTCTGACGTCAGACAGCCTCGACCACCAATGAGCACGCAGCACTTTCACACTTCACTTAAAGGCAGGCGTTTAAAGGTATCATAAGCACATCATGAGTTGATGGTGCGCCGACCAGAGCAGGGCAGATGTCACAAAAACAGAATACAGAGAACATTAGGAAACTGCGAAAGAAATGTGTCCATTTTAAACACTGAATTTTTGAAAATCATAACTTCAATACTTCAACCAAACTGCTCAAACAATAACAACGTTTCCTTCAGGTTCAGTGTAATCTGTCAGGCAACGTCATGCTCCACTCAACTTTGTAATCCAAAATGGGTTAAAGTTCAACAAATCCAAGGAGGATGATTATTTACTTTCTTCACAGCACAACAACCACAAACACAGTGTCAAGCTGCTTTAAAGCGTCTGTGTTAAGCGAGTTCCACTCAGAGCGTTAGATTGTTCAGCCCCTGGCAGACGACGAACCAGACCAACTTGGCAAAAGGAGAGCGAGGTTTTGGTCTCACATTTTATCTGTGTCAATCACTGGGGTATGACAGGAGGAGGAAGTGTGCACCTGTTTGGCTCAGGTAGAAAGCTCCTTCCTTACACTGCTTACTCATTACATCTTGTTAAATGTGGGTTTTAATCTTTTACCTTTTTTTTTTTCAAAACAAAAAAAGAGGAGTTAACCTCAGTGGGAGGAACTTATTTGTGGCTAACCAAAAATTAGCTTGTGCAAGTGGGAATTTAAAAAAGAACATATGTGGCAATGCTTTATTTTTGTCATTCATGATTTCATCCTCACCAAGTCATCCTGAAAGGTCAGCAGGTTAATGGAGAAAGTCATAGCTTTATTTAGCTCATTTTAAGGTCGTCAGCCTTTCTGAGCCAAAACTGGACATAAATCTCCTCCTCACTTTTCTGTCTCGCTTTAAACTTTGTTTCGGCCTCTTTATTCACCGCGCTCCCTCTCTCTGTCTGTCCGGACGTGACTGGGTTACCAACACACAGGCCTCTGTTGTGCATCTCTCACGCCTCTTTCATTCCCTGTCTGACGTGCCCTCCTACTGCATTTGTGGATTCAAACCCCCGGCTGACCCTCTGCTGGCCTCTGCTGCGCTCGGGCCAAAACAGGAAGAGGAAACAGACGGGTATCAGTGGAGGAAGCGGCTTGCCACCATGTTTTAGCAGAGCAGAAGGCTTGTGATACTGTTATCCCCCGAGTTGGTTTCGCGTCAAATCAGCTTCTCGGTTCATTCATCTATTTGAGTTATTGAGTTCAAACAAACGTGTTATTGTTCATTTCTCTGTCATTTGAACTGTTGGAGGACTTTAATCTCTCATCTCAACTGACAGGAAGATGAAATATATAAAGACAAAATAGATTTAAGGGAACTTTTTTACTCCCTTACGTCCTTATTCATGATGCTCTTCACTCCCTTGTTTCCTCATTCACTCCCTTCTCTCCTTCTAATCTCCAGCCTTCACTCCCGTGTCCTCGTTTGCTCCCTGGATTCTCCGCTAGCTTCAATATTCATGTATTCAATCACACGCCTTTCAGCAGGAAAAATGACGAGCCGGGTGCTGACCACCAAACACAGAGCGCGCATTAATTCATAAAAAGGGGCATTATGAAGATGACAAGGAAGGAGCCGGGCTGGAACAGACTGTTCTGAAGGCAGGCTGCGAAGAACATATCCCTGGACTGCCAAACCTGAATCATCAAAAAGGACAAGGCTGGTTGCTGTGTCGTCTTAATAAATGGGTTTTATGATACAGGAGAAATGAGTGTCTCTTCAAACTTAATATTTACAGCCTCATTCAGCAGCTTCCGAGCGTTTCACTCCTCCGCAGCTCAAACAGTGTTGTTGTTAAAACAGCTTCTAAAGCAGATTACACACACTGTAAACAGAAATATTGGACATCCGCATTTTGCTTGCAAACACGTTTAGGGGAGATTTGTCTGCATTTTTCTTCCATTATTAATTTCTTTATGTCATTAATTAACAATGTTTGAAAAGTACAAGCCAGATTCCAAAGACGTTGTGACTCTGTGTAAAACATCAATAAAACAGAACGTGAAAATTTGCTAATCCTCTTTGACATATACTCAATTGAAAACAGCACGAAGACAATACATTTAATTGTTTTCATTGATTTTTGTAAATATCTGCTTATTCTGAATTTGATAGCAGCAACATGTTTCAAACAAGTTTGGACAGGAGCAACAAAAGACTGAAAGTTGTGGACTGATTGGGTCTGAAAGGTTCATCCTGGAAAGAGCTCACAAGCGAGGATGGAGAGAGGTTCAACACTTTGTCAAACACATGGTTGGATAAAGGAGATTACTACATGGGCTCAGGCACACTTTGTAAAAACGTTGTCAGTAAACACAGCTTGTTTGTGAATGACTGCATCCTGTTGTTATTTTTGTTTTACACAGCGACCGAACTGTTTTGGAATCCGGGTTGCAATAAAGCAAGTTGCTTAATTTTCCCACAATCGACTTAATCATTTTAGCATTTTCAAACACCAGTTATGCATCAGTGCTGGGACGTCAAATCTCTTCTCATCTAATCCTACTTTTGCAGGATTTTAAGTTGTGGTTGTTTAACAATCCTCCGACACATCTGGCTTCAAAGATGAAACAACCGTCTGATGTGTCTTCTTGTGTAAAGTCTCTGGTATTATCACTTAAATATTACAGGAAAAAGCCTGTGTTGACATGTGTAATACCAGAAGATTACACGCAGCTCTACCTACTTCCGAAACATCACCTGTGAAAGTCAGTGTCCCATGACTGAGAGAAAATGAATAATTCACGGCTGTATCACTTCATGAGATCAGAGAGGAGTAATTCACACTCAATGCTCTAATGATCAGATGAAATCCTTTCTTCAGCTCAGGATCCATTTAAAGGCCTGTTTCCTGAAGTCGACACTTCCACTCCCGCTCTTTAGTCATTTTATAAATCTGGCTTTATCTGTAGCTGCTGGGATCTCGAACACGTGGAAACCAGTCTTATCAATTCAGGAAGGGCTTGACCCAAGTGTGTCTGAGGCTGGTGTCAACAAAGCTGCCAACAGTCTTAGTCAGTGACAAGGATTCAACTATTTTTACGAGTTTAATTATTTGAATAGAAGAGCTTCTGAAGCAGCTGGTAGACTTTCATGTGACAGTAAAAGTCTCCAATAAAAACATAGACTAAAGAAACGTCTTAGACTGGTTAGTGACTTGTATTTACCAAAAGAACAAATAAAATGTGCGGAACAGCTTCATGCAGATTTACAGTTTGGGACAAATGAGGAACCTCCACCAGATCCGACAGCTGCATCTGATATTTAATAAGATGGCGATGTCCTCCTGTGTGACTGACAATCTGATACATGAGCGAGCACCAGCGCGGTTTGTGGCCGGATTACAGAAGCTACAACGCCATAATTAGTGGTAAATGATGAATTGAGCTGACAGCAAATAGAACCGTTGTGCCTTTTTATAGATGAGTGGGAAAATGGCGAACAGGCCGAACGCTGGATTCGCATCTTAACGGCTGTTTGACTCTATTTTGCATTTAATGAATCAATCGCGCCGAGACTAGTCTCATAAATACGCAAATCTCAAAAACATGTGCACGAGCTTAAGACGTCTGCTCTAAAAGCATTAAGAGGGTTTGACAGTTTTCTGACCTTTGACCCCAGTTTAAGGTGCCGAAATTCTCCTCATATCACAAAGCAGTTATGAGAGGTGCAGGGGGAAAAAATGTAAATACACAACATTAATCTGTCATATTGATCTCCAGTTACTCTTTGAGCCTGTTAAGCATCACCTTGTTCAGCCTTGACCCCAAAGTTGAGAAACACTTACTACATCTAAGAAGGCCTTAAATGACATGACATTCGTTTGCACACTTTATTTAACTATAAGCTGTGAAGAAAACAGCTGATGAGCATCCTGGATGAACTTGAAGATCTGGTGGTTACCGCGGTAGAAAAGGGGTTCTTGACGAATCAAAACGTTTTGTTAGGTGCTTTTACAGCTACTTAGTCGACAGTGTGTGTGAACTCAGTGGGGAACTACAAAAACAAAAGTGTACAGATCCTCTAAGTGTAACCTGAAGCTGCTGTGAAACTGAAACTAAAAGGTTTCTTTTGATTCGACGAGGCTAACAAAGTCTACTCTTCATAACGTCCTGATCTCTTTAGGCAGAGTAAACAGGCTGTTTGGAGACGGCAGCTGTGTGTCACACTGAGTTCATATGTTCACAAAGCGTGGGGGGAGTGAGGTTATGTAATAGATTAGGCTACTATACATTTACAAGAAGTAGCTGCTTGACACCTCAGCTTATCTTTAATGTCAGATTATGCACTACTACATCTTTGTGTGGATGTCTGAATAACTCCAACCATAATTTACAAATCAGTCTTGTTTGCAGGCTGGAAGTGACGCAAGACTTCAAAAATGTGAGATGGCAGCATTTTTCTCAGGGATGATGACCGACAGGACACCTGATTATTCAGTAACCTGCATTTACACTGTGTGGCATCTCATTGGTTTGTGTATTGTGTTAATCAATGTTAGTGAACACGGAGGAAACATTTCGTAGATTGACGGTGTGAACATGGCACTACGGCAATAAATGTTTGTCATTCTGACACCAGTCTATAAAGAATATTTTATAAAGCCGATGGAGCTGTTTTTATTTTTACTAGCAAATGATATGACAATACTGTGGCTTTGTGTAGAGAATTCCCTGTTAGGGAACAGAGAGAAAACTTTTTTTTTTTTTTTACATTATTAGTGTAAAAAAAGTCATTATAGCAATAAATGTTTGTAATTGTGATGCCACTTATTAAAGAATATTTTATAAAAATATAGTGCAACTTTTGTGTACTATTAACAGAAATCAATGTTAGTGAACAGAGAGGAAATACGAGTAAATGTTAAATCATTCTGATGCACCTTTTAAGGAATACTTCATAAAACCAAGCTGCAGCTTTTTATTATTTTATTACTAGATCACTATAGCTGTTTATGTACATAAGTAAATGTTGTTGAAAGTTATCTGATGCCATTTTTTAAATTAATAGTTCTGATTTTGTGTTTTACGACCAGATTATATCACTATAATAAAAAAATCAGTGTGAAAATGTCATATAGCAATAAAGTTTGATTATCTGATGCCATTATTTAAATAATATTTTTTGAAGTTATGGTGCAGTTTTTATTTTTCATTACTAGCTGATATAAGTATAATATCTTGCAGGATCCAAAGTGGATTTGTGGTAATATTTTTAAGCTTTAATTAAAATATTATTGGCATCATAATGAAGCTTTTCTACGTCATTTCCTTTACTTTCACAGGCCAAAAGGGCCGCAGCCATAATTTATGCAGATCATAATAAACAGTGACACATTTGATACTTCAACTTGTTTTCTCTTTCCTAAAAGTCTTGTTAATAAAGTGCATCAGACTTTCGTGCACATTAAAGCAGATTTCAGATTTGATGAAAACTTTGATCCAACCTTGCTGCAGATTTCACATTAAAACACTCACCTCTGTCTCCTTTGCTTCCTTCTTCATCCCGGCTCACTTGGGTGATCACTGAGGACGGATTGTCCATCA
This sequence comes from Centropyge bicolor, assembly GCA_037975185.1. Lineage (NCBI taxonomy): Eukaryota > Metazoa > Chordata > Actinopteri > Pomacanthidae > Centropyge > Centropyge bicolor. The sequence continues at coordinate 3,698,715 of JBBMOC010000029.1, forward strand.
CATCCAGGTCTGGTCCTCAGTCCTGATCTCACACTTTACAAACTTTTACAGATTGTTTTCCGACTTTCGCTGCCGCATGAAACCGAGTCAACATCTAAGAAAAGCCGAGGCGGAAACAAACATGCGCAGCGCGGCCATCACACGTCGGATGTTTGCGGTCCGCTCGGAAAAGTCTGAACCGTGAAAGTTGTGAAAACATTTGTCAGAGAAACGGCGACTTTTGATTCAATATGGTGCTCGACTCCGCTCGCAATTTCAAGATACAAACATGGAGGTTTCAAGGCTTCCCATTTCACTTAAAGAGCCGCGGAGACGGGAACCCAACGCAGACCACACTCGCTCCGCTGGCGTCTATACATTTAACGACGGTCCCTGAAAGTTACTCTAAACTTAGCTAAGCTAGCATGTTAGCTTAGTCTTCTTCTAATCAAACATGCAATTCTTAGAAAACCTAAAGACGCATACTCACACTTAAAAACGCTGCATATGTTCCCTTACAATGCGACTATAACATTAAAAGGATAAGTTAAGCAGTTATTTATTTGCATGCTAAAGTTAGCAAACTTTAGCTGGCAGCTAATCCTGCGACACCAGACATTTCAAAGCACAACTTCGCTATAAGTTTAACTTTGTTTTCTACTTACTGGCCGGCAGGTTTATGATTTTATGGCTCTCTGCTATAACAGTCGTTGTCTAATTATCGCTGTTTGTCAAAACTTTCTCAATAACCGAACTTTTTAATTTTTTAAAAAAGTAGCAGCAAAGAAACGCCCAGTTTGGGTCCCCTTGAAACTGCCTGGAGCAAGGGACCGTCACACAAATGTCATCTCTGTCTCCAGTGTATACTTATTTTCTGGTCTAAAATACAGCAGCAAGACGAAGTTTTCCTGCAGTTTTTTTCCACCCCTTACTTTAAATAGTACAATGTTTTAAACTCACTGGATCCTAATTTGTAAAGTAAAAATCCTGCATCATGTCTAATGTTATACAATCAGATATTAGATTAGATATTAGATATTATAATGGCAACATGTCTGATAGCACACATTTATTTTGTGTCACAGAATATATTCATACACTACATTGTACTGGCACAAAATATTATTAAACAGGAGTATTATTGTTCCAAGCTTACCTTTGATCCAACGATGCGTCGGCCATCCAACTGTGAATAGTGTCTTCATTTTAGTTGTGCATTGCATTGTGGGATTACAGTCTAACAGTTAATCTGCAATGCAACAGGCAGTTTAACTTAAAGTATGAAAAGCAAGAGGTAAATTAACTCTAATGCTATGGCACCATCAAGAGAGAAACAAGTTAATTTTCCCAATTGTATCAATAGTTTATTACATACTATCTCATAAAAACATTTTCAACTTTTTCCACATATAAACACCGCAAATTGGTACATTTACAAATCTTCAACCGTCCAAATTCATACAAAAAGGAACACTGTGATAGATCAATACACAAGACGTTCTATTATTACAAGGACTGCATGTGCTGTACTGTATGCATGTAGAAATGTATGCACGTATGTAAGAATCTATATGCATCTGTCTGTCGTTGTAAAGTCAGTCAAATGTTGGCTTTGATCAAATAATTAATCAATTGTGAATTAGTACCAATGGAGACACATTTACAAGAGAAATATTTTGGATATTAATCCGATTTAGGCACTGACTGGGTGATCGTGATTTGAGCAACCTGATCAACCGATAATACTGAGAAATACAGCTATTTACCAGTGTGTATGACTTTTCCAAGTAAAGTAGTATCTACATTACGGACTGCTTTCATACTTGTATTACAGCTAGAGTTCAGTTTTAACCACAAATACCAAGAAATCCTAGCTCACCCTAAAATAGTTCATTTTAACTGTGTGAACCTTAACACCAATCACAAAGACACTCCTTATTTTTTATTGTAATTTTTTTGTTTTTGCCTCAATGCTAATCTGAAAAAGTGAATCAAAAATGCTCTCGCGCGCACACACACATGCAAATAAATTAACATGGAAAAAAGTAAACAATTTCAAGAAAAAAAAAAGAATATTTTTGGTTTTGAGTTCTAACATGTGTAAGTAAATGCAAAAAATAAATTAGCAGCTTAAATCATGGTACATTCACATGAGTTGATTACTACTAAATTTAGGGACATAAACAAGGTTGCGCGGTAGAAACGCTAATGATACACATGTTCCAGGCTGATCGTGCAGAGTGGAGACCAAAGTCCATCGAAACCAAAGACTAATGTGCAACTTCAGAATTCACAATATGACGGAGAAACTGTGCAATCGATCAAAAGAAAGAAAACCAAAGAACATCCTGTGTCCTTTCAGCGGATTAACAGTTTATGAGAAGTTCTGAACTTTGACTGAAGGAACACGTCACAGCCGTCTGCTTCTCTTTCTTTTTCATCTCAGAACCCCGATCATGAATGTTGGAAGTCTCCCAAAATAACACGTGGACTCCTGTCTTTCTTTGGATATTTCAGCCATATCCAGCTGTCTGCCCTCCCTTGTGCCTTAACCTGTGCCTCTCTGGGCAGGCTGACGTTCTCCAGGCAGCAGTTAAGATGCAGTTTTGCTTCACTGTGGGCAGATCCAACCCTGCGACCTCGCGTGTCGGTGCTGCACTGTCGCCGTCATTCATCGACACTTGGGGCTGGGAACGTGCGGCGCGGTCCCAGACGCCGAGGACTGGGGTGAGCTCTGGTAGGTGCGCAGCAGCACCTTGTGCTTGGTGGCGTCCTCTGTGCGACGGCATTGTTGCTCCACCAGGAACTCTTTGAGCCGGCTGGAGGTGAAGGTGAGAGTCTGTCTCCTCAGCTTCATCAGGTAGGAGTCCTGCAGCCAGGCCTGTGTGAAGCAGTCTCGTGTGGTTGGACGGGCCCTGAAAATACACAGAACTTAACATCTCATTCTTTCTTAAAGGACGTGTGAAATCAAAGTTTGCTGACACTCACCATGGGAAGCTGCTCAACATCTTCTTGAGAAAGGCGGAGGCACTTTGGGACACATTTGGGTACAGTTTCGTTGGGTCAAACTTTGCTATCAGGATTTTAGATTCGACTTGTTGAGGGTCTTTATCTTCAAAGGGCAGTCGCCCACTGAGCCTGGTTGTAAACAGAAAAAACAAGGTTGTAAAATTAACTCAATTTCACAAAATGTGGCACCTACTATACTTAAACACAATATAGTTATGAAACATGTTTTTTCCTAAATAAAATGTATGTTGCCATATATTTATCATGCAGTACCAAAAACAAACTCCACTGACTGGCTCATATAGGTGAAAAGATATTTAAGTGATGTGAAATAAAGAGACGTAAAGTGAGTTTTGAAATTTCACTTACATGATGTGGGTGACAACTCCGACAGTCCAGATATCTGCAGGAGGACCAACCACTTCACCTTTTATCATCTCAGGAGCTTTGATCGTATTTGTAAAGAGAATGACAATTTAGAAGAAAGGTGTTGACATATTTGAGCATTAATAGTGGAAAATTTGTATTTAGAGACAAATGAGCACTATCTGTCCTCACCCATGTACTCCAGTGTTCCTGCTCCTGAGTCCTGGTGCTTGAGGTTGAGGGGGTTGAAGCTCTGAGCACTTCCAAAGTCCACAATCTTGATGGCATTGAGGTTGGTCACCATGATGTTGTCTGGCTTGAGGTCCAGGTGGAGGATACGCCGGCTGTGGAGGTACTCGACTCCCTGGAGGATCTGGACCAGGTAACCTGCCACGTCGTCCTCGGAGTAACGGAACCTTTTGTGAACAAAAACAAGGTTCTCAAATGGACAAATGTTCAGCTATGACCTCTATGAAGGGAGGAAAGTAAAAATAAAATTAGCCTCATTTTACATTAGTCATTGCTGGCTCAACACATGAAATGGACTGCATCCAAGAAGGAAAAGGTCTCTTTCCAGCCCCCTGCTATGGCAGTCTGTCTGAGTTTGTGTATCTCACTATGGAGGTGACACATCCCCCCTCCTACCTGTCAATGAGGCTGTACAGCAGCTCTTTGCCGGTGCAGTACTCTGCCACCAGCACCAGGTAGCGCGGCGTGACGTAGGCTTCGTGCAGAGCCATAACCTTTTCATTGTGGAGGGCTTTCAGGATCTCATACTCCTTCAGGATCTCCTGCTTGTTCTCCTGGCTGTAAGGAATTATCTTCGCCATGTAGATTTTGCCCGTGGCGTTCTCTCGGCACTCTCGGACGACGCCGAAACGACCCCTGGCAACAAAAGAAGGATTTAGCAGGTTGTTAGGAAGTAATATTTTCAATCTGAAGTCCTAAAACTGTTTTGTACTAAAATTTAGCTCAAGTTAGATTTAATCTTTCAAGTCACAAAAAACCCTGACAAATTTCCCCAGAATAGCAGTTTTGGCATGGTGGAAACTGAATGTGCATTTAGACCATCGGGCAATAAAGCAGTGCATAAAAAGCAAGATTAATTAGCTTCTTTTATGTGGATCAGCAGTTCCTGAAAACTGCTTAATGCAGGTTTCATTGCAGGTTTTATGGAGCAATACATCCTCCTTCAGTACACAACTTGTTCAAATCTAAAATAAAAATTAATCAATTAAGCTTTTACAAGTTATGGCCTCCATCACACGATAACTTGCTGCCTCACCTGGCCTTCTCGTCCAGGAAGGTGTAGGGTTTCTGTGGCACTCCCTGTCGTAGAGCAGTGGAGGGTGTAGCGCGTCCTGATGGGGTGCCTCTGGTGGGGGTGGTGGCCTCCTCACCGATGGGGCTCAGGCTGGACGACTGGAGCACTTGTGGGGAAAAGGAGACGGGAGTCGGGGCCACGCGAGCGGTGACGGTGGTGGTGGGGACGTACGTGGGCACAGAGGCCACTGCCGGTTTGGTTGGTGTCAATGGCGGGGTCACAAGAGGGGGCGGTGGTGATACTGGTGGGGTCTGAGTCATAGGAGAGACCACGTTAACTGGACTCTGGGGTTTGGGGAGGACAAAGGGTGGAGGAGCTTTGACTGTGGGTGAAGAGGGAAGAGTGGAGCTGATTTTCTGTGCGTCCTTGGCTGTTGTGCCTGCAGATGGAAGAGGGGCGTTTGTTGTAGGGCTGGAAGGCAGAGAGGACGGGGGGGTGGGGGTGACCTCTGTTTTAGACGGCGATGAAGGTGGAGGAGATAAAGCAGCAGGTGAGGCTGTATTTTTTGGAGAGGTGGAGGTGGGAGTGATGGTGGAGACAGTTGTCCTGGCAGCGTTGTTCTGGACTGGTCTGAGCGGAGGCACAGTCATTGAGGAGGTGACAGTTGGTTCAGGTGGAGCTGGGACTGTCTTCACGACGGCCACACCAGGTGCAGCTCCTCCACCTGGGAAAAACAACCACATTCTTACTCAATATATTTTATGAGAGTTTTTCAGTGATTTAATGGTTTGCCAATAGCCAGTGTCTAAAATACTTGTCGAGTCCAGGCTGACTGGAACAGAGCAGTTGCTGTACGGTCCCTGTCCGGCCTTGTTAGTGCAGGTGACACGGAACCTGAATGTGCCACCTGGTGGTAGGTCTGTGACATTGTAGTAGCAGTCGACTACTCCAGTGGCTACAGTCAGCCAGTTAGCTTCACCTATGATGATGAGAGCACAGAGTTATAAAATTAAATAAATTTGTATATATTTGAGTATGCATAATTGGATTTATATGTATATGAGGTGAAATTAGAAGAGATTAATCTTGAGGGGAAAATGTCAAGTAAGTAAGAGAAAATGAACCATGTTTTGCTCTCTGTTCATTTAAAATGTTTCATTGTAGTTCACACATTAAACACCAGATAGCGCTGTTGTCCAAGTTGTCTCAATCTAAACACTCACTAGATTTGAAAAAAAAAGGCTTGAAATGATACACAATGTAAAACACGTATATGCAAACAAATTAATGCTCAGTTTGCTTGCTAAAAAATCATCTGTCATAGTGTCTTATTTCTTATGCAGACACGGTCAAACAGACCTGAATTGAAATGTAAATTGGGTGGTGACACACTCCTCTGTGAGTATCTACATCAATGCTGCCTGGCAAAGATTACATTTGGAATGAGACTTCAAGGCAACACACGCCAGGATGAAATCTATCAGGCCGAGAAGTTCAATAAATATTCACCAACTCTGAGTCTGCTACTCCAAGTTTGTGTGACTTTATTTTCCTCCACCACATTCTGAGATAATGATGATTCATGGTGCATAATGGCAAAAAGCTCTGACAGCAGCACTGGTACAGTCACTATTCCCCTGTGGACTGACTCATTTTCTCTGTCTAAGTGGTGTCTATGGATTTGGGAACTTATTTCCCAGAGCAGTCTCCACATAAGGTGCAAAGCCAAATATTGTCAGAGCTTCTCAAATACTGATAGGAGCCTGAGATTAATTTTATTTTCCCTCAAGTAGCGACATCACCATCAAACTGACAACTGTGCACAAAGAGGAAGTAGGTTTAAAACCACCAACTACCTGCAAACCAACATCATTTATTTCTTTTATTAGGGTTTTCTTTGGGTAAGCTGAAAGCTGCTCGATGATAAATAAAAACTTTAATGGTTTGTTTTGAATCAATAGTCACTCACCTTCTGATTTTCTTTCCAGGGTGTAGCTGCATGGAGACTTGGCGTCTGCTGGCTTCCAGAGCACCAGGGCTGTGTTGTTGTAAGTCTGGGGGACTTCAGGGGTCCCTGGTCGTTTTGGGACACCTTACAGGAGGCAAGAAGGAGGGATGGAAAAGAACAAATCAGTTGAGTGGACACTGACATGGAGGAGCTGGTCACAGCAGCCTTGAGTGAAGCTTTTCAGTGGCCACATGTGATTTTATGGGTGTGTATGTGGGCAGTTTCATTGGAAAGCATGCATGGTTTTACAAGTGTGATAACAACAGGGTTTTCAGCTGGATGTGGTTTCACCTGCACACCATTACTGTGTGACCAAGATTCATAAAACGGTGCCTTTGCACGTCTTTTTTGTCCCACCATCATTGCTCAGCGGCAGGTTTTATTTAGACAAACTGTTTATCAATCACCTTCTGATGCCTTTCCTGTTTGATATTATGTTGATCGTGTTTGACTTTCTGTAGTTGGCTTTGTTTGTCAGTTTTCCTGTTTTCCCAAACAAACACATTTCCTCTGCTTTCACTGTGAAGGCAGCATGAATTGACTATAGTTTACATCATAATTCTGTTAAAGCAATCAGTGATGCAGAGTGATGATTTATTTACGTGAACATGTCACACTTTAAGCATATTCAACTTCAAGATACCAAAGAACAAAAGACATGATGTTCATTTTCTCAAGCCCAGGGTGAAAAAATGATCCAGATGATGAGTTCTGTTGTTGCACCAAACCAACCTTGACACAAATAGTGCCATTCCTTAATTCCAAAATGTATTTTCCCATTAGGCTTGTGCAACTGCATGAGCGGTGGAGCCAGCGCTTCAGGCCAGATAAGCTGTCTGAAGTGTTTTTCACACTGCTGATAGATTATCAAGAGGAGACAAATAGCATCACTGGATGAGATTAGTAATACTACATGTCCGAAGCCAAAACAAATAAAGTTCAAATGCAATCGATTGCATCTGACATCCAAGAAATATTTCTTCCACTGAAGCCTCAAAAGTCATTATTACTGTTGCACTTGTGAGAAGCCTTGGCAGAATCTCAGCACTGTCGTTGTCATTATACAGTTTGTGCAAAGGCAGGAGTGGAGTTTTGAATATGACCGATTTCAAAGCATCATTTGCTTTTATTACATGATGAATATGAGGAGAGCCAAAAATCCATTAAGTTAATCTACTGTAAAGTTAATCTGTTGACATTAATATTCATTTCAGCTGTATTAATATTCATACCATTCTTCCTGCTATTAAAATTGAATTATGTAAAATACATCATATTATGATGATAATTATGTATGAAAGCCAAAGGAGCAGTTGGAACTCTGGTAAGAAAACTCGCTCTGTGTAATTTGCAGCGTTGACATTAATGAATCCGATTTCCCGTTCCCCAACTCCAACAGCAGCGACTCACAAGCTATGGACAGTGTGCAGGAGGTGGTGATGGTGGCGATGGGGTTGGTGGCCACACATTCATACACTCCAGCGTCCCTCCGGCTGGACTTCATGATCATGAGAAGCTGCCTGCCATCTGGGTGGGAGATCAGGTTGAGTCTGTCGTCCACCTCCAGCGGCTTCCGATCTGGAATACGCAAAAATGTAAGCAACGTGTGAACAGCAGCTTCTAGATTAAAACACAATACATTCAACCTGGGAGAGGTGAAGTAAGATACCTTTCATCCATGTTATGTCTGGATGTGGACTCCCAGCTGGAAGGCAGCTGAGAGTGACGGGTTCCCCCTCCAACAAGACGTGGTCTTTCAGTTTGATGTGGAACACAGGGGCAAAATCTGAAGCCGAGCGGATGAACTGCTGGCTTTTTGACAGACCCTCCTCTTTAGGGGACGCTGAGGGCAGATCAGACTGGGAGGGGGTTTTGTCTCTCTTGCCCCTCGTCAAACCCCACCTGTCCCACCGTGATCGCCTGTCACTCTCTTTTTCGGAATGGATGCTAGACGAGGATTCAACTGATTCCTTGGATGCACCAGCGCCGGCCTGTTTTGCGAGTTGATTCTCGGGGATGCCCATTCCTTTGAGCCCCCGCCCCTCAGACTGGGAATGACGATGGCGGGTGAACAGGGGAGTCCTCTTTCCCTCTGCTTCCCCTTTCCTCTCCTCAGACTGGCTGCGGGTTTTCGAGGATATCGCCGCCACTTTGTTCTCAAACTTCTGTCGCATTGCCACCACTGGGGAATCGGTGACTTTCTTCTGATCCTTTTGCGCCAGCTCTTTCTGACTTCCCTCAGCGTCTTTATCCTTCCTCTCCTCGGAATGGGTCCTTATTTTGGCTGAGATTCCCGCAACTTTGGACTCAAACTTGCGCCTCATAGCAGAAACCGATGACTCCTCAGCTTTTCTTTGTTCTCTCTCATCCTGCTGCCTCTTTGCCTCTGCACCGCTCGGCTCCTTTGTATCCAGGGACTTACTGCGACCAATAGCCCATGAAACCCTCTTTCTTACAGCAGTTTCCTGCACATCCGGTTGTTTTTCCTCCTTTGGTTTCTCACCCTTCTTATCAACGGATGTTGACCTCTTGGCTCGCATGGAAAACCTACCAATTAGACCAAGTCCTGTTTCCTTATCTTCATCTCTTAAATCTTGAACAGATTTGGATTTCTCCTGTAGTCCTTTGGATACCATCTCAAGAGGTGTGCCCCTCGGCCCCGGCCTGTAAATCTGTTCACCCTCCTCGACCCCCTTCCGGCTAAGTACAGGTGATCTCTCCTCTGATTTGTTTCTGGTCAGTTTTCGGAGGCCACGGGTTAAAGATGACTCCCGCTTCTTAAACCTGGCTTCAAAGACCTCCTCTGAGTCGATGTCTTTGATGTCTGTTCTGAGCACAGGCTGGCGGGGGCTGGCAGGAAGAGCAGAGTTCGATGATGGGGAAACAGAACCAGGAGATCTGTCAGCAGTTGCTACTTTGGCAAACACTGCTGCATGTTCAGGTGATGAGGGGGGATCTGTGGACTTTGTGTCATTTGGCTTGGCTGCAGCAGTGGGTTGTTTGGGTTGGACCTTTCCAGTTTGAGATGGCACTGCAACAGCTTGAATGACACTTGCATATGCAGATGACGGTTTACTGTTCTGTGGGGTTTCCTCTTCTCCCTTCATCTTCTTTTCATGAATATTTAACTCCTGCTTTTCTTTCCTCTCTTCTTCATCATCCTCCTCTATTACAATTATAGGAGTAATTACAGAAGGTGATCTAGGCTCAGATGCCTTTTCTAACTGGGTTTTGGTCCTTTTCTCTGCTATTCCATCCATGTTCTTCTCATTCATACTCTGCATATCCTCATGTTCTTTCACATTGTTATGTTTTTGCTGTTGGTCCAATCTTCCTGGTGTTGGAAGTATAAAGGAAGTCCTCGTCGTTGGTGAGGCAGACTCCAGTGATGCTTGTTCTGTTAGTGCAGACATTGACGCTGCCTCCTGGAGTTTCTTCCCTTCTATGCTGCCGTTTCCCACGGATGGGATCTCTAAGGGGGCTCCAAACCTGCGGTGCAGGGGCATGGGCTCAGAATCCCCCTGAGTGAAGGAGGCGCTTTTACGAAAAACTTTGGTCTGTGGCATGTCCTCCCCAGGACTCTCAGAAGACGCTGCTCTGGTGAGTGTTGATGGCCCCGCTCTGGATCTCCTCAAATTGCGATCAAGAGAGCCTGTCCGCCTCTCATCCTCCATGCCGAGTGTTTCAAACAAGGGCCCTCGCAGGCCGCTCATCTTTTTGTCCATGCTTCCTCCCCTGAGCAGCCGCTGTCTCATTAGTTCCAGTTTTAGGGCATAATCCTCCTGGCTTAACTTTGCCGCCCCGGGGCTTGGACTGCGATTGGGTAGTTCCATAGAAACAGCCTTTTTCAGACTCTTGTTACTTGCTTCTGAATCTTTGTTGGAATTTTCCTCTTCTGGGTCAATGTGGAGAAGCAGTGCTGAATCAGCAGAGCTGCCTCTCCTCATGGTAGCCCGTCTGGCTTTAGTCTGTGAATCGTCCGCCTCCACACTCGATACCTTTTTAAGGGGAGCTCGTTTTGTCTTTTCCATTTTCTCCTCATTTGGGGCTTCATCTTCATCTTTCACTCTTTTGTTAGCCCCTCCTCTCGTACCTACTATCTCCCTGTCGTCCTTTTTCTTTGTCCCATCAGCAGCAACACCGGGCCATCCGGTGACATCTTCATCCCCCGGGATCTCATTAAGGGAGACCCTGGAACCAGAGAAGACCATGGACAGCGGCATAGGAATGAAGGGAAGCTCGTCCACATCTGCATCTGAGTCAGAGGAAGAGGAGGGTGGTGGGGAGCCTTCTTTTAAATGCCGCGCCACAGCGATAGAGACATGGCTGGACGAGTCATTCAAAAGCTCTGGGATCGACCGCATCACCATCTTGGATTTGTAGCTGATAAGAGAACGCTGAAAAAGTCAATGAGGATTATGTGAGAAATTGTATTGTGTACAAGGTCTCAAGTCTGAGTCAATGATACACTTTTGAAAGTGGAAAAAGGAGTGAAAGTGAGAGTCTTGGTTGAAATAGATTTCATCTCCAATGACAGAAAGCATTATATCATTAATTAATCCCGTTACCTTTGGATGTTTAATTTAGGCCTTAATTTACTCCTGAACTGTGTCTAATCTTCTGTCCATTTAATTCAAGAGTATGACAAATGTGGTACTATTCTAAATTATGAGAAATCCAATGTGAGGTGTTCTGATACAAAAGTCCTCCTTTAGTCTAGAAGTTTACTAACTCTCGGGGAATTGAGGAGTCTTAATGTGTCTCCCTCTTTCATTTCCACACACTAAATGCTACCAATTTATCATCACAGTGACTCACCTGCCATCTCCTTCTAGACAAAACTTGCTTGAGCATAGCTGTGCTAATGCTCTTATTTGTTGGTGACTGCAAGACAAAAAGAGGGGAGTCAACATTAACCTTTGTGGAGACATAAATACAGCTCTTATGATGCACTGCAAAGTTTGAGGCTGCGTGATATCTTTTCTAAATGACTAACTCACCTTGAACCAAGGATGACGAAGGCACTCGATGGCACTGGGCCTCCTAGGAAAGGGAAAAGCACAAATATAAGAAGGAGCATGCTGCAATTTGACTGTTGGTCAAAAATCTATTTATATATGTTAATGGTAAAAATAGGACATTCGTCAAAACACTTACAGTCTGTCCACCACCAGAAGCTTGATGACAAATCCCTTTGCTTCTTTGCAGAGGTCAGAAAACATGCTCTCCTCAAATGCCACATTGTAGTTACGGATGTTTAAGGCAGTGGCTCTGTCATTCTCACCGGCGAAAGGAGAAACACCAGTCAGGCTAAAATAAAATTAAAAAAAACATTATCAAGAAAACATCAACTTCATTTGATTAAGATGTTGATGCTTGTTTCATTATATCGGGGCAATAGAACATACCAGAGGTAAGTGATGACACCGACAGGCCTGTGGGAGAGGAGGACAGATAAATGACAAGTGCATATTGGGGAACAGCGTGAGAGCACATAAAGACAAGAGACTTCATTGTGTTGCAGATAACAAGGCAGGAGCCTGCAGTGTGTAGTCACTTCTCCACGCTGCAGAACAGGTGGCTCACCATATGTCTGTTGCTGTGGAGATTGGAGTTTGGTTAACAATCTCTGGTGCAACATATTCTGGCGTGCCGTATTTGCAGTAGTGCTCCTCAGAAGTCTCCAATTTTACGGCATTACCGAAGTCACAAATGCGGATCTGGTCACTCCCAGGACTTGCCATTAAAATATTTTCAGGCTGGAGGGGGGTGTATCCAAAAACAACAATGTTAGGTTCTTATAAAAGCATAGAAAAATCTTGAATAAATCTGATACAGCCTCAGAGGTGCGGAGGACAGCTACCTTAATATCAAGGTGGGCAATGCTTTTTTGGTGAAGATAACGAAGACCTTCCAAAATCTGCTGAACACTCCCGCGGATCTGAAGAGAAACACCAGGGAATGAACTTTAAAGTCATGTTACATAATGATAGCGCAGTGCAGTCAGCAGAAGCACACAAACCTCCAGTTCCTTCACTGTTGTTTTTTTGGCCATTCTTTCCAGCAACTCCTCGTGACATCTTCATACAACAATTGAGGAAAAAAAGAGCTGTGACTTGACTGCATAGTCCAAGTGGTAGGTGCATGAGAGATGAATTATAAATGAGCAAAACTCCCACACATCCTATCTCTTGCTAATTCCACTCATCGGCGATGAGTCAGAGAGAAAAAGCTGTGCTGCGCTTCATTCATGCCTCCAGGGGACTGGAGAAGACATTAGGATTAATGCTTTGGATCTTTAGTGTCCTTGAGATGCATTTAAGTGCACTTTTGTTCTGCAATGAAGCAGATATAAATTTGAAGGCATGCTGCAGGAAAAGTTGTGCCTTTTCAACTTAAAGATAACAACATGTTAAACAAGCTTCTGTTGTTGCCATTATGTGTCACAAGATAAATACCAGATCACTAATAGAAACTACAACAATGCTTCATATCATTGAAAATAAAGTTTCAAGAAAAGGATACAACTCTGTGATGAGGACAACCACGTTCTTCTTCTCAAAGGCGTCATGGAAATAGAGAATCCTCTCGTTGTCCAGCTCAGACAGCAGGTCCATCTCTCTGAGAGCCAAGGCTTTCCTCTTTCCTCGTGCAGAAATGAACTTGGCAGCGAAGTCGGCCTTTCCTTCTTTCTGAGTCAGTCTCTTCACATAGGAGAAGGCACCCCTGCATCAAACAGTGGGTCACATTCTGGGTTTAATAGAATATTACCATTGAATTCTTTCATTTCAGACTATACAAGACATTGAAACACTTGTATCAAAAGAACATTTTCAAGGAGGACTTTTTTTTTTTCATAATCGTACCAGCTGGACCGACCTCATTACAGGGCACAGATCAAAATAAAACCATTGTCAGAGCACAGAGGCTCATTCTTGACCTTTATGAACAGTATGTCAGAGAAAATAATACCAGCTCAAATGCCAACTCACTGGCTTTTCGGCCTTCAGCAAATCACTACTGGATGCTCAAAGCCAGTAAGTGGACCTCTGATCTCACATTATTTTCTGAGACTCTGTTAGAACTAGAGTGACATTTGTGGTCAATATATTCTTAAAGTGTGACTTACACAAGGCTGCAAATCAGAGAATCCTAACATCTGTTTTGTACAAGAGAATACTCCCTTACATGGTTTTATAAGTTCTCACTCATATATTGTATAACTTTGATTCTCCCTTTTGTTTTCTGTCTGTGGAGTTTGAGAGAAGAAATCTGAATTCAATTTGAGTTTTCTCTTCTGTTTAATAACCAAAACACATCCGCTGTTACAAAACAGATTTTCCCGTCTGCCTATTCTGTTGTTCCGATTGCTCTACAATTCACAGTAAATGTCTGTCTCCCCCACGTCAGACCGAAGAGAATCATCTGTCGGCTAATGCATTCACTCCACTCAGGCTGGTGACTCATCTCTCCTATCTGTCTGCTGTTGTTAAGCAGGTGCGACTCTCTGCCCTCCCACGGCCCGACCCTCGGCGTTCAAACAGCCATTAACGCCGATGTACTCATGTGAAGGGATGCGAGACGGCATGAGTGCACAGCCAGTCAAACACACTCACCTCCCTATCTCTTTGTGGCTATCATAGTAATCCATCAAACGCCTCATCTTCCTCAGGATGGTTCCCTCGTCCTCCATTGGCTCGGCTGCTTCTTTTCGCTCTGCGGGGAGCATCAACATAGGCATTTTAATGTGTGTGTGTGTTTGGATGTATGTGTGCCAGCATAGTGACAGATGGTGTCATATTGTAGTCCCAAAACACCTTGTGGTCCCGCCCATATGGTGTAGATTTGGAGGTGCGATTTTCACTGGCTTATATTGGCGTGTCCAGCAAGTTTAAACTAAACATTAAAGATCTACAGAAAATGGAGGAAAAGCTTTGTGGAACAGGAGCCATTTTATTGACTCTCAATACAAAACTGAGAATTTCTCATGAAAAGATGCTCCCTCCTCATATCTCTCATAATTTTGAGTGTCACAAATTTAGAATAGCTGTTATAAGGATAAAATTGTCTATATGCAAAGTATGTTTGTGAACATTGTACCACAGACCTGTGTGAACTGTGAGTTCAGCCTTGCAGGAGTTGGAGCCGGCCAGGTTCTTCGCAGTGCAGGTGTACACACCCGAGTGTTCGGGGTGAGCATTGAGGACAACCAGGGAATATTCTGGGTCATCGTACACAAATGTGAAGTGGCTGCTCTCAGAGAGAAGCACGTCATCCTGCAACAGACCAATCAGCTTTTAAAATGGTTTTAGATTATGCAAATAATGCTGCTCATTTTAATCTTTTCTAGCAGTTTTAATTTCCTGACCATTTTGCTGCACCACTGCAAATTTAATAAAAAGGATTAATCTAGATCGTACCTTGTACCACAGAATATCTGGGTCTGGTTTCCCTTCAACCACAACAGCCAGACGGGACGTCTCCCCAATGTGCACATCCACATCCTCCATGATGGTTTCAAACTTAGGAGGCACTGCAAAAATTAAAGAAGTACAAAAAAAGTGACAAAGAAATATGAAAATACATAATACCTTAAACATGGGCAGTGGTCACACATTTGAATCATGGATGACTAAAACATTATGGACTACATGAGTATAATTACTTGCCATCTTTATTCAGTTTAAAGTAACTTTCCTCATATGCTGTATATGCTATATTTTTTATGTTCTTCTTGACACAGTAACAATTCTATATAGATAAAAAAAAAGCCCTTGAGGATGTTTTATACAATATATAATAACCTTACCCCTAGTACTTCCCAACAATGAAGCGGTGGGAGTCACAAGAAAGAAAAGTCTTCTTTCTAAAACACTGAAGTCATACTTACAGAAGCTATTCCAAATTCCTGATCCTTTACTTCACAAACAGCTAAAGTTCAGCTTAAATCACAAACAGCTTCCCTTCGCTTGCTGCCAGAAGTTAAGTACTAAGTTCTTTGGATTCAAGCTGAAATGCTAAATTTATCATGTGGTGCTCTGCTTGAACTACGCTGACCTGCCATGGCCAGCTGAAGCGTGCAGAGGTCGCTGCCAAACTGGTTGCTGGCTGTGACCACCAACTGGCCGATGTCTGCGCTCCGGACTCGCTGAAGCTTCAGGGTGTGTTGATCGTCGTCTGGCATGCTCATCTCATATGTCCCCGGTCTGTTGACCAACACCACCCCCCTCCTGAGGATGACAGAGGCAATATATCACATTTAAATCTGTAGAATAGAAACAAAGGCCTGAGCCCTTTTCTCCAAATATCTACATGTGCATCAAGAATATGAAATGACTGATATAAACACAAGCAAATATGAAAATAGAGACATCCATTAAAAGTTCCATACAAAGGCAGCAAAAACTGAACAACCAGGAAGCAAACACCATTCTGAAGACCCTGTGGACAGAGAACAAAGCTTTCTACCGAGAAATTGCAGAGCTCCACAGAGAACATGCGCTTGAACACCAAATTAAATTAAATTCTCTCAAAGCAATGTGAACCACTGCACAGCGGTGATTCTCAGTCCTGCTCCTCTGGATCCAGACTCCTGCTATGTTTTTCTAATCTGTATCGGTTCACACATTCTATCCGAATTTATAAAAACAGTCCCTGCTGAGAACAGAAGTGGGATGAAAACGAGCAGTGCTCCGGCTCCCAAGAGGCTTCTTCTGTAGGGATTTCTTTGTTTGAAATGACCTTTGCTTGNCGGCTCCCAAGAGGCTTCTTCTGTAGGGATTTCTTTGTTTGAAATGACCTTTGCTTGTCAAGGAATTAGACACTGTCTCGATGTTTAAACAAACATTCAAAACTCATCATTTCAGCACTGACTTGTGGACAGCCTCAGTTGAAATCTGGCATTTTAGGTGGTGTATTATCATTTGTATTGTTTTTGACTTTTATGAAGATAGAGGAACTAACCTTTTCCAGGCGACAACTGCATGCACATGGTTCAGTGTGATGGTGATGCTCGCTGGTTGGTTCTCAACCACGTAAACAATGTCAGGTTTGTCCAAAATGACTGGTGTTTTCCTCAAATAGGGTCCTACAGGGATAAACAACAAAAAGACATCATCAAACATCCAAGCACAGTTTGTGAGCTCATATATTTTTTTAAAGATTATCTCTTTTTTTGGAGCAGTGGTGGCAACTTAAAGCCATCCTCAACTCAGTCACCTCTGTCCAGCAGCTGGACCAGGTCAGTAGATGGTGATGGTTTGCTCAGTGTCTTCCCAGTGGAGGTCAGGACTCTGAAGGCATAGCGGACCCCCTTGGACAGGGAGGTGACAGAGTAGTTGGTCTCCCTCAGGCTCGACGCCACAACAGACCACTGGATAGAGCCCAGAGGCTGCTGCTGGACCACATACAGCAAAGAGCTGGAATCTGCAGACACATGTGGTTACTGAATATGGATGGCAATAAAACACACAGTGAGGTGGCTTAAGATGCAGAGAGAAAAGGATTTTGTTTTGCTTTCAAATCTGTGCTGATGAGATATGAAATCCAAAGGGGCTTAAAATCATTCAAATAAACACCCAAGACGTGCATGCTATAAATATTGTCTCCCTCTAAGTGTTTTATGTAAATTTAATTTTTTACTTGTTTTGATAAAGCCTTTCTCAAGATAGCAAAAAAAAATTGAGTCCAAAAAAAAGAAAAATTGGCAACACAGAAACCCAATGAACCTACCAAATGAAGAGTCAAGCCTCTTTGGTCTCTTCCAGCTGAGGGTTATAGTTTTCCCTGTAATAGCCTCTATCACTGGAGGACCATCAGGGGGGTCAGGAACAATGTCTGGAATAAATACATAAACATAGACATATGACATCACGATTGTTGTACAACCTGATTTCAAAAATGGAATCAGGGCTGTATTCTTTCAACTATAGCACCAAACATTAAGGGTCCATCTCTACCTGTGACATATAGATGTGCGTAGCAGGCTGCTTTGCCCACTTTATTGGAGATGACAGCCTTGTAAACGCCCCCATGAGCATGACAAGCGCTCCGAATGACCAGATTGTGGACATCCCTGTCTGAAGGACAGACACACAAGTTTATTTACTTTCCTCCTCCCAACATGGTTGACTTGGCTTTGTGTGTTACCGGGTCCTTTGCTTACACTGGGTCATTTTGCGCTCTTCGCTGCTCTCGATGCGCTTGCCGTTGTGGTACCAGCCGATGGTCGGGTAGGGCAGACCCGCCACCTTGCATTTCAGCACCGCCTCTTTGCCTTCAATCACCTCCACATCGGCCAGAGGTTTGACAAAATCTGGCATGGTCCTCTTCTCCACCTCGCTCTCCAGCACTTCAGGCTCCTCGGGGATGGATGGCATCTTCTCCAACTTTGCCCTGGAGGAAGGAAGGAAAGGTTGATTTTGAAAATCTGAGAACGTATACGGAAAGATTGACGGGTTCATTTTCTGTCACGCGCCTTCATTCCTTCAGAAGGATTTCCTGAAGCATTTTTCTTTAGGCTCGAAAACAAAAACGTCTCCTCTGACTTTGATACTGACAGCTTGGTTTTATTTTCAAAGTCTTTCAAATGACACAATGGCTCATAGAGATGTTTTCCATATGAATCACTTCTCTTACATGTGAGAAGAGATGGCAGCTCGAGGTTCTTGCATGTAGAGCTCAGCAGTGCATTCAGACTTTCCATAGACGTTTTGAGCAATTGCTGTGTAGAAGCCCTCCGTGTCGCTGCTGACGTGGGTGATGACAAGTGAGTGACGACCCCCCTCTTTGAGGATGCGAATGTTCTCACTCTCCTCCACTCTCGTCTCTGAAAGAACATTAGCGTAAAAATAATTAAATGAGACATTTGCACTGAGGAGTTCAGTCGTTGTCAGTCTAGAACACTACAGATACAACAGTGGAGATTCTTACCAAAGTGCATCCATGTGACTCGTGGAGCAGGTGAGCCGCTCACTTTACAGTCAAAGCGGGCAGTGCGACCTTCAATGACCTCCAAGATGTCCAGCTTACGGGTGAACAGAGGCTCTTTAGATGGGGTGACCCTCAGGTTTGCACTAGAGGTCAACTCCTCTGCAAATGCAATGATATGCCATTTAGTTCTTCTGAGCCTTACATTGATATATTTTTAAAAACTACTTTTACTTTAAGCTTCACTATCATTCATTTTTATTATGCATTAAAAGTAATGAAGTTGGAATAAAAATCTGTAGAAAGATTGGAGGACTTTTAAATGGTAGAAAAGACAGAAATGGATGCAAGGTCATAGATTTTCAACAAGGAATGTATGAAAAATTCAGTTTTATTCATTCCGATTCCGGAGTTCACTCGTGGCGGTGTTATTGATGAGAGATCCAAAGAAAGAATTACTCGATCCTTGGTCTTGCTTTTTACCATATGTCATTGAAATTCAATGCATATTTTTGAGTTATCCGACTAAAAGCTAAGCAAACAAACAGAAAGAAACACAACCATAACCTCCTTGGCAGAACTAATAGGAGCTGATATAAATATGTAAAATTCCATCTTCTCTTAAACAACAGGGATAAAAGTGTTTGCAGTTCACCTTTGGCAGTACTCAGCTTGCATGTGTACGTTCCACTGTCATCCTCGTGTACTGAATTCAGCAGCAGACGGCACCTTTAAGACAAAATGAAACAGCCTGACAGATAATCTTGCAAGATTACTGTTTTACTGCCAGTAAAGCAAGTTTGAAGAATGGATTTTGGAGATGCAAGACTAATAGACAGAGGGATTTCAGCAACATTTTCTCAGTCTGGACAGATTTGCCAGGTTTTCATATGCAAGAAAAAGCCTTTATTTACACTATTTAACAATGAAACAAGAAGAAAAAGAAAAGAGTTTTACAACAAACATGAACCCACCTCTTGCCATCAAAGTGCATTTTGCAGTTGAGCAGCGCCGGCTGGATCAGCTTCCCGTTGGACAGCCAGTCCACATCCACGTCTGGAGGTCCTGTAATGTGACACTCGAACATGGCCGACTCTCCAGCCCTCACCACCACATCTTTTACATCCCTGCTGATTTTTAGTGCCGTCTGTGCTGCAGCTGCTGGTAACACAGAAAGAAGAGGAAAGAAAAGAAATGTTACAAGACATTTCCTACGTGATTTCACAAGACAGATTCAACTCCTCATCGCTCACCTTTGACCTCCACTCTGCACTCCGCCTGCTTGGTTCCATACTCGTTGATGATCTTGCAGACATACAGGCCAGCGTCTGACCTCTGAGCCGAGCCGATTCTCATTTCACTGGTGCCGTCGTCTGTCTCTCGCACGGCGAAGCGCCCCGCTGTCTTCACCGTGACTCTGTCCTTCATCCTGGGTCAGCATAAAGTGGCTGTCACAGTCGTTTATACTCAGGTGTTTAATAGAGGGCCGTGTGTGTGACGGCGAACAGTAAGTGACCTTGAGTTGAAGTAATGGCTTCAGGAGTCTACAAAAATGTAAGTGTGCAATAAAGCTTTCAGGAAGGCTGTCTTACCAGTAAACCATGGGTTTTGGCTGCCCGCTGATCTTCGCGGAGATGACGACATCTTGACCCTCAGCTACCCCCTGGTCACATGGTGCCACCTTCGAAAGAATCACAAGATGTATCAATGCTTTCAATGAATATGTCATCTTAGACTATGGGAAATTGTTATGGTAATATTTCTGACATTTTATAGAATTACATATTAATTAAATCTATAGGTTTATTAGGTGTGTTTCAGTCATGTCGATCAAATTGGATTCAAAACTGTCCTTCAAGTCCCATCACATCATGACAGCATTTGAAATGGCTTAATGTATCATCATCGCCATCCTTTTCTGGCAACTGTGTGATGAAGTAGTTAATTATTTCTGTGCTGCAAAGAGTGAAAGGATTCATCCCCAGTCTCCATCTGGTCTGGAAATTGCTGTTTTGGGTGTTGGGAAAATGAAGACTTTTTTGGGAGAATTTTGGAAGATGTGTGCATCAATAATGTCGGTGGATAGTGAGACATTCAGATCAGATTTGAAAGTTAAATTGAGATTTTGCTTCTGAGACCCTCCTACCTGAAACAATGGAGCCTCTTTGAAGTGGACACTTTTACTCAGAGCAGGTGAGTCCCCGAGCTCCATCGCCTCCTCCTGAGGGCTCAGGTACTCCTCGTCTGACTGGGTTGGCTCTGGAAGAAAAGCAGACAGGACGTAAGTATAAACACACAGCACATCTACTTGACTTTTACTTAGGGTGCATGAAAAAGTCAACTCTGATTTGCACATTTCTTAATTTGAGTAATTAAGAGCAAATCTCTTTGAAATATGGTTAACACGGCACCAGGGTGGCTCGTTAGACCTTTAGATGGGAACAATCTGTCAGGGCTCTGATGTTTACAGTCTTTGCTTGCCTTTCTGGAGATTGCTCTCTTTGCCAGGACGAGCCGTTGGCAACATGGAGCAGTGAGTTAGACATGAGTGGGCCATGTGCACCCACCCACACACACACACACACACACACACACACACACAGAGACACACAGCATAGGGACCTCTCTGAAGTGACCGTAACTGAACAGATAATGAATTAATCCCTTAATCCCTGACCCAATCATTCGCTTATTCCCAAGGAGTTCCAGAGCAGACGCTGTGTCTGGACTCTGAAGTTACAATTAATTTGCTGCTGGATAGAGAAATATAAAACACCACCACGCCACAGCACCTCTCTTTAGACTCTATCTTTCTCTTTCTGCCTTGTCAAAGTCTGTCCGTCTCTGCTTCTCAGTTTCTATAAAACCTCAAACTCAGACATCTGACATGAGCAGATTACACTGCGACAACGGAAAATGAATAATATCCATCAGCGGAACAGAATGAAGACATGCCCTCCTTCGAGGAGACTCAGCTGCAGAGTGGATAGATAAAAGTGCAGAAGCACTGCTGTGAAACTAACCGTCTACAGAGAGAGAGACTGCAGGTGGAAGGAGTGAAAGATGGGTTGTCCACATGCACTGGATGCTAATAATACATCTAAACCTAAATATGTATACAAGAACTGACTTTAATGTTAGATTTAAAGATTTCCTCTACACTGAAAAACACCATTAATGCCAAATTATTACGTTTAAGTAAGTAGGTATTCTGCTGAGTTGTCATCATGCTGACATTAAAAAGGAAAAACAATAAAATAACCTACCTAGAGTCACATCTCTGAGCAGCGTCTGTGCACCAGGGGATAACTCCAGGGAGTATTTGCGTAAACCTGCCAACTCTTACACAACTGCTGCACAGTCCGAGCCAGCTAACTTTCCTTTTCATTCTCATCCTCTCCCTCTCGTTCTCTCCTCTGCTTCCTGTCACTGTCACGTCCATATTCTCTAACATTCAACTTGAAGTTCACACGTTTGCATCTGGACAGTGAAATATTGTATAGGTTCCTGAAAGCTGTACGATGATGTTGTTAAATGAATCAACAGCTGGGAAAGCTTGAAGTTATTTGATCTTTTCTGCAGAAAGGAGATGAATATAGTGTTAATCTCCTTCACCAAATTGTGGTTTGACATCCTTTGTAGCCTATAAATCATTCTCTCCATTTTGGCGTGCCCTGCCAAAGCTCTACACTGTTCCCGGCGAAACCAGCTAAAATGACTCACATAATCTCCCACCACATTTTGACAACTCCAAGCCCTGCAGCGTGAAATCTGGAGAGATGAAAAACTCCATGATTGCGGCAGTAATCTCAAACGGGGACATAAAGCAGACTGCAATTACCCGAGCAAACAAGAGGGTGGCTAAAAATACTCCTGCAAGTTAGACTCCACTGGCCTAATATGGCAACACAGGCCCTGTGCTGCTGGTGACACAGTACCAGAGTGTACGCTCACATTTGTTGACAAAACTAGGGAAGTGCAGGTTGCATTTACATGAGCTGAATCAACACTTTGGGAGAGGTACAAGCTTTTCACACACACACACTCACACTGTACAATATAAACACACATCCACCGCAGGCACATTTATAACAGCAACCTTTTCCAAAAAGGAATATTTATTTTCTTTACCCTTGATTCTGAATGCCATGCCTGCCTTTAAGACTCGGGGGACCTTTGTGTGACGGGGCAGGCCTGCGTTTTGAATCCGCACCGACAGGAGCTCAGCGCCGTTAAGAATTAATGGGTTGCCATGGCAACAATCGGTGCGAGGAGCCCCGGTCGGGATGCTGAGCTCCAGCAGGCCTTTGTAGTCATTAAGACAGAATGTCAGGCGGAGGAGGGCTGGCAGCGGATTAAAGCGAGTTTTGTGTGTGAGTCAACATGTTCGTGTATTTCACGGAGAGCATCATGTGCCTCAACGTCTCCCTCTTCATTTTAATTTGTGTTACATGCTTGTAAATGTGTCGCTGCAACACCAAATCTAACAGCTAATCCCTTTGCACTGAGGGATATCCTTACATCTCCGGCCTCATCTCACCTGATTGGATATAGAGCGTGGCGCTGCAGGACGCTCTGCCCGCCGGGTTGACAGCTGTGACGCAGTATGACCCTGCGTTGTTCGGCCTCATCTGCTTTATCACCAGACTGTGCTTCTCACCCTCAGCCTTAACCACATGGAAGGCATCGCTCCGTATCTCCACGTTATTCTTCCTCCATGTCACTGAGGAGGCAGAGAGAAACACATTCGCACAGATGACAAACACCCAATAAAACCACCCACAGAAAAATGGATATATCACGGTCCACCTTACAAAACTCCCTAGTTTTGGTTTTTGCAGATTATCACTGAAAAACACCTGAATTTTTAAAAAGATTTACTTTAACAAGATTTTCAACCAGATTTTATTTGCCCACGTAAAAATCTACAGAAAGAAGTCACTATTGGCTGCATTTTTCTCAGTAAACAAGACCCAAAGAAAAGGGTAAATCTAAAAAATGTGAGAAAATAATGAAATGACCTTGAGAAACGACCTTTTTTTATAATACAATTTTAATTTCTAATTTTTAAAATAAAAAAGCCCAAACAAAAATCTACAAAACATATTCAACAAAAAAGAGGACAAAATGAGATGTGTACAGTAATGAACACTCTCAGTTGTACCTGTAGGGGGCGGGCTCCCAGTGACGATGCATATCAATATGGCCTCAGTGCCGCTGGATGCCGTCGTGTTCTCAACAGGCCTCTCAAACCTCGGGCCCTCGGCTGGCTCCTCGTCAGCAGACAGGTAGGGGTCATCAGATGAGCCCCCTGAAAACGACAGGTCAGGTTTTTGTGGGACTTCCTGTGCTCTGTTACCTGTTTTTCTAAATGGGTCAGGCCCCTAAATTAGTCCTGGGTTATTTCTTTTTTTGGGTCCTCATGGGAAATTAGTTCTGTCAATGAGTCTGGGCCCAGCAGCAAATCTGTGTATTGGATTCATTTTACAATTTTCCAAATACAATAGATACAAGCTTGAGATCCATATCGAGTTTTTAAGTGATTCACTGTCGTTGCTGTTTTTAGTGCTTTTGTGTTTGCTGTGCTCTGTTCTAGTTCTTTAAAACTGTTCTTCAAAAAGTGCTTAATAAAGTTTGAGATTTAATTTACATTTCTATACTTAAGCCATTCGTTCCCGAGCACATTGGCTGGTGACCCCTTAAAAAGTAGAAACAGATGACATATTTCTTTATGCTGTGAGCTCTTCAAGCGAAAATGTTCCATCTAAATCATTTTGAATTAACTGAAGACTTATCTTTAACCCTAATGAATTAACTGACTTTCACAAGGAAATGGTGCAAAGAGGACTCCGTACTCTGAGGAATTTAATCAGAGTTTCATGAAAAATGGAAAAGTGGACTGCTTATAAAACCCATGACTACCAAACTACTACTCAAGTATTTAACAGGAAAAAAAGTAAATGATTTTCCTAATTAGTTAATCATCATCATCATTAATCTTGGAGGATCCCACCCAGTAGGTTGAGAACCACTGACTCAGGATAGAGCTACTACTTCACATAATGAAACTGGTTCATAAAAAAAAAAAATAGACATAGCTTCTATAATGTAGATTTCTGAAGGGACATTTTCACTGTGGCATTTTGGGTTCAGTTACTGGTGTCAGAAAACCCACAACATGGCCACTGTAGCAGAGCCTTAAGGGAATAAAGCTGGGTCATGCAAGCAGCAGTCACTGTGGTGTGACAGACCTGTCAATCAAGGCAAACAAGCCAAAAAAATAAATCCCTTTAAAAAAAAAAAAAAAAAGCCACCCAGGAAAACAGAAGACAAAATGCTGATTTTGTTTGCAGTTTTCTCACTGAATTTGGTTCAGTCCAGTATTTTTGGAGCCTGCAGCTTTTGGACATTAAGGGAACTACATCATTAGGCAGCTTCAACATTCATCTGTGGCGGCTGCTGCTTGTTTTGACCTCATTAATCATCATAAAACATGTCCTACCTTCCTCTGGAGATCTGGGATGAACAGAACGGCCCTTCTTGCTCTTCCAAACTTTCCCCTCTTTCCTTCTGGTCTTGGCTCCCTCATTGCTTCTGTCTGCAACACATTCTGTCTCCATGGGTTCATCCTCCACCAGGATAGTGGGGATGTTCACTTTCAAGGCCGGAGACGTCCGACCCACCTCCGCCTTCCTCCTTTTCAGGAGAGGGCTGATGGAAGGAGTGGGCGACGGGGTGAGCCGAGGGGGCTTGGGTGGATACTGGGACCCTGGTTCCCTCACTGTTACTGGGGATGCTCTCTTCCCATGCGGGCTTGGCGATCTAGGGTCTGCTTTGTTGTCCATCTTTGTGTCCCTCTTTGAATCCAGATCTCTGAAGGAGGATTTTTGAGATGTGGTAACAAGTACATCTTTGTCGGCTGCCGGAGAGCTTTGTAGGGTTTCCCTGCGTGCAAAAAGCAAGAAAACTGTTATGTAACACTGACAAGTGTGGAATAAATATTCAAGTGTAAAATGAGTAAAATGATTTTCAATTTTGTGTCCAGATCTTTTGATGAATAACTAATCTGACAAAGAAAAATCCACAAGACACACATACTGTACATATGATTTGAAAAAACAAAAAAAATCTTCAAACCTGGTCAGGCTTGTCCTTGTTGATGTTGGCAATGGTTGTCCTGGTAACTGGTGAACTGGTGCCGTCTCCATGGTAACAGAGATTTTCCCCGTGCCTCCTCGTGATGAGCCATCCACTGGTTTCTCCTGTAAATCTGGCTGTGTCATCTTATACTTTCCAGGGATGGTACTTTGATTCAGCAGACCTTTGCCTTGGGCCTGCAGAGGAGAGACCTGCGATGTGCTGTTCCCCTCCCTCTCCTCAGCTTTTCTCTCCTCCACGGCTCGCTCCCTTGCCTCCAACTTTTTAACCACTTGCGGAGGAATGGGCTCTACTTTCCCTGCGGTCAGCCTCTCTTTCTGCGACAGCTGCTCAGTGGAATACGCCTTCTTCAAGCTTGGTTTCCCCACAAGTTTCTTGATCCTCTGTAGCTCTTCTGCGAACTTGCTCTGGTAGTTCTGGACCCGCTGGGAGTAGCTCGTCTTATCCTCGAAGGAAGAAGCCCGTTGCTTGAATGCTGCTCTCTTCTGGGCTGCGCCCTGCAGGATTCGGCCTTCCTCTTTGTTGGGGCCTCCTGTCTTCTTTCCGCTGTCGTCTGAGTCGAAGGAAGCTGCTCGTCCTAATGCAGATCCTGATGCGGACACGGCTCCTCCAGGCAGATCCACACTAGCCCTTCGCTCCTCAAAAGCCCGGACCTTGTCGAAGATCTTGGGCCCAGCACGAGCCAGTTTGGGTGTCATTGCAACACTGTTAACACTTGATGTCTGGTCTGTTGTAGGTGACTGGGGATCTGAAGGTTTGGCTTTATCCAGGTCTTGATTTGGGGTACTGATGCTGTTTCTGTGTGAACTGAGAGGTGGCTGGGGAGAAGACAGGGGGGCATGGGGGGAGAGTCCCTGTGATTCGTCAGCAGTTTGAGTCCTAGAAGGGTGAGGATTGAGGGGAAATGGAGGTGTGAAGTTAGAGCTGTAGTGCAGTTGCTGTAGGCGTAGGAAGAGTAATAAAGAAGCAGATGAAGCTCCATTTGTGTCATTTTGTTGTTATGTTTTCATATTCACCAGTGAGTTCCTTGTGTTTGCCTGTGCTCTTTGTGTCTCATTGTCAGAGAGCAACACGTCAGACAGTGTAAAATGAAATGGCAGAGAAAGGAAAAGAAATAAAATAGCTTTGCCCACACGTAAGATTTCATAAGAAGTTCTAAATCTAACTGTGGTGAAGTGGAAGACACTATAAAAACAGTAATAATTGGAAATTTTAGGCATGTTGCAGCAACAAAATCGCAGATTTACGACATGAGCTCTTACAAAATGCCAGAAAAAATACCCCTGCTTTAGCTTCAAATACAAAAACATCATGCCTAAAAAGAACCTGTGAATCACATGATCATTAATCTGTGAGAACATTCATGCTAATATTAGCTTGGTTCAAAGCCAGCAACCCATGCATGCCATAGCAAACCTATAAAGATATGGTGTTAATCCAAAAGTGAGGGGCTGCTCTAGAAAACATGCAGTGGGTAAAAAGAGTAATCACAGTTTTCAGAAGTGCTGAATAATATATATTAGCAGATTGTACCATTGTGTCCCCTCTAATGGCTATAAGAAATATTAACAATGATATTTTTGTAAGACGTGTGATCATTGTTAGATTAAAACCAAACCACACTCACAGCAATAAAAACACTGAGTCAAAGGAAAGCGTGACATAAAAACAAAAATGTGATGTAACAACACTGTATGAAAAAATATATGACATAAGAGTAAAAAAATGAATCACTTTTGTAACTTATAACAAATGGAGCACAATTTTTGCGAGTTGGGTCTATGAAGGATAAAATGTCTTATGTGTCAGTTTTCTTTGCAATTTGGGGTTTGTGGCCAGTCTTTCTTGTTTTTTAGTGGAATCCTAAAAACGAAATCCCATGTGCTATAACGGCATAGAAAATGTTCTCCCTCTGTAGAGGCTGAACATGCTCCCATAGTAGTCGCTGCCTACAGAAACACTTTCCTCTGACCCCTGAACAGGCCGTGCCAGGTTAGCATGAGACGCCCGGATCAGCGGTTCCACACCCAGGTGACGGACAGGGGGGGCCCCCTCGGCGGGAGCCCCACCGAGGGCTTGCCTGGCTGGGTTTGTGGGGTCCAAGTGGAGCCCCGGAGGGCGGGAGCCCAGGGCACGGAGCTCTCGCTCCACCACAGGGTCATAGGCGCCAGGGAGGGTCGCCCTGCGATCTGAAGCATCGGGGTTATAGTCCATCATCCCTCCTCCCTCACCTGGAGAAAGATGGAGAAAAAAGAGAGAGAACAGACACTTGATTAATGTTTAGCAATCACATACTGAAGGAAACAACACCAATTCCTTTCAGCTGTAAGTAAAGCTTGTTTTGGAATTAAAGGATAAGGCTTGTTGTTATTCTATTCTATTCTTTTTCTTATTCTCAACAAATCCAATAAAAAGACCCAGAAATGTGTTCGTCCATCTGTATGAACCACCTCATCTGTTCCTCTTACAGCCAAGCCCATTGGTTCCTTCTGAAGACGTAAAGCTTTAAGAGCAGATCTCCATCAGGCATATCTGTGTGTGAATCTGTCTGCAGCTCACATAATCTGTCGCAGGCCACATTTAAACCTTTATCGTGGCTCAAAAGCTAACATCAATAGAAAAGTTAATCTCATTTTGAACAATACAAGATGAATAAATCCCTGTTTTTGTTATCTTTGCTGCCATCTTGACTGTAGACCTGGCGGAGATTGGCACAGCTGTGGCAGTCTTTATCAAACATTACTCAAACAGAAGTAAATAGTGCATTTGTTAAGGACTACTTTAAGCTGTGGATTAATACACACTTGGAGGTCTAATGAGTATTTATAGCAGCAGGGTGGCGTATGTGGGATTGACTAATCTGCAACGCCTGTGTGCGCTGTAATTAAAGAACATGTTACGCAGTGCAACAGTGTGACTCATTCATGTGTTTTTAATAGTTTCTGGACAACAACGGAGCTCTATGGCACAAAAGAACAAGATATATCAGGGTTTGGCCGCAGTACTTGTTTATAGGATCGAGTCATTGCTGGTTTTGGTCCTAAAGGATAAGTCTGGTGGTATTTTATGAGACAGACATATGGACAGAGAGAGACTGAGAGAATGCTTCAACACTGCTAATTGAAAGGTCAATTAATGTCAGACTCTTTAATTAATTATGGAAAGGTGGAGCATGTGTATTAAATATTTAAGTCTATTTTTGTTTGGGGTCACACCTTTTGTGAATTGAATATCATATTGGAACAGCCGTAAGCTCTGAATTTAATTTCCTGGCTCTCGTCTATGGACTGTTCTTCTCTTTACTACTTTTACAGTCTGCATTATGTATATAATACCTGACTGTATCCAACTGATAAAATCATGTAAAAAATATTAACCTAACGTTTCCAATACAAGGAGCAAGAATCCTGAGCTGGTAGAAAATGATACTGACGTAAAATAGAGAGCAGGAACATCATTAAGCATAAAAAATGGTAGAATGGATAAGGAGTCTATCGATTGCTTGAAACAGGAAATGAGACAGAAAGTGGAAGGGCTATACGTTGCGGAGCGTGGACCACTTAAAGAGATCCTCCCCCATCGCAAATCAGGTAATGATTGACATTTTAGTGATGAGCAACGGAGACAGGAATGCTTGGGCAGCGAAAACAAAGAGCAGTCAGCATCTTCGGTTAACGATGCAAACCTTGAAACAGAGATGGTGTCGAGGATATAAAACGGCCGACTCCTACTGCAATCACAAATGATACTGACTCAGCGCCACCATCAGAAAACAACCTATAGTGATTCCTCATAAACCCTAAAACAAAATGAGAACTCTCTTCAGGGGGGGCACAGAGGAAAGTATCACACACTTCAGGACCCTGACATACTGAGCTTCCGAATACTGTCTTCATTTCTCTGCAAGGCAGTTTTTACTTGAAGGCAGAGGAGGCAGATCAGGCTTTTAGTGCTGCGTTTTGAAGCTAATGGAAAGTGTAATCTTGTCTCATACAAGTCCACTGGATCTAAACAAGGTCAATTTGGAGTGACACAAAACTGAATCTCCTGCAGAAATGCACCACTTAGGAAGAGAATGCATCTTGATTGCGTTTACCAAGGCATTCAACTTTTTTTGTATGCAGCTGAGGCAAACAGAATCTGTTCCTTGAAGAGAACAAATGATGTATCACCTCATCCCTCCCTCATTTGATATTCTCTTTCTGCTTTTTTGTTGCTCGTCTCTGGAGGGACGTGATGAGGGCGTAGTCAGCCCGCCAACACGAAAGCTTAGAAAGTGCAAAGACTGTGTACAAGCGAGGGAAGAATATAAAATTTCTTTGTGGTACAGGAGAAGGGTGTCAATATTTCTGATCTATATTCAGACACCCTGTTGCCTGGTTAGGAATGGGTGGTGATGGCATGCAGGTTCTGTGACGCCAGTGCACCAACACCACTTTAGCAAATTAGAAAATTCCCTTTAGGAATTCTCTTCCATACAACGCTGATAGGAAAAGGCTCATTAGGTTATAATTGGTTAAGGTCTGCCACTCAAGGAAATCCTTTTTACATTACATTTTAGACATTTGCATAAGTGAATCAACATTTCTTTGCCCCCCTTCTTGTCAAAAATATAATGCAGTTTAGGCTTGATCAGATTTTCCTTTAGTCCAATGAAAGCGCCTCACACTCTACACCAAGGAAAGAGCCTCAGTGAGATTAAAAGAATTTAATTGTTTTAGTGGTTTATCAAGCAAAAAATACCCAACATACATTAATTGCAGCTTCTCACATGTGAGGATTCTGTACTTTGTCTGTACTTGGAGACATGAAACATAGAAAAACAGCAAATCCTCACAATGGAGAAGCTAGAAGAAGGCAAATGAAAAAAACAACTCAAATGACAAATTACCAAAATAGCTGCCTATCAATTTTTTGTCAATCCATTAATTAATGAATTGAACGATTATTTCTGCTCTCAACACCACTGAGGCAAATTATGTAGAAATTAATCTAATTAAAAATATGGCAAGCCAAGTCCGATATAACAAATCTTTAAATGAGTATATCTGAACATCCACTTACTGAATGCACTGCAGCTCGATCTCAACTGATCAACACAGCTCTATTTAAACTTAATGCCCTACATTTATATCCTAATTGAATTAAACTGGCAAAGCGCAAGTACACAATATAGTAAAATAATTGGAGCCATTAGCTTCAGCGTCATTCATCCAGCAGAAGCAGCCTCTGTTTTCTAGGCTGTATGTTCCCTGTGGAGGCACACACTGAGATCCAGACCTGAGACAGGTTCCCTGCTGGAAACTAGGGCAGTGTGTCACACCATTGCATCACACCATGAGGGATTCATGCATTCTGCCATATCGGATTTTATCCAAAGCACATCTTGGGCCAAGCTGATAACAGCCTTCCATTAAATCTATCAATCCGCATTGAATCATAATTTTGTGCAAGTGTGTTTTTGGCAGCGATGTTGCTACTGCAGTATATCATCCTGACTATCACCTCATAAAGAGGGTTTAAAGAGCTACTGAGTGTTGCAGTCTTTTCTTATTAATGTATAATCTTTTGCAAGTATTGCAACTATAAAAATATGCATTGAAAGAGAAAAAGAGCTGAAATGTCAGTTGTGAAGTGTTAATGTAGAAAGTGGTAAAGCTGCCCATGAACCCCAGTAAGATTTTAGATGAAATACCTGAAGGGCCTCTCCGTCCAGCCTTGTCCTGGTGCCTCCCGGGCCCTTCTTTGGTTTCCATCTGAGGTTCTGTGGTCTCATCCTCTGTGGTCTCAGAGTCTGGAGTAAACAGATGTAAAACACAGACGTGAGTTAAGATGGAGAGAAGAGGTGGACATTCAGGAAACAGAAATGGAGGTGGAGGAGAAGAGGAGGCTGAAAACAACAACAGAGTCCCGGTGAAAATGACATTTCACATTTGCTTAGCGGCACAGAGTTTGATGGGTCCTTGAAAAGAGCCGCAGAGAGCCCCCGGAGTGAAATAAATGGGTTGAAGCTCGAGCGTGACACGAAGCCAGCTGTGGCTTATAAAAATACAGGGCTGATACATGGACGGGAGGGGTATGTATAGATGCTCTTCCCTTGGGTTTATATCCATCTATAGCCATTTAAGCTTGCTTTCTTTATTTAACCTGTTTTCTTTTTGTTTTTAACAGGAACAACTCAAACAAGATTCAGAATAGCACAGAATTTTTAAAAAGCAGGTATTAGGATTGATTTCTTTTTCCCTTTGGAAAAGATTTTCACATTATGACTCCACAACTACACTAAAATTTGCCAGGATGTCAAAATTCTGAGCTGATTATTGTGTAACCTTTTCAAAGGATCAGTATCAGTGAAACAGCGTGACCTGATATTTCTGCACAGCAGTGAAGAAAATGCCAACCACTCAGAAATATAAATGATCAATGGGAGAAACTCAAAATACAAAAATGTAACATGTACCAACAAAAATATAGATGGACAACAGTCATTTCACTGTGGTCTTGATATCAAAAGGGGTGTGATGGCAGTGTAGACAAGTAAAATATCACAAGGAGCACTGATTTCTTGATCAAGCAGATCTTAAATATTATAATCCTGATTCCAGAAAAGTTGGGACGCTGTGTAAAACATGAATAAAAACAGAATTCAATCAATTTCAAATGAACCATGTTTACCAATGAAGGTTGTACAAAGTGTTCCTGAGCCCATGTAGTAATCTCCTTCATACAATCATGTGTCTGACAAAATGTTGACCCTTGTTCCATCCTGCCGATGGACACCTGCTTGTCAACGACTGAGTCTTTCCAGGATGAACCTTTCATATCCAATCATGATTCTATCACTTGTTACCAATGAACCTATTTATGAACCTGTCCCGACTTGTTTGAAACATGTTGCTGCCATCCATTTCGAAATAAGCAGATATTTATAAAAATCAATGAAGTTGATGAGGCAAAAAAAAAAATTCTTTGTGCTGTTTGCAACTGAATAATGTCAAGAAGGATTAGCAAATGACGACATTCTGATTTATATATGTTTTACACAGAGTCCCAACTTTTTTGGTTGTAAGAACAAGCAAACACAATAAAAGGAAAAAAGGACAGAAAAACAGAACCACAGATAAAAGAAAGAGCCTGAAACCACATCTCTGTGGCCGAGATCACATCACATCAGCAGGGTGAACGGATGAAGTCGGGGAGGGGACGGATGGGAAAGATGAATCGAGGCAGGCAGGTTTACCATAGCTTTGCTTTCGGCAGGAGCGGAAAACTTCGCTTCCATAGTGGCAGCAAGAGAGGGCAGACGGGAGAGCACCGTTACTATGGAAACCAGCATCTCTCTCACCCACACGACCAATCCTCTTCGTACCCATTAGAGTCTAAAATCGCCAGCCAAACTGCTGGGCGGCTGACAGATACGTTTACTGGTTAGAGAGCTCGCGAAGGAGGAGGAGGACGACAACCACAAAACAGGTTGCACCTCATTGCGCCTCACATCAAGTCAGATCCTGATTAGATAATTCCAGAAGGATCCGCCTAATGATAAGAGAGCCAGTGTAACATGAACAATCACCATTAACTCATTACATTGCTTGCAGTATGTGTGCGCGTTCCTGGGTGTGGGGTATGTAGATCCACCCATCTGTATCAAATGAAGTTAAATGGCTTGCACACCAGGCGGGGGAAATCGACTCAACAGTGTAATTACGAGGGAATATATTTCACAGAGTATAGCTTGTATTGTAATGTAAATATGATTTGGAGTCAAGTTCAGCAACCCTCTGCTTTTGGCTTGGATCATAGATTGGACAAATATTGCCAAATATAATACCATAAACCATCAGGGCCAGACATTATTCACTCATGGATTTTATGCAGAGAGGCAACAGCGTGATTACAAAAATATTGTTTTTGCGGGGGTGGATGTACAACAACAAAACCCACTCTTGTTGTAAGCAGTCAAGCAGTAAAAACATGTAGATACATTAAAGCAATACAGATGTTCTACAACAGCACTTTTCATATATAAATGAGTTATTAAAGGAACAAAATCAAAGTGAAGCACATGCTGTCAAAGGTTAAAACAAAAAAAGAAGAAAAGGCCTGAGAAAACCACCACAGTAGTTTAGCTTTGTAACCATAAAGGAACAAAATAGACTACAATAAAACAGAGTAGAATTGGTGTAAAGCTCATACTGACAACACACCATGGGTAAATCTGCCAAATGTCCGTGTGGAATGCCCAGTTCTCTGAAACAAGATACAGAGTACAATGCATTATTCAACGGTAAACACAGGCACAAAACACTAGAGTGCAAACTACAAAGGTCCCTTTTACCCAAAAGTACTGCTGTTGTCACATCCAAGTGTGAAAAGCAGCGACATTGTTCACTTTCAATACACTAGATTTGCACTGGAATCTTTTTCAAAACACCTTTGTGTATGAGGACATGCTGTCCAAATATATAATATAAACTGTCAGAGTGCAAACAATATGTAAACCCATAGAGTTGACTGCATCATGATGATATCTAGTGTCACATTCCTCGAGCGAGATCATTCCTGACCTTGGGAACAGTCAATGTGGCAAAATAATCCAAATTTAAAAGGTTGTTTTTGGAGGCTCTCAGGAGCGAACGGCGGACACTGAGCTTTCTCACAGGTAGTTTAAGATATATTATAAAAGAATGTAACAATCTATAGAAAACTTTAACCGCATTAATTGATCATTGCATTTTGCTTGAAAACAATCTGCCAACTTTCAAAAAACTATAACCTGCTATGATCATATCACGATAAGACTCCACCACAAATGTTCCACCATATCTTCCTAAGGATGAATTTCTCAGATGAAAAATATCTGACAAACTCTCCCGGCCATGTTTGAATAAGTGTCCCCTGCTGATAAAGCAGTAAAACTGCTTCTTGGACAGTCTGTCAATCAGCACCAAGGAGAGCTCCTCAGAATGACTCACTGCTTTGCAGCGGATGGAAAAGCAAAAGAAGCAAAAGTGCAAAGTGAAATGACTCATTTCACACTCATCATGTCCCCCCCTCTCATTTGCTGTGCACTCCCCATTGGTTGATGTTTTCGTATCAGGCAATTTGATTAACTGTTGCCTGCTGGTAGCTGCTGTTTGACAGACTCCACTAGAAGCTTCCATCGTTGTCGTGATCTCCATTGTTATGGCCTCAAGGCAATCATATCAGCGAAACCCAGCCACAAGCGCATCCTTTTGAACAGGCTGCATTTGGCCAGTACTTCAAAAATATTCTATGGATATAATCCAAAATCCTACCAGCATTATTCTCACAAATCTGCTGCTGGAAGCAAAAGAACAAGTCTCAAGGGTTTGGTATTGATGCAGAATTGAGAGAAGGCGAAGCGACCATCAGAAATCAGCTTTATCCTGTGCTTTGCTCACTTCGGAGCCCTGGTGACTGGCTGCCCTGATTCTCATGTCTCTATGGAGTGTAGCCTACTGACACACTTTTCATCCGCTCCAAATTTGCGAAACCTGTTATAAGAATTATTTATCATAAAACAAAACTGTCACAACGGCCAAGGCAAGATACATATTTCACGAGAATGTGCACAGTGGCACAGCAGAAATTTGGACTCTTTGATGACATGAAAGTGGATCACTGTGCCTTTTCAGCGTTCCATTGCCAGGGTCTTATTTTCACTGCTTTTACCGCACTAAAATAAATCTTTCAACCAGGGAACAAGAGTTTTCCTGGGCTGACTTTCTTTGTTACGTTGTCCTGATTTGTCGACAAATAATAGACAACAAAGACGGACCGATCCTTACTTTCTCTTTTAGCATTTTCCCTGGATGCATAAAATAGTGCTGCTAGGTTTTAATGAATGCAGATTCCTAAAACATCTCTTTCATCACTGTTATCCCTTACAGCACACTTGCATCACATTATCAGGTAAAGGGTGTGGCATCCCAAAACATAAAAAGCCTCAAATATCTATGAAAAAATAAAACATGCATAAAGCTTAATAACACCATCTTTAAATGGATTTTTTTCCAAAAAGGAGCAAACTCACCTGAAATCTCTTCTTAGACCAGATTTTCTTCATCTCTTTAAGTAGTGCTTCCTGTCAAGCGTGCAAGATTACCTGTGGCATGAGCTCACAAAAACATCCCCACAACCCCAATAAGCCCAGGGTGTGGCATCAACAACAACAACAAAAAACCAGATTCAAAACAGGATTCAGCCGCCTTTTGTGCGTGGGTGTGTTTACTCTCCAGTCTGGCAGCAAGACGGGGAGAAAGAGAGAGTGAGAGAAAGGGAGAGGATGCAAATAAGCCGGACCCAGGTGTCTTTGTGTCTGAGTGTGTATCCGCTGATGTGAGCAGCGTCCCTCTCTGACGTAGACGCTGCCTTTAGAGGGGCAATTCTCAGCTGGTTTGTCCAGCTCTCTCCCCCCTCTGCCCGTTCTGCTTCAATCGAGAGCGCACTCAGAACAAGAGGAGGTGGGGGTGGGATGTCTGAGCATAAGGGGTGTGTTGGTCTTGATTGCGGTGATGAGAGTGGAGAATAAGAGGAGGAGGAGGTGGAGGGGAAAAAATGAGGAAGAAAACAACTGGCTTTAACAGAGCGTGTTGACTTTATTTTCCTGAGCAGCGGGAGGGAAAGATGAGAGCGACAAAGAGCAAGATTGAGGCACAGGAAAGAGTCGGAGGGGGAAGAAAGAGAGGGGGGAACAGACAAAGAGACGGGATGGAGAGCAGAGAGTGGAGGCGAGAGCAAGGGAGAGAAGGTTGGTGGGGAAAAGATTCATGAGGGAGGAGGCAAAGCAGGGGAGAAATAGAAAGAGAAAGGAAGAGGAAGAGGCACAGATGATAGGACAGAGGAGATGAAAGAGGGGGGAAGGGTGAGTGAAATAGATCTTGGAATTCTAATTGTGTGCGACCCCACAAATAAATCCTTACACCTTCTACCTCCCAGTTTATTCTCCTCTTTTCTTTGTTTACCTCTCGGAGGAAGCTAGCAGCCCTCAGCAAAGCCCATAGGCCATCAATTATTTATCTATATTCCATGTCTGTTAGCTTTAACCAGTGATAGGGTCAAGGCGGCCACAGCCTCAAGCAGCCGAGGGCTATTTGGACTAGAGGAGCAAACACATTTCCCCTACTGGATTACAGCATGATGCATGTTGCCTATTTCAGGTGCACAACAAGCAGCAGCTGCTGTCCTGCCTCAAAAGATAAATTATTTTCAGGGCTAATCATTGAGCCTATCGAATGATGTACAAAACACTGCCAAATACTTAAAGCAGTTTTCCAGAGTCCACTACACTTTCTTAAAATGGCTGTTTGTTAAGTCTAATCAATAATCTAAAACCCAGATATATGTTATATACAATGTTAGAAACGGGACATTTGTGAAGCTGAAACAAGCAAATGTTTTGTATGAACAAAGAATTCCTAACAAAATTACAGTTAATCCAAATATTCGCTTTCCTTTTGGCTTTTCTTTGGTTAGTTAGTTACTAAATGTTCTACAATGTTCACCAGATAGTTGCTTTGTGTGTCTGCCATTAGATGCTGGGCAATTAGCTTTATAGTTGAAAACACATTGTACATTACATGTTGCCCTTTAGTTCATCGTCAGTACAAAAATATTCAGTGGTTTGTTCCTTCTACCACTATTTCCTTATCCTCCTCTCACTAAATTACTATTGATATAACACTGATATCTATTTATACATAGACGTCTGTGTAAGTCCAGCAAAGGAAATATTATGGAACGCTTTGCTCCAGGATGCCTGATTTGTTCAGCACGTGATGAGAATACGTAACTGCTTCCCACCATCCATCTACCTCCTCCTTCAACTCTCTCTCTCTCTCTCTCTGTCGGTCTCTAATATTCACTCTGACAAACGTTAATTGTTCTTTCAGACACATCTGTGCTCCCCACACCACCTCCATCAAATGAATCTAAAAATAATTAGCGGCAGACCCAGACCTCTCTCTCCAACTCAGCACCCAGAATCCTCATCCACATTTCAGCACAGCTCCTCTGCCCCTCGACTTGCTTCGCTGAACAATGTGCTTTTTAGTGTTGCTAAGTGAGGCATGTTATGTTTATGGCCTTGTAAACACAGAATCAATATGTGAGATTTACTCCTGCCATGAATCAGTAGTTGCTCAGTGAATGATTTTGATTCTGGTCCTTTAGCTCGTTCTCCTCTTTCTCCATTTGCCCGATGATTATCACCCAGCTATAAGAAGACAATCAGAACTAGATTTAAACTTAAATAATCATGCTCTTTCTTTAAAGACAAATCTAGATTCAGTGGATTGCAGTTTGCAATTGTTATTTTAACAAACCTCCCTCTTTTCACCCTCGCCCACCTCGCACTCCTCCTCCATCCATCACCAGTGAGAGGCACTCGGTCCAGCAGAAAGTGCAGCAATCAATACCAATGCTTTATGCGTGATATGGGATACACCCCCAAGTAACAGTTCAAACACCCCTGGATCGATAAGCCCATCATAATACAAGATTCCATGACCGCCATCCAGGCCTGATACGGCGGTGAAGCCTCCATTTCACGCTGCTTGGAAATATTTCTCATGAGGGTTTTTCTCTATGCTCTAAAAGCCAAAAGGACTCAGCTTCAACCAATCTCTGGCTGCAATATCATAAAATATCAGCCATTAAGAAAATATAACAAGATCTTATTGGTGCATGTCATTGCTCTTACTCTGAATCTGGTTTTGTTTGATGGTTCATGCAGACACAACATCATCTGCACAGCTTAAACCTGCAGTATACACAGATCTGGACATTAGACATTAGTCATTATTGACCTCCAACATGTATCAGATCTGCCTGTGCAAACAAAGCATTTCTTTTTTACGAGTCAGATTTAAATGTCTCCAGATGTAAATTTTGACATCTGCGATCTTAATACACAAATGATACCCACTGAATGAGCTTTAAAAAGACTTTGGACAGGTGCAATTTGGAGCATTCTATAGTTTAATTAGCTTAAAACAACAACAGAGTAAGCAGACTTCACGGAAACACATTGATTTTGTGACAGAGGCTCCTTTCTGTGGAGCAGCCTTGATGGATGCCTTCCAGGCATACAGCTTTATCAGCAGCAAGTCTGGCATAATCTCTCTGCAACGGCAAACAGATTCTGCTGCTGTTACATCACACTGTGATCACACCGTTGCTGTTTTTCCAATGCAGACCAAGTCTTGTCACAGCAAATGGGACCTTCCATATCATGTATGTCTACTTTACATTTAAAACCAGTCGTCACCCAAGAAAATCTGCACAAATGATTTGGAAAGGCAGCATCTGTATATGACAAGATCAACCAATTTCAGTAACTGTCTTAGCTTAAATATTACCTTCCACTAAGGACCATGTCCACCTAATGTTTATCTGGTGCTAATAGAGTCCAATGACAATATATTTCCATGCTACAACCTAGCCTTTGTGGCTTGTGCACATTGTTAGGAAGGAAATGTTTAAAATTAGGGTCAAATACCAGTTAAAGCAGCAAATCCATCCTCAAAATTGTTTTTTGTGTTGTTAAAACTATTCATGTCATAAACAAAGCCACATGGTGCCATCTTGGCTGTAATTAGCATCAGGCTGTAGATTTTCATCCACATCACACCTACAAAACACTCTCAGGTGTTGTCTGCACTTGTGCTAAATGTTTTGCTTTGAATGTGAGGGTTGTAAAGGAGACGTGTCAAGAAAACCTGAAACGGTATGTGACTGCATTTGAAGGTCCCTGCATACTACATCTGTAGTCTCCTTTGGCAGCCATTTACCCGAACAAAGGAGAAAAACTGTAAAAGCCTGCAGAAGTAAACAAGACTGCTGGTATTCCGCTCATATGGTGAGGTGGTTTGGAAATCCCAAATGACAGTGGGCAATGCTGACAGTCACACTGCAACCTGATCCTACCACCTAATCCTGACCAAATCCCTGAGGGTTCCTGTGAATGACTGTGTACCAGCGGGATGGAACACAAACACACCCTTTGCCAGACCAAACACCGGGGAAACAGCGTTGGCTGTACCCTCACATATTGCCTCAGCTGCCTCGTGAGAATCGAGAAGCTAATTAATTGCACTGTATCCTTAATCCACTTGAACATAATATTTAGAGAATGTGAAATCATCAAGCAGCTATAGATTATCT
The DNA here is from genome assembly GCA_037975185.1 of Centropyge bicolor. Classification (NCBI taxonomy): domain Eukaryota; kingdom Metazoa; phylum Chordata; class Actinopteri; family Pomacanthidae; genus Centropyge; species Centropyge bicolor. The sequence goes on from JBBMOC010000029.1 coordinate 3,738,614, forward strand.
CTGCTCCAGTTTGCCAATGTAAGCCGGTCGCAATCAAGACAAGAGGACGGGGTCAATAAGAAGTGGTGAGAGCAGGAACGCCATGCTATGTTCAGTCTATAACAAGCATTGACTGAGCAGACGACTGCAGCGCACTTGTCCATTAAAATAATGAGACTGAGGATAGAAAACTTTTGAATTTTACTTTATCAGCCCCTGGAAAGTTCTTTCATGTGGTGTTTCATTTAAAGTTTGAGGCATTTTCATCATGTTATGCCTGTTTTCATGCCTTAAAGGCATCAGAAATCTCTCAGATTTTGCTGTTTGTCCAGTGGTAGCTTGAGTATTTATACACCTGTCAATCAGTTTTGGGAGTCTGATTGCAATTCTTGTCCTCTAGACTTATGCCTCTGTTTACATTTGGATCATGGAGTGGGCCTTGAAGGGGGTTTCCTCATTCACATCAAGACTAATTGGACAGCTATTTTCTTGAAAAACACAATTGTATGTGCAAGCTCTTGAGTAAAAAGGATAGACCAATGACCTCATTACTATCATTAAGTAGTTTAAACTTGATCCAGTTGGAATTTTGAGGAAAAAAAAACAGATAACTTCAGTTTTCATGGGCAAGCATATTTGAACTATTACAAACAAGATTATTGTACCTTCAAGTAAAGCCTGCAGTAAAAAGCATTATCCACCAATATAAGTGGGGATCAAGCAAACAGGCCAAAGCAAAGAAGAGACACAAAGTGAATCCAATTAAGCAGCAATAATAGTGGCCTCAAGCGTATTGCTTTGTTTTCATTTCCATTACAGCTGTTCCACTTAATTGAGTATGCATTTTATAATTCCCTGCAGCTGTGTGATCCCTCTCTCCCTTCAACCTGTTAAAGGATCCCCAAACAACCCATTTTATGCTATCGTAGTACATATTTTGTTTTTGATACCAGCTCCCACTCACCTCTCTGTTTCTTGCTTCTCGGCCCACTCACACTTTCTCTAACACCTCTCAAAGCCTTGCGTGCATCGAGCAGCTCCTTCCGCAACATCGCACTCGTCTTCCTCTGTATCTTCCTTTAAAAAAAACAACTTGAAGGCTTACTTCTGCCCAAAAGAACTTCTCCTCCTAGTGCAAGTCTTCTCCATCAGGACACACCGCTCAAACCAAGAGAACACAACATGCTTCCAACAGGCCTCCCTGTTTCATCTTCTCTTCATATGATATAAAATGGCTTCCTTTGCAGTATGAAATGAGGAATTGGTCAAGCGAGGATGTGCCGTCTTAAGATGGCTGCTTAACCTATCTACCTCAGCCCATGTCTGTCTTTCTTGCCCTCTCCCTGTCTTCCCCCAGTCCTCCCTAACTTTGACTGCCAACTTCAGCTGTCTATTTCCAGTCTTGCATAGTACAACCCCTTCAGTTGTACTGTACTTTCCCTCTGCATCCCCTTTCAGAGAGCCTGCCCCCCATCCCAGCTATAGCAAGAGATTAAACGCACCGGACTGAACGACCTTTGCTGTCCTCTGTAGGTCACTGTGCTTGGACCACGGGGAGTTTTGAAACTCTAGTACAAGGCAGACATGTTGTAACACACCATCAATGATATGCTATAACAGCACATACATTTTGGGACAAGGAGACAGTCGCAGGGAGACCAGTGGAAGTGATGTGGCTCCCTTTCAGACAGCCTTGGAGCTAGAGGTGACAATAATACTGCAGCCTTGAATGGGTTAAAAATAAAATAAAAAATAAAAGTATTTCTATTGATGTTTTGCACGTGTGGAATTCACTGCAAGCTAAATATGAAGGTGATTATAGATCTTAATGCTGACCACAGTCAGATTGCAAATATTTTTGAGCTGACTCACATGTACAGTAAGTCTGAACCCTCTCGGCCAACCTGTCACTCTGCTTCATAGATGCCTTTCAGGTGATGTAACAGACCTTCAGGCGTTCATATTGGAGGTCCATGTTGCTGGAAAACTACATCTCAGACGAATGACTACCTCTCCCATCGCTTCCTTCTCCAGGTACAGTCTAGGGTTGAAATGGTTGCAAGACAGTTCCCCTACAATGAATCTCCTCCTTCCCAGTTTCCATCAAATGTCTAGACCAGCTTAACCCAATGACTTCCTCCTCCTACTTTCACCCTCTTTAACACATCCTTCCAGCCTCAGCGTTCAAACTTCATCTAATTATATTTCTAATCATATACAGCTGTGACATGATATCAGTTACACAAAACAAGGCAAATATGAGCACGTACCTTTAAAATAAAGCAGAGTTTCTCACACTTTCTGGCATGTGATCCCTAAAATGAAACAATTTGCAAACATATATTTTTCTTCCCTTCAACGTTGTTAATAACATTTCAACACCACAGATTTCTCTTAGGAGCCCTTATGGTGTTGGAAAGCACTGCTTTAAAGGCGCAACAAAGACCTTTTCAAATGTTATCTTATGAGTAAATGCAAGTCATGTCTGGGATGTTCGTGCTCCTGCGTCACAATACAACAATGATCTTCTATTATAAAAGCAGCTTAAAATACCACTGGTGACCGATGTGCTGCTTTTTAAGGGCTTCCATCAAACTGCTTATCGGGCCTTCAGACGCCTGACAGTATGTTAATAAAAAGCTATACGCCAGAGGCTGACGTCAATAAAGTAGTCTAGACTTGTGACACAGCACTACTCTGGTTTCTGGTTGGTCTGATCTCTCGGGGCGATATCTTAAAGTGACAGACCTGACTGTCTGTCTGACTCACTGAGCGATGTTCAAAAGCAGCCAGAACAGCCATTAAAACTAACCGCACACACGTGCACAAATACACACTAACAGACATCCACACAAACACGCATTCGCCACTCTCCTCCCTGTCCCAGCACACCCTTCCCGTCTCTCTTTCATCACGCTGACCGTGATTGAGTGTGACAGTGCCGCGTCTTGACCGTGGTGATGCTATAATTATCTGTGATGTCTGCTGGTGCAATCGGAGAAGGGGGCCGGCGGCATCCACACATCACTAGAGCACGAGCCTTCTGGTCGGCACGGCACATACCAGGCCATAAATAACCACAAGGAGAGAGAGAGAGGAGGGGAGATGGAAGAGGGAGGCAGAGGTCAGAGAGATAGTGAGACAGCTAGGACCCAGAAAATGGATAGAAATTAAATAGCTGTGAAAAAAGCATGTTATTGTGCTGTTGGTAACATTAATCTAACAAAAGCCCAAGTCGAAGGAAAAGTCCAGGTCTCAGGACTATTCAATGCAAAGACCTGAGAATTTAATATTTAAGCTTCACTGCTCTGCAAGTCGCTGTCTTAGTGTTTACAGTTGCAGGATTTTACAAGGCAAAACTTGTTTTTGTTGTTAGGTCAGGTGTCAAGTGAGTCAGGTCTCACAACAGTGAAGCCCAAGTGATGTGTCATCTCTGCATTTTTGGGACTTGAATATGACGCAAGTCCAAGTGTCAAGTCTCCAGCTGTGGACATGGAGAGAGATAAAGTAGGCAAGGACCAAAAAGGGATGATTAAATCAAAATAGAGACAAAAAAGAAATACAAAAATAAACCCAGAAAAATGCATGCTGCAGTATCTGTCCTGCTTTGTAGTGTTATAAGATAAATTTAAATCATAGCTTCAATAAAACTGAAATTAGCAGAGAGAGACAAAAGAAGAGACAGTGAGGGACAGATGAAAAGACAGCAACAACGAGCAGAAATGGGTAATGAGGAACAGAGGTCAAAAGGTAGAAGCTGACACTGGATTGAAGGGAGAAGATCAAAACCAGGCGAGCAAGACAGAGAGGTGCTGAGTGATATGCCAGCTGGACCATGCGTGCCAGCTCATAGTGTGAGTGCTGCTGACATGTGAGCTCCACTGTCAACTTTCTCCAGGCCAAGGCAACAAGACCACGATCAAATCTAGCCTGCAGTAATCTCACTGAACATGATATTCTGGATTCTACGCATTCACTCAAGTGGATGATGCAAACTGGTTTGGAGTATTTATACCACTGAATGTGATGTTATTATCCTTTAAAAAGGCAGTTTAGTGCTTTGGTTTTATCTCACTGACAAGCCAGCTCTCGAAAACACTTAGTTTCAAAGTAGAAAATCACCACTCAATAGAACCTGAGGTACTTTTTGCACAAAATGCAGCAGCAAAGCAATTATACTTGATTGTGCCTGAACTGCTCTTTTTATCTAAAAATAAAGAATATTTGGTGTTGGCTATTCCTCATCCTTTGCAACAATGGTATACAATTATTAGAACTGCTGAGAAGTGCGCCAAATCAGGAACTTTCAATATGCACGTCACATAATTAGAAAGAATAGAGACAGATCCACATGAAAGACAGAGATAATTGGTTTAAGAACTATTCTTTGCAGCAAATTTAGTTTTGTTACTGGGTTCTCTCACCCCAACTGCACAATTTCTTCCACTGTCATGCATAGAACAATTTAGTAACTACTGGATAAATTAACTATTTAAGTGAATATTTTTGTAGTATGCCTCTACTGCAAACCAATATGTGACACACACGGCTCCAGGATGTGTCTATCCTAGAGGTAGTTGCCAGGGCATGGAGGAGAGTTTAGCTTAAAAAAGCCACAGACGTTTCACTGACAAATGCTATCCTTATCTCTGCGAGGCAGAGAGGACAAGATAAACTAGGGAATAATAGACAATCCATTCAAATGCATCACGCTGAAGTGTCCTTGAGCAATAGGCTAAAGCATATCTAGACTTGTTAGAAATGCACTTTCACATTGCTGTGCAGCGATGGAGACAGCAATGCTTCCAAACTCTTTCATAGCCTGCACTAAATGACTTGTAATACAGTACATTGAAAAGGCAATTGAATGATATGCATGAGTTTGAGAGAAGTGAGTGCAACATGGTAAAAATGATGTGGAGGACGAGAGAGACGGGCCGCTCCTACTCTTTTTAAAAGGATAATTTATGTCTTGCAATCTTCGCCGTGTGAATTTACGCTGACAGGACGACCACCCTGAGTGAAACTGTGTTACAGAGCAGCCAGAAATAGACTGTTTTTTTAAACACAGAGCTAATCTTTGAAGCTTAATCATGGTCTCATTGTCCTGTTTAATCAGTTGGAAAGTGTCAGCTTTCAAACGCTTACTTCTGCAGCCAGTTCAGGAAAAAATAACTTTACACATACTATGAACTCCATATTGCCAAGCTGTTAGAGATCTGTCTCAGTGTGACCTTTTTTCAGCATGAGCCAGCTTCTGATGTTGATCCAAAATGGAAATAGTTCCACACTCATTTGCCTACAAAACAATCCACACAGTATGACCACCCAAGACAACTTAATTTCAGAGCATAGTACAAAAAAAAATCATGTATGATTTTGACCTTATTATCATTGTGCTTTTTTAACTGTGGTACTAAAATCAACATCACAGCAAGAGCTTGGGCCAATGCCAGAGGCTCAAACCTCCCAGCTGACATCTATTTGGAGTTATCTAACTTTTTTGGATCATGTTGACAACCCTATTATTATATCATTGTGCTGTGTGTACTATGTGGCAACAGAGAGTAGCTGCAAGCTTTCAGGCCGATGATACAACTCATGAGTGATTACAGAGACAACTGCTAAATCACGTACACAGCTGCAGACAGGCTAATGACTTTTTAAAGTCTTGAAGGCGACTTTTCCCAGGCTAATGGGATTTCCCAAGTTTCCTGACTTAAATTAGATGCAACATATCCTCAGAGTAAGAATCGATTTACCAGGGGCCCAAGTCCCAACTTCCTCAGCTCAGTAAACACATCAAACAACACCCAAAGGTTCAGCTGTGCAGCTAATAGAAAGCAACGGCAGGTGACACTTCTCCCTTCCAACAAATCTGAGTCTCTATTTACATCCACAAGCTAATTTTAAATGTCTCCCAGAGCTGCTGTGCAGACATGGAAGACATGATCAAAACACAGTCTTGGATCAACGATTGTTCTGTCTGAGTGAGCTTTTACTGACTGAGATAATGTTTCAAGTCATCTAACATTGATTAAAATCATGAATGTCAGGAATGGCAATTAGACAGATCTGAATCTTTTATCGAGAAATACACTGGTGTCCCATGTTTGTCAAAAAGCAACTCGTATTCTGTACACAAAAGGAAATGCAAGATCAGTCAAGTTAGTGGTCCATTTGCAGACCTTTCAGGTTTTAAAGAACTATTTTTGTTCTGTTCTGCTTGAAAATCCAACGTCATAAGTTTCATTTGTGTGTGATTACCTTCACCGAGGTCCATAATGGCCAAGACGGCACTGCAGCTCGCCTCTCCCAGCTCGTTGGTCGCCACGCAGGCGTACAAGCCAGCGTCACTCGTGCGGCAGTCCCGGATCCACAGCCCCCCTGAGTCCTGGGCCTCTGATGGAGGAAGGAGCTCATCGTTGTGGTACCAGGTCAGAGAAGGTTTTGGAAATCCTGCCACAGACACCCTCAGTCGGATATCACAGCCTGTTCCCACTGCTGCTTTACGGAGCTTACGGATGAAAACTGGCGGTGTGGGCTCTTGAGCTGCAACCCCAGCGCCTGGAACAACCTGGTCCTTGGTGACTTTGGGCCTCTTGGAAGGGATGTTGAGATTTGGACTGGATCCAGGGACTTCTGCCATTTTGACGTCTTTCACACTTCTTCACTGACTGTACTTTCTATCTGGTAATTGATTGAGGAATCAAGATGAGCTGCACTTATTGAAGGCCTCTTCTGAAAGACTCCATTGGTGCAGATATCTCTGGGCTCACAGAGGATGTTTGACCTGGACTGTTGCACTGGAGACTGTAATGACAACACTACATCAGTCAGAATGACATCAAAGTTATGTTTAGACATTTTACAGTCTGACTACAGACACTGTTTGCTACTGAATATGCTCATCAGGAAAACAATTGTTCTTTTGTTCAAAACAAGTCATATCTACATTTTTATGACAATCAACAAAGGATTGTACTTTCAGTAAGTCAGTTCAGTAAGTCCACTATGATACAACTCAACCTGTGAGAACAGTTGCATAATGTCTGACGTTGCTCTTGTGCAGCTCAAATGACATCACCTGGGTATCACAGCTTTGACTTGGAGACTACAAGTGTTTAACATTGCCTGAGTCACAAACTGGGGACATGGAAAGTGTGAGTAAAATGGGTGGGACAAGCTAACTATGTTATTGAGTAGCAGTTTGAGTGCGTAGGATCCAAGCAGTTTTTGGAATTTGAGCCATACTGAGCTAAAAGTCTAGACGTCTCTTTTTTTAAATACGTCTCTTCAAAACCAAAACTTATGAAAGATACTAAAACATTGCTCTTTAGCAGTGCAAAACGTGGCCTAACTTTTCTTCTACACACTAGCTGTGTCTTTTATTTTGATGCCAGTAGCACACATTTAATGTGCCATACAGACAGACAGAGGAAATAGCCATGGTACAGTAGCCAGGATGTGACAATCCAAGGAACGTAGAAGGCTTGTCTTGACACACTGTATTGCATGTCAAGACCCTGCTGGTATGTGGTCTGAAATTGGAACAACAGCCAGTTTTGAAGCATGTAATCTTATGTCATAATAGCCTTAAGAAGGAGGTTGGTAGGATGGGCCTACTAAACATTTTGACACTGAATGCTGGGATTTTCTTCCCAGCTCCTACACACAATTAACTTTGACAACCTTTTCCTAATCTACAGCATGTAATCCTTCCTAATGATGAAAAACAAGGCACTGCTGGCGTCTTCGTCCTATCAGAAAAAAGCTTGCACGGATTACTTTGAAATGAAACAGCAAGACACTCATTTTGTCATTTTAGGTTTGAAGACAATTTCATTCATTTTTTCAAGAAAAACAACTATTCAAAAGGGCAATAAATTAAATCAAATAAACATTGATAAAAGAATATGTCACCATTTATATTTGCTTCATATGCCAATTTATGTTATTCCCCTGAAATGCTGACCCAAAGAGTTGCCTAAAATAGACTTCGCCCGATAATGCAACTTACCTCACTTTTGCCATTAAAGCCGAAAGGAATCCCTTTGGACATCCCTGCAAAGTCCAAGTGAAGGTAACAAGATCCATTGAGCAAAATATTTCATCTCAAATCATTTGCTAAAGCCTGTGTCTCTGTGTCCTTTAGCGAGCACGGGCTGTAGGTGTAAGTCCACCCTAGATCATGTAGCATTAGCAGCCACTGCCATGGTCCCTTTCAGCAGCTTGAACCCTGGTGAAGAGTGGAGACAGAGAGAGAGATCATTTTTCCTAAATGTCAAACCACTCAGGCCTTCTGCTTTAGTGTGTTTCCAGTACCTACCTTTGAGTTCCTTTAACAGAATTGCACTTTTAACCTTTTTAGGCTTCTCAGACTTAAATCAGCTCATGTTATCTGTCTCTCTCTCTCTCCCATCTCACTGCTTCCCACCCAACTCCCTCAGGTTGGAAACGACAGCTGCACCACCACGGATAGGTCACATGTCTTGGTCCGCCATGTATGACCTACACACACACACACACACACACACACACACACACACACACACAGAGTTCCCACAGCCCTTTAGATAAACTTATCAACCAAAATGTGTGTGTATGTGTGTGTGTCTGAGGGTGTGTGAGAGACAGGCAGAGACAGCATGTGTGTGACAGTTGGAGTTGCTATAAAAAGATAGTCCAAGAATAAAGACAGGACTCAGTGTAGGGCAGTGATATAACAATACAATGTAATATAACAGCTTGTAATAATTCCAACAGACACAAAACAATATATTTATTATATTTATCAAATTCTAGTTTCATTTCTATTTTTCATTTATGAGTCATCCTTTACATTGTGATATAATGTAATACTGTCTGTAAATTTGATCACAAGTGAGCTTGAAAATGAGAAAATGCACAGACAGAATCCTCAAACACTTAGATATAACAATAAAAAAATATCTCCTTTGACCCAAATTGAGATTTAATGCAGACTTTTTCTCTATTCACTTTTAAGTGAGGGAGTTTTTCAGCATCAAGGGCCCCTTTCAAAGCACAAGTAAAGCTAAGAAAATTCACCAAGCTTCCATTCCTCCTTCAAGTAGCTGTGATTTGTCCTTCAAAAACAAAGCACTTCCCTTTTATTCTTTGTCTACATGGAGGTTCTGTCTTTAAGGGTTATTTGTGAAACAGTTTTACAAAAGTAGTTTCACTGGCATAACCTCATGGTTTTTTTATTTTTATAATGACTCTTTTCAATTTGAAAATAATATTTTTTTATCATACTGTATTTCATTTTTTTTAAATTACATAACAAGCAAAAACACTTCAGTGAAGGTGTGCTTGAGGCTGTGCAACTACATTTATATCCTCAGTACCAGGTGTTTAAATCTTGCCTTGTTTGGGTTTGCCCTTATTCACCGTTTTCCCTCAGGAACATGTTATAGAGTCTCTAGCTGGAACAAGTTGTTGGACCCTAAGGTCTATTAACACTGAGAAAAGAATATTTTCTTAAATACATCACATTGCAAATGCTGTACTGGTACTCCATTACACTCAGCAGTCTTGTTTTTTTTTCACTGAGCAACATCATAGCCGATGCCAATCTGTTAAAACATCTATTCAGTCAGAGCTCGCTCATTGGCTTTCAGCAGAGAAAATTATAGACACAACCATAAAGTGCATCAAAACATAATAAGTGGCGAATTAATGACAACCAGTATTTATTCAGGCAACTGTCATCCCTAAAACTATGAATCAACAACAGCCTTACCAGGATGGAGGATGGAGCCACACCCTTAGGAGTTTGGCAGAGGAGGGCAAGAAACTAAAGTCTGCTTCAGTTCCAGAGCATCAGATCATTTTAGTATCAGAACACCTCAGCCTTTAAGAGTAGTAAGATTAGTGTTTGGACGTTTGAACTTTTTCTTTAGACCCTTATTTCTCTTTATTTCAAAATCTAGTCTCCATGCTTGAAGTATCCGGCTGTGTAATGTTTGCTCTGTGGCATTAATAGGACATCCATGGAGCAACTTTATATTTACGGTAGTAGTTGTAGTAGTTTCTTTAATTGGACTGCTGAGACTTCCTGGCCAGATTCCCACAGAAATAATTTAACAAGATTTAAAAATGTACTATGACTGTAAGTAATCCATTAATGACGGCTGAAAATAGCAAAACATCATGAGTGCCTATTATGCAATTTATACAGGGACAGATCCCCTCCAAAGTACTTAACATTTTAGCTATTTGATTCCATACACCTAGTATTCATAATATTGAACAGTTAATTAAAACTGTGATTATTAACAACTCAGGTACATGAAAGCAATGTCTTCTTTCTCTAGTTGAATAAAAGCATCAGCGTTCCTTTCACTGAATGCACATACTGCACACAGGTGACGATTTGACAAGTGGAAATTTCCTAACGTAAGCCAAGATCCACTGACACCCCTCGGAGGAAAAGTGTCACCCTATGTGGAGCTGAGCTAATGGACGGCTGAGCCTGAAAGGGCGCGGACAGGTTTCAGATCCCCCTGACCTTATCCTGCTTCTGGAAGGGTTGACTTTAAGGAGCTGCTGCTGTGGTGACAGGTAGAATGAAAATTTACCTTCTGAATAACTTGTAGACTTATGCTCGTTCATTTATTAAGCAATTCAGTCAGAAAAAAGCAGGTTAAGGTCATGGGAGTTGAGCGGACTGAAGGTGCTAGGTTGCTAGTCAATTACAAGTGAGATAAATAAATCAAATCCTTTATTATCATCAAATTATCTCTGTGAATTCTCTATGGCAAGTGAAACTCCGATCTCCAAAAAAAAACTGTTTGACAAATGCAAACAGTGTGACAGATGGTACAATACATAAACATGTAAATGCACTTGAAGACAAACACTGTCTCTTACCGGCAGGAGATAAGGCGACGTTAGTCACCAGGGTCCCTTTGTTTAACTTCGTGTTACAACCCTTTGGTGATGAAGTTTTGGGCATCAGACTGGAAAAACAGGACACAGTGTATGAAAAGAGAAAGACACTGTCAACAGTGACGGTAATAATGAAAAAGCATTGGAATTTAAAGGAACTTCACAAAAGTCAAAAAGTATCCCATAAAAGTAAAAAAAAGTATCAGAACAGTAAAGTAAAGCAAAAGCACCCACTCTGCATGCTGAGTAATTTAATCAATAACAACCCATATCTTATAACCTAGTTTATATGTAAACGGTTAATCTGAAAAGTAGCACCCAAAGCTACAGTAAAGTAGGATAAATGGAAATACTCAAGTAAGGTACAAGTACATTGGTTTAAGTGCTGTACTTAAACATCATTAGGTGGATGTGTGAGTGTTAAAATGTGTTGACTCAGGCTCAGATTAAGCTTGTTGTCCTGCTGTGTAAAGGCTAAGGAGCTGCTCTTCTTGGCCATTAGTGTTGCCTATGTACAACAAGAGTCTATGGCTACATCCACTAATGCATTTTCTTTCTAGAACAGGGGAAAAACAGGAATTAACCTGCAAAAATGAACATTTGTTCAGAGCAAATTTTGTTACATATGTCATTCAGTTCATACAATGAAACTCCTCGAGCAAAAGACAATATTTGGATTCCATACATAATGATCATCAAAAGCAGGTACCGATACCAATTCAATACTAATATAAGTTTAAATTGAAAACCCCTGGGGCTGTGCAAGGCTGGGTTTTGGTATCCTGCTTCTTCAGGTTGTGCACATATAGAAGAAACTGTATAAAAAGCTGCCTTGCTGTGTAAGCATCACTCACTACAGCTGACAAGATGCTTTCCACAAGGCTGACAATCATCGCCTGTGAGTATACAACCCCTTCTGTTGTCTTTAATGATGAAGGTAACTTTAAAAATGGGACCAAATTATGTTCCACATCCTTTATAGGATCAATTATATATTTTTATATGTTGCATATCTTTCAGTCCTGGCTGGCGCCTGGTGTTGGACATCTGATGGTAAATGTTACTATTAGTCTCTTCTTCTCTCGAGATTTCTTCCCTGTATTTACTTTTTTGTACGTTTCAAACTTTATGTTACCACATTTAATTTTTTTTGTTTGTTCAATTTAGATCCACTAGAAGTGTGTCTTAAGTGCTGATCTTTGTCAACTATACTTACATTATGTAATATACTTTATTTTCCAGCGGGAATACATTATGATGTGTCATGTCATGGTGTCAACAGCGTGCTGCAATGCCGTATGTTTTCTGCATTTATTTCTTTTTAAACATAATATGAAATACATTTATTTTCACCGCGGTCTTTCTCTCTTCCCTCTGCTTGTTGCTATTTTGCTTTATGATCTATCTATGTTTTGTGTATGTTCAGCTGAAGGATACGTGCTCGAGTTGCTGTCAGTGCATAATGGTGATGAAAGCGATGCTGACTGCTTAGAGAGACACGAGCCTGCAAAGCTCCCACTAAAGAACTGCATGCATGACGGCATGTTGCCCTGGGCCAGGTTCATGTAAGAGTTTTCCCATTCTATTTAGTTATAGTTGCTCATTGTGTACTTTGAGTAATTTGTGGGAGCAAAATTGGTAAGCAACTAAAACTATGCACGCTTTATATTAGCAAAAGCGCAACTGGGTTTATTTTGAGTTTGAGGCTTTTTCAAAATAATGTTGAAAGTTACAGTTTTGGTTTTTAACAAGCGATAATATCATAAGTCCTTTGCAGTTCCTTTGCATAAAACAGTCTTGACTGTGCAATATTTTGACCTGTTCTCACATTTCTCCAGCTGTAATGATTTGGAATACTGCCGACTGCCCAAGCCACATTGGAAGATGTTTGTGTGCGATTACACAGACCATAGCATTGTTCAGTACTCCTACATCTGTAAGAAAAGAGGTGATGGTGAGTATTTTCCTGCACAGCAGCAAATTCAGCAAATATCAGTGAAGCAGATGGGATGATTTTAGGATCACAAGCTAAGAGCTTATCTCCTGGTGTTTTGGCAGAGGTGAAACACGTTGTTGCATGTGAAGGAAAGGATGTACGGCTGGAATGTGGTAAGAATGCATCTATAATCCATCATGCATCTAAAGGGTATTGAGAAAAGATTACATTTCATGTTAACCATCTGTATCTCTAATAAATTTGCAAAGTGATGACATTTGAGTGGATTTATCAAGAAAGTTGCATCAGCTATTAACTGGTAAATTTTAGCCTAAGTTAGTCTGACACATTTTGTCTTCATTTCTGTGTCATGCCCAGAAAATGGAACAATTAGCATTGTGAAGGCCATTTATGGACGTTTTGATGAGAACACCTGCACCAGTAGACCTTCAGCAAAGACCTTCTGTGTAAGCTATCGAGCTAGGAGTCAAGTGATTAACAAGTGGGTATTGGTTCAAAAGACTAAAGATTTTGAATGGAAGCAAAGAGAAAATTATACTTCAAATAAATTGTGCTTTATCTTAAATATATCTTTTCATATATTACTATTTGTGATATACAATAACTGGTATAAGTAGTAATACCTCTCTTCTCTGTGAAGTATCATTACTGGCAGTCTATCAAAATAGCTGGTTTACTTTTTCAATATAGTTTTTTCTGTTTTGATTTGGTTTGTTTTACAATAATAACCATTGCTTTTTATTTGAATTTATTCTCAGATGTGAGGGCGAAGAAATGTGCGAATTTCCAGCTGACTCTGGATTTCTGGGAAAGGGTCATTTCTGCGATGATAGTGACAAGTACCTTATTGTGGATTATGTTTGTAAGTGATTGGTAAATATATTGAAAGGCATTTACTGTGCACAGTAACAGCATGTTAACGTGTCATTTAATGTCTGAGTGCTGACTCTTTTCTGCAGTCTAATACGATACAATAGGGTGAATTATTAAAACAGTGCAAGTAACAATTGTGTTTTTGTCTTTTTGTCACATCCGCATGAGTACAACCAATTTTCTGAGCATGTGAAAGATAGTTCTGCTGTTAACTTATTATTACTATGTGGGATGTCAATGAGAAATTTTCTAACCAGTTAACTTACTCATGTTGTTCTTGAGTCTGAATTCTTTACCAACTAAACTGCAGGAGTAAGCATGACATCTTTATTATGTTACTCTTATATTAGCTGTGTTTGAAGAAAATTTAAGCTCCAGTAAAAGTTGACGGAATTTTAATCCACATATATAATACTAGTCTAGATTTCCTTCACTGAACTCTTAAAGACTTTTTCCTTCATCAATGTCAGACAAAACCTAATGGTGAGTTACAGTTTAAATAGAGTACAATCAATGGACTTGGCTGAATTATGCACTTCAAGTTTTAGTTAAAATAATCACCTGTAAGAGGTAAGATATTTTATATCTATGTTATGTTTTGGCCAAAAACATTAAACACACACATCTGGTGATGCAGTGTTTTACCGCCCTCTTGTGGTAAAACTATGGTACTTTCAAATCACACCTAATTTCATATTCCTAACATTTAAAACTGCTGCATAATTGAACATGCATCACTTAAACATACTGACATTCACTTTTTGCACACTACATAATATTTTCTTCATGACATCCAAATATTCATAATAGGTAACTCAAGTCACAAGTGATTTAATGATTCATTGCCTGCAAAATTTGGGCCAGAGGTTTTGAATAAATCATCACCATCCATTAAAATAATTTCACTGAATCTCTCTCCAATCTCTATGTCAAACCAGAATCTTATTAGTGGGTTTATTATAAGTAGGTATTTTTGAGTTTTTTGCCCTATAACCCGAGCTAAGCTAACTGCTTTCCCCATAGATTGCAATCTTCAAATTAAGCTAAGCTAACAGTTTCCCACAAAGTGAAGCTAGGCTAACTGCTTTCTGCTACAAAAAGCAAACAACTGTATTTATCCCCAAATATCAAACTAACCTATAAAAGCAGAAATAGCACATTGTTCAGTTGCTCCAAATTAAAATTCATAAGCAAAGCACTCAACAGTTAACTTGGCTGACATGGTTTGACATTAGCATTGATGTTAGCTTATAGCGGCTACTGTTCGTTAACATTGGCTAGTCAGTTTACTAACTTTGTGACTTTGCTCGACTCATGTTACTGTCAGTAAACACTTTATCAAAAGTTTCATCACACCTGTAAAACAGGAAGTAAACAAAGTGTACCTGGTCAGGAGGAGGTTGTTGTTTCCTGTTTGAGTCCCTTTTCAGTCGCTTTGAAACAGGTGTTGCTAATAACGTTAATTAAGGTTCAGCTCCATTCAAACGTCCCATTAAATTTAGCCACTATGCACAATAACATAACCCTAAAACTGGAGCAGCTAATCAGTATTGAACCATCCTTAATTTTACTTTTTATATTTCGACTTTTTCTCCTGCGAAATGTTAAAATATCTTGTGAAAAAGAAGAGAAATTTAGGGCGCCATCATCCTGTAATTGCTACTTATGGCCACAGTGGCCGCTGTTCAGTATATATTACACTCTCTCACTTTAAATGTCAGAAGCAATTTGGTATAATAATAATAATTAGTCTGATAACTTAGTTAATGTAAATATATCAATAAGTAATTACTAATCCTTAGTTATTTGTTTAACATTGCTGTAATAGTTTTGTCTTATCTTTATTTTTAGTTTAAACACTAAAACCTCTTGAGTTTTCTATTCTTGTAAATAGTTTATAGTAGATTCAGACAAATATCTTTTCCTGATGTGCGTTTCTGTGTAAGGATATTTTATCAGCTGTGTAGTATGCCAGAGACCAGATGTTGACAGAAGTTTTGTTTTGAACCAATCAATCATCTTCAGAGTTGAGCCAAAAACATCTTAACTCAAGGTACATGCTCTAGCTTTTTACAGAGCTTTCAACCATATTTCACACTCTTCAATTTGAGCTTTATTATTGTCTCAAATAGGATTTGGTTTGCAGACAGACATTAAACACAAAGTTCAAAATACAAACTGATGATAACAATGGGGTCAAGTCAGAAAAACAAAAGATGTGCATGTCATTTTTGCTCCACGATAAGTCAGCAAACTCCATCTTCTGATGAGTACCATGAAATATTGTTTCAAGTTCAAATAGCAAGTAAGTGGACCTGGATTTAAGACTGTTTTGTCCCAACTCTTAATATGATTGGCTGGTTCAAACAAAGCTGTGAACATCTGGTCTTTGGCCTGCTAAACAGATGATAAACTGTCCTTGCACAGAAAAACACATTATGCAAAGATGTTTCTCTGAGATGCGTTCAAGGATTCAAGGCCGGTCAGATAAACGAGGCACAGACAGGTTTCTCTTACAGTACAGACACAAAGACTTTCTGTTTACTGGGAAAGCAGGTGTGTGTTAGATATGGCCGCTGTGATGTGAAGCTTGCAGGATACTAATTACTACCACTTTTGCAATGTAGGTCAGGGATGAATGTTTTCAGCATCTTGAGTGTACAGAAGAGTGTGAAAAACTTTTTCAATACAATCCAAGATGGAACTTTTCCATCTGTCTGTGCTTTAAAATAATAATGCATGTGTACAGATTTCTTCACTCTCGCTCAAGCTCTGACTCAACTATGCTAACCAAGAGAATTCTGCAGGATACAAAAAAATAAAATACAATATGCACACATTCCCTCGATACTGTGTGAAACAGCCACAGAAGCAGATAATGCAACGTCCAAGCCGTCAAGGTCATTCTTTGCTATCTTCCACTTGTGCAGCAAAATGCTCTCGCTTGCAGACTCACACTCAGACAGCTGCAGAGTCAAACAAACATGTGTGAGAACCAGGAAAGTTACAGACTAGAATCAGTTTTCTGGACCCAACTGGATTTCTCTCTGCTTCTTTGGACGACATAGTCTGAGTTTGGTATCAGGTATTTTGCGCCCACCAGTGTTGAGTACAGTCATGGTGTCCTGCGCTCTCTTCATCCTGGGCCCTTTGTGGATCCACACTCTGACACAAGCCTGCAGGGGAGAGGAGCTGCCCCGAGACGCCGTGTTGTCCTGGTTCAGAGCACAGGTTCTGGAGGGCCTCGGGCTGGAAGAGCCTCCTCCCTCCACAGTGCGGCGACCTGACGGGGACATGACACCGCCAGAAGCAAGACATGCACCCCGGAGGGCCCCTAGGATGAGCAGGACAAAGAGGAGCAACCATCGAACCAGTCTGAACCAGGACGTGTCTCAAATCATTCTCTTCCCCAGTTCTGGTGAGAAGTTTTGCTCTTTTGCTTTTTGATTCAAAAGGAAAAGTGATTTTTTTGATGATATGAATTGAGTCATTTTGTGGGGGAGATGTGAAATGTGACACTAAAAATAAACAATTTGTGATGAGAACCTCAGTGAGCAGATTTTTGTCAGAGGTAGAAGGACTCGACCTACAAGTGTAGTCTTGATGTTTTTTCTACAGACCTCTGCAGCAGAAGACTAAAAGTGCTGTAAAGATCCTCCATACCGATTTTGTAGTCAGTTAATATTTGTTTTCAAATTTGTGCCATGCATAAAAATAATGAAAAAGAGCTTTACTTAAACACTCTGCATGCAGATTGCCTATGAGATTAAAGCAACTTTAAAGAGGCTAAAAAGCAGCCCCCGTCATCAAAACAAGATTTTATGTGGGCGTTAAGTTTCTTTATAAAATGATTTTGATGGTATGACTTGTTTGTAAATGTCAGTAAAAAGTCGTGTGGTCTGTCTGAAAGAGTTCATACACACTGAAGTCTTCTCTAAATTACAGCAGGACTCGAAAGAAGCCACAAATGGTCCAATAAAAAGTTTTTAAAAACCCAGTAAACTTCACTGACTGCTCTCTAATCTTGCTTTGGCAGACTCGGCCTGTGCCAGATCTGACTCAGCTCTTGGGGAAACCACCAAGAGCCACTTCACATATTACTTCCAGCCCTCCATGAACAACCACGAGACCCTGGTCACATCTGCCCACTTCTGGTTCTATGCAGGGGAAGGAGCTGTAGCCAATTCCTCTGCCCAGCTGTTCATCCTCACTTCAGCCCAGCAGCTCCTCCAGGCCGCCGAGGCTCCATCGACCATGAGCTCAGACGGATGGACCACCTACCAGCTGGATCAAACCCTGCTGGACTCTGTGGCTGAGGGCCCTTTTCTGCTGCAGGTCCGCTGTCCGGCCTGTCAGTGCCACGCCGATGAACCAGACAAGACCCCCTTCTTTCACCTCCACGCTCAGCCTCGTGGTCCTGTCCGGTCCCCCCGCCGTGCTCCGGTGACCGTCCCCTGGTCTCCTTCTGTCATCGACCTGCTGCAGCGGCCCTCCCAGGAGAGACCCCAGCACAGCGCCTGCCACCGAGCAGAGATCGACATCAGCTTCGAGGAGCTGGGCTGGGACAACTGGATCGTCCACCCGAATGTGCTGACGTTCTACTACTGTCACGGGAACTGCTCGGCCTGGGATCAAGCCACTGTCATGCTGGGGATCACACAGTGCTGCGCTCCGGTCCCGGGGACGATGAAGTCCCTGAGGATCACCACGACGTCTGATGGCGGGTACTCGTTCAAGTATGAGACCTTGCCCAACATTATGCCTGAAGAGTGCACTTGTATCTGAACTGTAAAGCTTAAATTAACAGTTTACCCAAATTACAAAAGCACATTTTTCACTATACTTGGCATGGCACCACTTGGAGTAAAAGATAAATACAATTTCTGTGACTATAACTTCAAATATTGACATTTTTGTTTTGGTACAATCTATTAGGAAAATACTATCAAACCAGCATTGTATTGCTTTTCCTTGGGGTTGTGATTCTCACCTTTAGAGGGCAGTGTAGGCCTACTTTTACACTGTCTCCCATCAACACCTTCACAGTCTGATTAGTCCTGTTCAACGATAAAACAATCTGATATTAAAGCACTGATTTAAACATGGAACTCAATGTGTCCTGTAAATACTAAAAACATTACAAGTGCATGAGAACATTTAACACTTGATCCCCATTTGCTCTTGCTCATCAGTTTTCAGTGTTGATCAATCGAATGCTTGTTTTTCCAAACTCAGTGTTTAAGCTCAGATCTTTTTTTAATTAACTAATTTGTCAGTTTGTTCGCCAAGTAGCAAACAGGCTTTGACAGACGAAAACATGGCAAAAAAATAAAACTTTACCACAAAAGAAAAAAAATAAAAAGAGCTGAGTCCAAACAGCAAAACATAACGTTCAAATATATTTATTTACTCTGAAGACAAAATAATCTCTACAGTTACAAAAACTACAAAATTTGCAATAGAAACAAAAAGTATAAACCACTGAAGTAGTACCATATTCAAAATGGAATGTCGTACCTTGCAATAAGTAGCAAATCTGGAAGTGAGATGATTACAAAATTACAGCATCAAACAGCTCTTTGGCGATCTGTAGTTTCATTCTTTTAGCCGAAGATCATAAAACCAACTGACAGGCTATGAACAAGTTTGAACTCTGTATGAACACGGAAAGCTATTGATCAAAAGTCTCGCGATGAACTGAAGATTATATGTGTTTACATGGCACCGGGCTGTGCGTCAGCAGCCAACTGTCATCCTTTCCTCAGCTGGGTTGTGTTTTTTTTTTTTTTTTTTTCCAGGATGCATGAAAGCATCCATGTTTCAGCACGATGGAGGGGTAGTGGTGAATGTCAAGGATGGAAAAATATGTCTCACCAAAGAAGAATGTAAATTTCAAAAGACAAGGATGGAGTTTCATTGTTGACAGTAGCCCAGAAGACAGATGTTTCCAGCTGTTTAGCAAAAAAAAAAAGTAATATTTTTTTAACTTTCTGCACGAACATTGAGAACCATTTTTATAGAACATAATTTAGGGAAGAAAGACATCAACAGCTTTTCAGCAGTGTGAAATAAGGGACACTTCCTTCTAGACAAAGGTAATCAAGCTTTGGTCAAGACGTTGTAAAAACGTATTTTAAATGAACTGATTGTACAAAAATGATTATTGGAAATTCCTTGCAACATTTCCTGTCGATAAAGATTTCAAGCATTTCCCAGGTAAACATTTTGGCCGATTGGAGTAAATATACAGGCGTCAATATTCTGTCAAATATTTCGGAAGTGGTGTGGCTTGTGGCTAATAAACACCGATAATCCCCAACATCAGATCTGTTTAAATTAAACATGCTTGTGTAGCACAGGTTAAGCCGTCCTTGTTGCACAAATGATAGAGAGAGAGAGAGAGAAAAAAAAGCTGCTGCACACGCTCCAGAAATGACATAACCCAAGACTGTTGTTTGAGATTCTCTCTGAGGCAAACAACGTGAGACGCTAACATTCGGGGACATCTTATAAACAGAGAGCCTCGCTTTTGTGAGGAAGACAACAGAAGCAGACTTGGCCCGGGGAGTTTAAAGCTTTCGATAGTCCTTACAAGGTCTGAAAGGGACAAGCCACAAAAACACAGAGTGGGCGAAGGAACAGGGTGTAGACGAGGTCTCGGCCGAAGGCTCGGTCGAGGTTTGGACGTCGGTCGGGAAGTAGAAGCTCGAGATGAAGCAGGCGTTCAAGTTTAGACTCGTGGAGATGAACCGTTTTGTCACAACGCAGCTTGGTCAGCTTTTTTCTTTCTTTCTGACTGACCCCTAATACTGAAAGGCATTTTTTTCTCCCATCCACACACACACAAACACACACACACACATACATACACACACACATGCACACACACACTCTCTGGTCTCCCTCAGTGGTCTGACTGCACTCCCATATGTGCTTCCCCCATGTGTTTAAGGCCAGTAGGAATGGAAGGGCAGACGTTTGAGGCAGGAAGCACGCTCAGGCACGTATTCCTGGGAGAGAGGAGGCAAAACAGAGGCAGATTCAGCATGCATGCTCACATAAAACAGATTTTTAAAAAAGGTTATTCCATGGGTAATATGTACTGTTTGAGGTCAGGTCTGATGTGACAGAAATAAATCATGAATCAATCTGAGCTCTGAGAAATGAGACAATTAGTGGATCAACAGAGAAGTGAAATATTCTCAGATACGTAAATTCACTCTCTGCTTTAACAGAATGTTATTTTAATTGATCATAGCTTGTTAATTGCAAGTTGCAGAAGGTTAATTTTAAAGTTTGGCAAGACTTTTTTCTTCCAGATGTTTTGCTAAACAAATCTTGGGCAAGGCTCAGCGCTGCAACCAGTGGTTATCTTAATGTCTTCAAATTGCTTGTTTGTCCACTCGACAGTCCAAAACCAAATGATTTTTCATTTTCTGTGTTAAAAGCAGCAAATCCTGACTTTGGAGAAGCCTGAAGTTTTAATTCAATAGACTGAAAAATTCTCCAGATTCATGTAAATAAAGACAAAGTCATGTTGCCATGTCTGAAATGTCAAACAGCAAGTTTTAACCAGTTGCGAGCACATTCCAGCAGCTCACCTTTCTCGCTCGCCTCTCCCTGCTTCTCCTGGGCAAAGTTGAGGCGGTTCTGCTCGGCTGCCGTCTGCACAGCCGTGTTGACCTCGGGGCTGCTGCTTCGTGAAGGGCTTCCTTCATCTGCCTGGTAGGCCAGGTCCAGGTGCTGCTGGGCCAGCTTCAGGTGCCTCCTCAACCGCTCCAGCTCCCTGGACGACGGCCCCTCGTCCCCGAAGCTCTCCCGCCCGGAGTCGCCCAGCGGCGAGTCCCTCAGCCCGCCTTTCATTTTCTCCTTCTTCATGGTGGCGTGGTATCCGGGCGGAGCTGTGGGCATGGCACGAGAGGAGGACGGACGGGAGCCGCGGGAGCTGAGGGTGGCCCGCTTGCGGAAGGTGTCGCGGATGCCACCGACGCCCAAATGGATGATTTCGAAGAGGGTGAGGAGCAGGCAGAGGAAGGACACCACGTACATGACCAGCAGGAAGATGGTCTTCTCCGTGGGGCGGGACACAAAGCAGTCCACGGTGTGCGGGCACGGCGAGCGAGTGCAGATGTAGGAGGGGATCACCTCGAAGCCGTAGAGGACGTACTGGCCGAAGAGGAAGGCGATCTCGAAGGCCGAGCGCCACAGCAGCTGGCACACGTAGACCTTCATCAGGCCGTCACGCAGGATCCGCCGGCGGCCATCATGCTTTTTCTCTGAGCCTGGACAATAAGAGACACTGGTTAGAATCTGATTCACTTAGAATCAAACAGGGGTTGCTCAAACCTCCACCTACTTTTATCAGCTTTGTCGGGCTTGTCTGGTTCAATCTCCTCAGCGACCATGGGGTCTTCCTCTCCGTTGTCCTCTGCCTCCTCGTAGTCTCGGACCGCCCCTCGGCTGACGATGGGCATCCTCTTCTTCTGGTTCCGGAGGGGACGGTACTCGGTGTCCTCCATGCGGGCGATCTTGTGCATGGCGAAGCCCAGGTACATGATGGTGGGGGTGGTGATCAGGATCACCTGGAGAAAAAAGAACAAAAAAAACGTGTATATTGGATTCATAACGTTGTTTAAATCATCACTAGATGGAGACGTGGTTTGCAGCTCACCTGAAAGATCCAGAATCTCACGTGTGAGAGCGGAGCGAACGCGTCGTAGCACACGTTCTCACACCCAGGCTGCTGCGTGTTGCACACAAATTTACTCTGTTCATCGTAGTAGATGGTTTCACCGCCGACGGCCGTCAGGACGATGCGGAAGATGATGAGCACTGTCAGCCAGATCTTCCCCACGAAGGTGGAGTGGTTGGAGATCTCATCCAGCAGACGAGTGAGGAAGCTCCAACTCATGGTGCCGAAGTGACCGGGGAGCTAAAGAAGCTCTGGAGGGAGGAAAAAAAAGAAACACTTAAATACTTTTTTTCACTCCGGTTTGTTTTTCCTTTTCTAATTTAGGGACCCAGCTCTGTAATGCAAATATCTGATCTTTAACACAGTTTTAGATTAGATTAGATTATTTTTTCTCGAGGCTGTGAAGAACGTTATTTCACTTCTACTGTGCAAATGAACAAGCAACCACAAGAGCAAATACAAGAAGTGTTAAGTCAATTCACACAATCAAAGTTTGATAGGAAAGCTTAAGCAATTTGCTGATTCATCCAGGAAAGTTTTGGCAACTATTTTGATTTGCAAACATTTGATTAGTGATTTCAGTCATGTTCAAATTCAGTGTTTTCATGTTCAGGTTTGATTAGTTTCTTGTGATATTAAATGTAAATGTTTTTGTCTTTTGACTGTTGCTTTGAGAAAACAAGACGTCTGAAAACACCTTGTGACCGACCTCTCTCACTTTCTCTGACATTTAATAGAACAAATAATAAGTGGAGAAAATAATCTTTGGATTATTTGATAATCAAAATGGACACAACGACCTTTAAAATCCTCCACGCATTCCTCATTGGATTAATACAAACCGCACACGTGTAGCAAACTACCCTACTTACTCACCCACACAATGATGAAAGAATGCAAGAGCAAACACTGCATGCAAGTATTTCAGGTAGACCTCGACCGCAGGGTCGACACATAAACACAGCCACATGTTCTGTTGTAATCAGAGCCAGATCTCTCAGACATGCAGGTATCCATGCATAAACAAGGCAACAAACTGTGAATCAGGCCTGCTGGTCGGCCGGCATTAGTCCTGGTGGCACTTTGGTAAACCTACATTCTTACAGCTCCCTGTCGCTCCGAGCTTAAGGTCCTTAATCAGACATCAAAGTGTTGGCTGGCAAGTCGCAGCGAGCTGTGAGGAGACCTGCTGCGGCTTTGGACGCCACCAATTATGATACTAAACCAGTGAATGGGTGAGGAATTTATTTCCTGCCACAGAGCCAGAAGTTGCCCCTTTAAAGTCTTTAAAAACACAATCTGATAACTTGACATGTTCGAGACAATAGAGCTGGTTCTTTTTCACATCAGTGACCATGAGAAGAGATCACTAAGTTCACAGAACAGCTTTATTTATTAATATTTGGAGGCTAATTGGAAACAAAAGTTTAGCCTTTGAACAATGGCTTGATAACTTAGATATGATTATGATGTTTTTCTACTAAAAGCAGGTGAAAGTTTGCACTTGAATTGAATGTTACACATCAAACACAGCCTCCAATTTGAATCACACCACCACAAACTAACCAAAGTGTCCCTCAGACCTTTCGGACTCTCTGAACCTACCTACTCCGTCAGAAAACAGGGTGTAGCAAAGAAAATAGCATTTCATGACTCACTGCAACAGGACAAGGCTTCAGCCATGACAAGCATCTTTAGGCATGTCTCTTCAGATCAACACAGCACTGTGCTCAGGCTGCCTCCTCCCTCGCCAGGTTACTCATCCGTTCCTTTTGCGAAATCCTTTGCCCAAACCGGCACCTACGGATGCTCAGTGCTGGTGAGGCCGACTTGCCTGAGCCTGACCAGAGAAATATTTCACCAAAACCAGAACGGTCATGAAAGAGCTACGCCAACGCTATGAAAACATGGTCAAAGTTCCCGTCTTGGCTCGACTCAAAGAGCGAAAATTATGGGCTTCTCTGATCTGAAGACAAGTCAGAAAAGGCTCCTGTGTAAAATCTAGAACTGCGTCATGCTCAAAAAGGTAAAAACCATCCAATGTCCTGAGAGGACATACTGACTCTGGGTGGTGGGAAAGGTCAGTTGTAAAAAACCTTGTGTCCCTGAAAGAAAATCAGAGAACAAATACAGCTGTGAGGTGACATCTGTTTTACCCCAACATACAATTACAAGCCCCACCTAAATGACTGAGGTGTTTCAGCAGAGGTGTGTATATGTAACAGCACTAAAAAAAAAACCAACAATGAGGTTTGTACATGCGTCAGGATCTTTTTTTCCTCATGTGTTGGTTTGGCACAGTGAAAAAAAGAAAAAAAGAGGCAGTGTTGAAATGTTCTCAATGAGGCAGATTGTCCCTTTAAACATCATCTGTCCCAGTTAAAACCTCCATGAAACTCTTTCTGTGACCTGATAGTCAGCCTCCTCTGAGTTCAAACTGTGCTTTGAGGGCTCCTTATGCAAAACACTGCTTGCTGACCAAAAGCATCCTTTGTGAAATTAAAGGCATCACAGTTATGAACCCGCAGCGGTCTGACCACTAATGGACGCCCAGTATCAGTCCAAGAACACGCTTCAGAACACGCCAAGTGGCCAAAACAAGACGTCTGGATTTGACCTCCAGGACGTTCTCCCTCTGGTTACATCACTTTATCAACCTTTAAACAGCCTTATCACGACACGTGAGTCACCTGAACAACTCACGTCACCTGGAAACTTTTACACTAACTGGACATTATCTGACCTTGCTCACACAGAGGTTAGAAAGCATTTGGTCTGATCGGATCACGGAGGTGCTGCAGAAAAACTTGTGAGATTTTTCACAAGAGTGTCAAAACAGTCAGTCAAACGTAAACACTGATGGTATAGCTCAACATGTTTCCATCATTTTCTTTCAGCAGTTAAATGCACAAATTAATCTACAAAAAGCTCATTTGCAGGTTTGCTCAAAGCCTGTTGCATGAAATCTCTCTGAAGCATCACAGCCTGTTTGCTTCATTTCTTAATAGAAAAAAAAACATTCCTGGCTGGTAAATCATTTCTTGTGGACGAGAGATGAAAATTCTACTTTCCTATGATTCATTTCAATCAATGAGTCTGTTGATCTCAAACTCTGTTCAGCAGGTGTTATTGCTCCAGATCCTGATAAGGGCCCATGAAAAGTCTCCAGAAGGGAGACGTTTGAGCCTCCTCTCTTCCAGCTCCCCTTGTTAACACACTGCTCTGTTTGACGCAGACAAACTGGCTTCCTCGCCCGAGCAAAACGCAAACATTTCTGCCATGCCATCCTCCCGACAGCTAAAACCAAAGACAGCTTTTAAACAGTAGCTTATTTGCTCGTGTGGGCTAAACCCAGCTCAACTGATTTAATGGCTTTTCTGCTTGAGGAGTCGCTTGGCTCCAGGAGGAGATGGAGGGGGTTGGAGAGTTTTTTGGGCAGAAGGATCTGGACAAAGCGAAGGCGAGTTAACATTCCTGTCTAACCAAAAGCAGAAAGCTGGATTTTTAGGGTTCAGGGAGCAGACAGAGGGCACACGAAACCCCCATGCAGGCCAATGCAAAGGAGGACAGCACCTAGAAATGTCAATCACTGCTCCTCTGTGGTGGCACTTTGGAAAAAAAAAAAGTTTCTGACTTGGCAAAAGGTACTCAGAGGGTTTGTGCACAAGACAGATCCTGCTTTTCTGTTTCAAATCAGCAGCAAAAAGGAGGTTGAAAGGATGGTCCAGAGAGCTGCTGAGGGCTGTGAACACGCTTTGCTGAGTCAGACTGAACTGTTTTGGAAATTGTGGCATTCCTGCAGGAAAACAAAGTGGTGCCAAGATTCAGTGGGGAAACAAAAAAAAGAGAAAAAGAATCCAGTGACTTTAGAAGATGAAGCCATCATTTTCAAAAAAGAGCCACACACACACACACACAGGATGAGTTGGTGAGGTAAAAAAAAAAACAGTATTAGGAGGAGAATTAGTCATTTAAAAAAACAAAGGAAAATCAGTGTAATGCTGTGGCTCTGTGGTGAGAGGGCACTCTGGCACGACTGCTGTGCCATTAAAAACACTTTTATCCACCTTTATAACAGCTTTCATTTGGACAAACATTTTTTTAAACAGACTGCAGGTTAAAACTTCCCTTCTTCAAACTTGAAGCTGAGCAAAACAGGACTCTTTTCTGGCTGAGACTCACCTCCTCTCCTGTCCGTAAAGATCCAAAAGGCGCAACGTGGAAGCCAATTTACACCCAAATCTGCTTGTCAAACACAACTCCTGAGTGTCTAAAGAGCAGCTCACAGCGGTTTAAAGCAGCTGTGAAGTGGGACTAAAGTGTGTGGACAGACTTTTCCCGGTGCCAGACACCCACCTTGTGCGCTCCGAGCCGCGCGTCTTCTCGCCTCTGCGCTTAATTGCTGGACCACGTTTTCCTAATTAACGCATGTGCGTCCGAGTCCGAGTCCTTCACTCACTCTAAACCCATTGTTGACCCCATGTGCCGGGGTCCCGAACCAGAGGACAAAAGACGGATCTGTGATTCCTGCAGGCTCCTGCTCCCCTCCTCCTCCTCCTCCTCCTCATTCAGGCAGAGGAGGAGGCCCCTCGTCTGAAACCTGAGCTCCAGGACTCTGGCTACTGTTCTGCCCCCTCCACAAAGCACTGTGAGAGTCCTATTATTCCTTTTACAATATGATGATGCCATGAAAGTGTCACAGTTAAACCTCAAGCCTCCACTGGGACTTTATAGGAATTTCATATGGGATAAAAATACCATAAGGCACAATAAAGCCTCTGTGAGCTTCTGGAGTGTTTGAAACTTGTGTCTGATGTTAAAACATTTAGGTCAAAATTATTTCTTATAACATGAACAGAAGCTTGAAATTATTGTTAGAATGGGAAATTATTGTTGTCTCCTCCATTGTCACAGCAAAACAAAAAGTTATTTCCTCTTATTTCTTCTCTTTATCAGAGTTCAACTGTGTCAAATCAGACTGTATTTATATACATACTTTATTATAACATTCAAACTCACCAGTGTGTGTGTGTTTCTTTTCCACTTCATCTTCGCCAGCAAGAATTCTTTTGGTTGCCAACAAGACAGCGACACATCTGCTTTGAATTAACTGTATGTGAGTATGTTCCTTATAATAATCAGCCATGATGTAAAACTTCTCCTATTAAATCATTGGGGGAAACATTCGAACAACAAAACAAAAACTTTGCTCCAAAACTCGGCCTCAAATTTTTTATTTTGAGATAACGGCATTAAAATAAAAAGCAAGCATGGCCATTCTGGGCTTCCGTACCTCAGGAATAATGGGAGTCTATTCCTGCACACTTTCATAACAAATAACAGACAAATCCTTCAAAATGAGCCTTAAGGTGAATCAACAGCTCTACAGTTTGAGCAAAAAAAGTTGGAGAATTTGTGTGAGACATAAAATTGATGTAGCAGAGGCCAATATATCTGCACTTCCCACAATGCATCTTGATAGCATCTCTCATGTGACTCTCCCTACCTGGTAAACTCTTTCAACCTTCTCACCAGTTTGGTTAAATCTGTCGTCCCCGAGCTCCTGGATGAGAAGTCAAACGTCCTTAAGAGTCCCGTGGATTCAGGCCTCGCTTGAATCATGTGGGTTATTTTCTCAGACATCTAAAATCTCCTCCAGAGCCACAGCAGACATGATAGAACAGTGTTCCCAGGCTGGATGCTTCCCTCCGTGACTGATCTTAATGTGTAAAATTAGCGGAGTGCTCCTTTAATCACATCCATGTCCAAAGAAAGACTTATGTTGTTAGCATCTGTTTACATTCTTGTTTTTTTTTTAATGCTAAAAAGTACACCGAGTGCAACAACACCATAATCGAATCAGTGCTCTTTGTGCCGAGGACCCCGTGTTATCCCCTGGACCACAGTCTGGCAGCTCACCGGGCCTGAGCGAGCGCTGCGTGACTGCAGCCTTCAGACGAGGAGCCCACCATCCAAGAATTTGGTCGAGTGGAGCGTTCAGCAAAACAACAGATTTCTTGCTGTCATGCACGGCGCAGCTGTAGTGCTCCTGATCTACCAGAGGACCCGACATGTTTGGAGGAGGCTGTGGGAAGTCGAATGAGGCCAGATGGAGGTGGCTGAATCCCAGCTTCCCCTCGTTCTAACTATCCTCCCTCTGATTCTACAGGCACGAACTCATTCACCTGCACTTTTTCTTATTGACAGACACAAATGAGGAATCTCTCTGTGTCACGTGGAAGCTTTTTAATTTCCACTCATGTATTGTTGTGAAGCTCAAGAATAAAACGATGTGGTGACAGGGGCCAAAAAAGACACTAGGATTATGCAATTTAAACCAAAGTGGGATTAAGGGTGAGTCTCTGTTCGGGCTCCAAATTCCTTCCTCGACCCCTGCAGTGAATATATTAACTGCCTGAATGAGGGAAGGGACTCGCCTGAATGCAGCGCTTTTTGATTTTCGCCCGTCTGCAAAGCGGGCAGCCTTTTCATGAACGTACACATGTTGTGGTTATGTTTTAGCATCCCGGCCCGATTGCTTATTTCCGCCCCGAACATAAAACTTTGTGACTTAAATTCGTGGTGCGCAATCGTTATGACTCATGGATTTTTTAGGGCTGAGTTTCTGGCCTCATTAATTTGACCGTATTTTAGGCCAAAAAACAAAAGGATTCAATATTTGATTCCTGGCAGGATGGATGAGGCTCTTACCAGGAAAAAAAAACAACAACAAAAAAAACCAAGAGAAAATGAACAATTAACACATGGGGAAGGATAATAAAATGTGAAATGTATGGCTTAATATGGGCATATGAGAGTGAGCAAAATAATTCCAGATGCCACGTTAGATCCATAAAATAGAATTAATGATGCACAGTGCACTTCACCATTAACTCAGTTTTACGTACCTGCCGTCTTTAATCTCGTGTAAACTATTATTTCAGGATACTTGAAAGGGGGAAAAACAGCAGTTGGAGACACTGCTTTAATCCCCAGTTTCCCCTATAGACAGAAAAACAGACATCATGGTGTGAAACACAAATTCGATTATTTCAACTAAATTCACCTTCACGACCACATTTAGAAAGAAAAGATGAGACATTATTTGTTTGTTAAATGCATTTTTCTTGTTTCAAAATGTTCAACAACTCATCTAATCAGACAACAAAGCAACATGGCCGCACATTTCCGCCAACTCAGTCGCTTCATACGTTCGTTGTTGACTCGTGCTGACTGAAAATCCTAAAATCCTGACGAGAGGAGCTGCAGCTGTAACGCATGACTTCTTAATATGAAAGCTTTGTCAGTTTTTTTTCTGCACATATCCTCTAAGAGCTCTGGCTCTGTTGGATTCGTTCACCGTCAAAGAGCCGCAATCTCGAAGAAACTCGAACTCCTGAGGTTTTTCCAGCTCCACGGGTGGTTTTGCACCTGCATCTGACCTTTGACCCGCTTGTGCAAAAATGAAAAAGAGAGTCGACTGCGAAATGTTCCGTTGTTTATCGTGTGAGGGATATTGAAAGCAGGAGGAAGCGGACGAGCGGTCGTTTGTGTGAAAACCCACTCCTGCTCTCTGGTTCGGGGATCGGGTCTTTGTCAGCCACGTGGGTGCAATTGAAGGTGATCCAGGTCTCTGCGAGAAGCATGTGCACAACACATGTACAGCACCGGTGGCTAAAGAAATATTTACACTGTGAAATTGGTTAACATACCTTTACACAGCGGAGCCCGGGCTCAAACGGAGCCTCGCTCACGGGGGCGGGATTGGCAGATTGGCGTCGAGTGTAACCAAAAGGCCACTGGTTTGATCCAACAACCAAACACGCACGACTCCTTCTGCAGATTCTTCACATTCCTGCACCGCTGCTGCTTTTAACTGGAGCCAGAAATAATGTAATGATTAAGCTAACTCAATGAAGTCGAAGTGGCTGGTGAGGACAGCAGCACCGCTACAAGCTGTTATTTCTTACATTTATCACCTTTCTGCAGATCCTTGATTACAGCCTTTTAACCAGGGCACAGACGCCATTAGCTTCAAGCATCAACCTGTGGCTGAGTAACTTTCTCCAGCGCTGAGTAACAGCTGACAAGTTTCTTCAGGTGAAACATTCCAGCTGAATCTCTTCATTCAAAGGATAATTAAATAAAACATTAGTCACTCACATCCATCAGATGTCAGAGAACGTTCAGAGATAAAGTGGGAAAAAGGTCACGAAGATCAGCAGAGTTCATTAAGTTCTTTGTGCCTTCGCTCAGCTTAGGTACTGACTTGTAGGGACATATATAGAAACTTTAAATTAGATGATGCTGACTTGGGCATTTTTTGACATTTTGTTGAAATACATCCCTGTGATTTGAGGTGGAATAAATTTGTACAATTGCCACAAGTGAAACTTTCTGAAAAGCAACAGGAACAAAATAAATGAACAAATTAAATGTGTAGCTATTTAAGTTTTATATCAATCACACACATCATACATCAGATTTTTTTCACATTTATATAAAAATAAAACACTTTTTTTTGCATTAACCCATGAAAAAAAATGCCAGCAAAGAAATAAATTAAATCATACTGGTTAATCTAAGTCAACAGTGCAGAGTTCTTTGTCAGGACGACACGTTAAGCCCATACATGAAGTAAAGCAACATGAAGGTAGGCTGAGATGCTTCGGAATGTAAATCCACTGCACTTATTGAAGGATGACCGGAGCCTGACAGACGTTTCCTCCATCACAACATGCACAGAAATGCACCCAGGTTACAAATGAACAAACATCTGTTCCTGGGATTTAAAGGAACAAACTGCTGCTGTTCATCTCTGGGAGTTTTTCTGCAGGTTTGCACGTCTGGTATCCTTTTCTGTTCACATGACCTGGTGCAGAGACACATCACATGACCCTAATTGGGAGGGGTGAAGGTGTGAGGTGACCCTTGATGACAGTGTCTTGAGCCTTGGCCTGTCGGAGGCACCCCCTGCCTCGTGTTGAGCGCGTGATGTCACAGCCCGCTGCACCCTGAGACTGCGGGGACGGACTCTGTCCAGCTTAACCAGAGGGAGGGGTCGCATTTATTTTAGGCTCAGCTCCTTGCATTACCCCGAAAAAATCCTCCTCAACTCCATGCTCTCTCTCAGTTTCTCAAAGCCACATCTGCTCCATATGAGCTCGTTGCTACGGTGACTGAAGAGCACTACAAGATGCATTAAGGTGCATTTCAACAGGAAGAGAGGGAAACAGAACCAAGGCACACTCCATTTCAGCTGCAGAGAAGTTGGTATCTGGAGGGAGAAATTACGCAACTGGTGGCTTTTACAGGCTTGTGTGCCACATGAATGAGTGCAATCGCTTCCAAGTACTTGGCTTAAAAGACGACGAAAGCAGCGGGCGTAATGGGAGCAGGCTGAGTGCAGACTGCGTGGAGAGAAAATGAAGACAAACTCGCTCACGCTCGCTAAACATTTCCCAGCACCGACACGCAGATTCATGCTCGCAAAGCACACAGGAGCACGCACACACACACACACACAGTCCAACTTCTATCCTCATGCCCTCCCCCCATTATGCAGCTTTGTCTTGCAGGCTTGTGTGCAGCCTCACTCCGAACATGGCCTCCCACTGCGCTGTGACCCAGGCCAGCAGACCCTGGAGGAGCTCGCTGCTCTCCGAGCGCACACACCACGTCTTCTCCTGTTTCACAGTCTGCACGGGAAAACACAACATGAGGAGAGGATGAAAACCAAAGCAGTTCATCACCGAGAAAACTCCACTTGACAACACGTGCTGCAAACTGCAACAGGATGCCGCTGCTGAGTGATTGTGTGCATGTATCAGAACTGATATCACGTCATTAGAAGCATGCACTCTGGTTCAAACATGTCAGCTCCGAGCGCTCGTGCTGCAGCTGTGTCGATCTCAGCCTGGATTTATTTTCTTGACAGTGTCCGATTTCAGTGAAATTCGTCTTTGCAGCACTAAGTAAACAAATTGTGCGGTCGTGTTTGCAGATCACAGTGAAAAGAGGAACAATTAGAGGTTGTTGCACATGTGGGACGAATCAACACCAAACGTGGCTCCATAAATACCTGGTTTTACAGTTTGATTCAGGGGCTCACAGCTGAGACAAAGGAATGACAGCACGGAGCGGGAGGTGACAGTTTCCATTAAGAAGATTTATGCTTTTCTACAAAACACACAAATCCTCATTTGTTTCCATCTTCCAGCTACTTTGAGGCATTTTATTGCTACTTCTCACTCAAAATGGCCTTTGTGTTTTCTCTTGTTCTTTTTATGAATGAATCAACTGCGAAGCTGATAGAAACCAGGGTGACATCATAAAATGATGTTACACACTCGTATTATTCTTGATTTCTGCTCTTCATGTTGGGCATGTGACAGTGAGCGGCAGCTGGACGTGGATGGTGTTGTAGTGCAGTCGAAGAGGCAGAGGGTGGCTATGGAAACTCACCTCGTCGTAAAGCTTGATGTCCATCCTGCATGGATCTGAAGGCCACAGGTGGACTGAGCTCACGCAGTTGATTGGCAGCGTTTCTAAGATGGAGACGCTGCCGCTACTTGGTTCTTTGTTCTCATTGGCCGTCGAGCTGTTGGAGCTTTTCCTCCACTGGTGATCCTCTCTGAGCAGGTACAGGGTTTCCCGGGTCGCCAGCACCGTCAAGGGCGTCCAAATATCCTCTGAAGGACAAACAGGATATTTAAATGATGTGTGATGTTTCCTGTGTTTATTCTGCTTTTATGTTTGCTTATTTAATACTTGTCTTTGCCCTCTTTGATTCTGCAGTGTTGATAAAAGTAAAGCAGTTTTCAAGTGCTGCTCTCAGCCCTATAGATAGCACTATAGACAACAGATATGGGTCACTGGCCTAAAAAGCTTTACAAAGTACTTTTCTGCCACAAAGATGAGTTTTGGCTTTATAATTCACGTCAGAAAACTCCGTCAACAGAGGAGAGAGAGCGGAGAGAAAAGGCAGATCGAGGCACGTTCAAACGATGGCACTTGAAATTCCTCGGCTGTGCACAGCTGTGTGTAGCCCGCAGCTACCTTGGCTTTTATATGTGTCTGCTGCGGCACAGACAGCGAGGCTTCCCACAGCGCCGGCACACATGCACGGACCACATGCATGCCCATACCGTCGCCTGTCACTCAGTCCACTTCAAACAACAGACCTATCCCTCGGTTTATGCCAAAGGTAGTTAACATGGATCTCTGACAGGCGCCTCACGTCAGCTGCTTCCCCACATCCTCTCCTCCACTTTGTCCTCTTCCTGCCATTATTTTAAGAAAATAAAATCTTGCATCCATTTTCTCCCATTTAGCATATTTTTCTGGCACTTCGTTTTATTTCGAGGGTTGCAGGAATATTATGAGGGCTTTTATAGTGGCTTTAAGTCTTGGCTCTCTTCCTGCTGCTGAAAATGAATGTTTATGATCTGGCTTATTCTACTTTTTCCACTGGAAGCTAAATACAAATGAGAAATTTCTTTAGCTGCATTTCTACATAAACAGCATCAGTGTAAATCCAGAGGGGAAGAAGACAGGAAGGGAGCATATTATGTAATTAGCAGTAACAGCATTGTTCTTTGCAGAAGCCATTATATGTGACATGTTGAGTCTTGAAATCTTAGGAGTCTTGTATGAAGTGATATGGAGACCCAGATCCAGGATCGCAGGTGAAAGTTGATCCCTCCACTGACATTAGACACATATTTGGCAGAGAACAGATGCTAAAATCCAAAATTGTTGCATAATAAAGTTCTTTTTGGGAGAATGAGTGTCACCTTGCAGGACAAAAGCCAGAATGTAGAAAAACTGCAGCTGGCCGTCCTCCACATCTGCCTGGATGTCTTCACACACCAGAGGCCTAACGGATCAAAAGAAATGAAGAATATTAGACCAAAAATCTCTGAGTGGACCCAAACTGGCTGCGGTGCAGTTAAAGGCACAGATGCTGTTTTCAGGATCCTTCAGTGTTGTGGTGGCTTGTGGCTGGCAGGTGCTGATTCAGATGGAAGCACTTCAGCATTGTAGGGTGAATTTCACAGTAACTGTGAAGCAAAGGGGATAATTGACATAATAACAGCTGACAGGTCCTGGATTGTGAAAACACTGCGAGTGTGTTTCCGAGACTGTGGTTAGGTGCCTTGCAACACATGAAGGAGTTGCTTTGTTTTTAGTTTCTGATTATGGAGCTGTGAGTCTGTTGCCTGAGGACAAATGATAAATTTGGAGACTGGAGGTGTTAGTGAGCGTTTGGACCTGGTCATGCTAACCTCATCTTCGTCATGATGCCCCATTTTTCATGTCCTTATCCAAGCTGGAGGAACAGTGCTATTTATTTGCCTTCTGCTGGTTGGATGAAGCCTGTTTGCCAGGTTGTCCAAACTGCTACAAAGGCATATACACGACGTCTGTATACTTGAAATGTTTGATTACTCACAGCAGGTTTTTTGCCCCTTTTTGCACTTGTTCGTGAGAAAGGTTTGCCACTTCCTTCCCTGAATTAACGCTCATGTTGAGATAACCGCATTCCTTTTCAGTGAGAACCTGGAGAAAGCCACTATCTTCTGGTCGGAGGAGAAACACATGCAAAACAGGGGGCACAGAAAAACTACGGGAGGTGACATGACATGCACGCTTCGGGATTTGCAGCGCAACACATGTTGCAAATTAAGATGTGGTTTACCAGCTAATTTAGTGGCGCAGTTTTACAAAAAGAAGTCTAGAAAAGCTGATTGTAATCAACTAAAGATGTGTCAGAAATGTGCAGCTCCTGCAGCCATAACTCTCCTTAACTTACACCTCCCTGACCACAGCGGCACAGGCACACAGCAGTGTTTATACCACAACTTTCAGCACATAAACAAGTACAATAAGACGTCTGCAATCTTCTCACTGCATCCAGCAGCTCCTGCCCTCCACACAGTAGGTGCAGAGATGCTGTGTGGAGCGTACCAGAGGTGGTGCTGAGGGGTGAGCCTCGTGGTGGAGATGGACTTCAGCTGGCTGTCTGACTTGTGGGCCATCTCGCGCACAATTCCTGGAGGGACGAGGACAAAATCAAAAACATGTGTGAAGATAACTTAAGAAATAAATAATAAATAAAAAAATAATAAATAAAAAAATAAATAAATATACTTTAATTACTAGTTGAGTATTGGAGGAATTAATTAATCAAACTTGACAATAATTTCATTCTTAGGTAAAAATTGGTTGTTTCCAGCGTCTCAATGTGAGAACAGGTTGGTGTTATCATATATATTGCATATATTTGGGTTTGAATTTGCAGATGTCAAGTTGGGCTTTAGAGACGTTGTGATGGTGATTTTTCGACTAATCATAAAAGCAATCAATGATAATCTTTAACTGCAATATGTAATATGCAAAGACTGAAAAAAAATCAAAACAGGAAAACAAGGAAGGAAGATGGATTCAGTGAAAGGATGAGGTGATAAAAGCATTAGATGACCAGTTTAGTTTAGTTTATGGTATCAGGCTGAAACAACACACTTCCTCTGACACAGAAAAGTTAGAGTAGCCTAAAAATGTCACAACCAAATATTCATGGAAAAGAGGTCTGTAGACAAAAGCCAAACTGGATCTGAGACGACTTCTTCTTCTGCTATTGTCACTCCCATAAGAAAGCCAGAAGGTCTCTAGTTGCAGGTGTAAGATTTCAGCTCCATAGAATCGGGTATGTGAGAAAATGCTGGGAAGACAATGCGCTGGGGTCACGCTCACATCCACGGATTGTAGCGCGACATTGAGCCTGACAACAATACGGGGCAGAGAGGATATCTGCAGTGTGGCTTCACTGTCAAGTCTGAATAGGCAGATTTCAAAGAGGATTTAAAGGGACACTGAGGAAGAAAGAGGACAATGACGGGTCAACTGTGGGGATGAACTCCACCTTATCAATACCCTTCTTATCAGGAAGGTGCAAGGTCATCACATGACTGTTTGACTAAGATACTGTTTCCAAAAATTAAATTAAAATATTTTGCAAATTAACTCTTTTTCTTTTCTAAAAAAATTGGTTGTTTCATCTCATTGTGGATTCATCAAACGTCGTTGCTGTTGGATGCAAAAGGTGACATCGGTGCCCTGTTCTCCATCATGTCCCTGCTGTTTTTAATCTGATTCACTTCTGTTTTCAGTTTTGCAACGTTTCTTCTTTTAAAGTAAAATACTCAGCGAGTGACGAGTTTCAGTCCGCCTTAAAATATTCTGGACGAAAAAACGGCCGCTTTCACAAAAAAATTTGCAGCCTCTCACATTGTTGGCGGAGCGTTTTCACGTGTTGAGGAGAAGCAGCGAGCGTGAAGACTGACTACGAACGATCGTATAGCGTGTTAGCGTGGACAGTTTTATCGAGGTGCCATCC
This sequence comes from Centropyge bicolor, assembly GCA_037975185.1. Classification (NCBI taxonomy): domain Eukaryota; kingdom Metazoa; phylum Chordata; class Actinopteri; family Pomacanthidae; genus Centropyge; species Centropyge bicolor. The sequence continues at coordinate 3,775,424 of JBBMOC010000029.1, forward strand.
AAGATCGCAATCAGGAGTAAGCAAAGGTGACGGGCCGAGCGTGTCATGGAGTCTGCAGCGGAGCGGCTTCGGTCGGTGCTCTGGTCTTCGTCAGTCTTTCTGCTTCCTCTCCTTTCAGTCCCGGACTCTTTGGCTGCCCTCCACCACCAACACCAATGCCCCTGATGACTTTCACACGGAATCCAACACGAGACCACTGTTTGATATGTTAGACAGCTGAGACGGGACAGTGTGAAATAGGTGAAGATTAGATTTTTTTGATTTCCGAGCCACAGCGAGAGTCTGCTCTCTCTCCCAAAAACCGAACACTAGAAACTGGTGTAATACATCCATCACTCAAATCTCCCATAACACAGCTTGAGTATAACAAAAACTGACAAATTCCTCCATAGGAGAGAAAACGACAGGCCAAGTAAAACAGAAGATCAGTACCAGACTCTCTCTTTTCTGTCTCTTTTGGCTGCGGATTCCAGAGGTCTCGTGTTATCTCTCATGTTTCAATAAAGTTGTATCAGACTCGGTTTGTTTCTCAGCTCCAGAAAACTGTCCCAGTTTTTTACCACATCCTTTCTCTCTCCTCCAGCCAGCGAGCCCTTCGTCATTCCACTTGTGGTTTTCAGCTTTGTCCACATGATGGGAGCCAGCTTGGACGCTAGACGAGGTTTGTTATGGTTAAGCCTTTCCATGCTGCTCGAACAGAATATTACAACAGCTGTTTTGGGGTTAATTTGGCATTCGGAAGAGAGAGTTTCCCATAATAGCAACTTAGTTATCTTTATCCTTAATGAAGGAAACATAAACATCATATACTTTATGTGCAGGTATTTGGCACCTAAACACTGATTCCTTCCGCATCAGACTTTCATGCTTCTTTTTTTAGGACGCACCTGGAAGCCTACAACAAACCATTCATCATGTTTTTCTCTTGTCTGCCCTGCCTTGGACAATCTCCGTGGTCTTCCTGAAAGCAATCTGGAATCAGTTTCAGCCACAAAGAATACTAAGGCACTAAATGATGTTGTTTATGAAATTAGACAGAAAGAAAAAAGCTCTGAGAGGACGGAGGCGAAGCTCGAGACAGAGATAAAAGAAAGAAAGAAAAACAAAGTATGTGTTTGAAAATGCATTACAAATGAGGGATTTGCAGCAAATTCAAAAAAGCTTTTAAATGGACTGATCCCGTCCTCCTGGGATGACGTACGGCCCTGATTCCAGAAGAGTTGGGACGGCGTGTGAAATGTAAATAAAATCAGTCATTTACAAGAAAACTGTGTTTATAGACAACAGTTTTATGAAGCCTTCCCGAGCCATTTTCATAATCAATCAGGATCCTATCACCTGTTACTAATGAACCTGTTTACCTGTGGAAGGATCCAAACAGGTGTTTTTGGATCAGTCCACAACTTTCACAGTCTTATGTTGCTCCTGTCCCAAATTGTTTGAAAACTAATCATCCCGATAATCACTTGTCGATTTTTATGCTGCCCTCTGAACCAGGTCTCTTTTATTAATCTTAACAAGACTTTCACCTGGTTAAACAAAGAAGAAGTGAAATGAAAAAGCATAAAAAACTAAAAAGACGGCAAGAGATGATAGAAGATCATGAAACAACACTTTCCATGTACTTGATTGGACTTGATTGTGTATGAAAGCTGGACAGAAACAGAGTTGTGGAAAAAGTGGCTCTTCTCGTCAGCACGTCTGCGTTCATATCCTGGACCCTCAGATTCAAACAGTAATTATGAAAAAAAAAAAAAAAAAACCTTCATACGTCACTTTCTCTATGACAACTGAGCAGTAATACTTTTCCATATGTGCCAAGATAGTTTTCCTGTTTTCTCCACACGTTTAAGGGGCTGGCTATTGTCAAATTCATTTTCCATATTTTTCCAGACATTCCAGGCTCGAGCAGGAGCCCCCGTCTAATAAAAGGTTTTCCTCTCAGCCGCTGGTCCTCTCTCGCAGACAAGTTGGTCTGGGCAGGATGTGCTCGGTCTGTGTGAACCCAATACTGAGGGGGACGGGGCTCAAATCTGCGTCACGTAGCACACACACACACATATGGTATAGTATTAGTTTGTGAGGGGAGTAGGTTGGGTTTCGGAGTTACAAAGCCTGTGAGTGGAACATGTTGTTCCAATACCTGCCTCAGGGATTCAACAGTACTTTAATCTAAATTATTCCACGGTCTATTTTGCGGCATCTTCCCTCAAAGTGCCCTGAGGAAAGTGCTGAAACCAGTGTAACCAGTAAGTATAGAGAGAGAGTGGGGTCACTGAGTTTCTCCCCCCGACTCCATTCAGAAAATAAAACGTCCTTTTATGTGTTTTTCCATACATTAGACAGAAACCATTTTCCACTTTGCTCGTATTTGGCAGTCTTTGCTTTTACCTGTCAAGAGGCCAAAGAAGCGTTTGCAGCGTAAACTGTCCCTCACGAGGAGGGTGTAGGCCACGCCGCCGTCTCCAAACTCCATGTGGATGCTCTGAGAACCCAGCCCCACCTCCAGGTAGCTGAGCTCCATGACTGGGTGGCTGTCCCGCTTCTGCAGCCAATCAGAGAGCTGGCCTCTGCTGGGAGGAAACGACGTTAGGCATCAGAAGGGGCAGAAAATGTGCTGTCACAGTGAGATGGATTAAATGGTTTACTGGATCTCTGACATTGGGACGTGTGACTGCCAGGAAAAATACTTTTAATGTTTTTGTTAAAGCCAAAGTTTACTCAATACATCATGTTAATAACTCATGTAATACCTCATTTTTCAAGGTTGAAAATATCAGGTCAAAATAAGAGTTTCTTTCACAGTGTCAAGAAAAAGAGAAGTGAGCTCCTATGGTCTCAATCACGGCAACTTTGCATGAGCCATCCCAGCATGGGCTCGTGTCTGAGGGCGATCGATCTTGTTTTGATGAGAGAAGAAAAGCTTTTCATCTGTGTGATGGAGGAGAGAAAGAATAACAAAGGGGCTCAAACTAGCAGGAGGAGGAAAAAGACTCCACAGTCCACAGACACTGCGAGGTCAATGTGTTCTCAAGATGTGACCCAGAAACCTGGGCAGGTTATGCAATATAATCCACATCCTAAACGGAGGGTGTGGAACTGCACAACAGCGTTAGAAGTCCTAATTGTTAACTGCAGTGTGGCGCCCTCTTTTGAATCACTGTCCACACCAGCAGGATTTGATTACACTTTTGATAAATTGGAATGTGTTGCGTCAATATCTCACCAAGCTTTTCACTTCCAAGTTAACTTTAAGGATCCTGCTTGAGGCAGAATGAGCTGGATTTGACGAAAAAAACTCTACAAAATCTCAATTATCACTTCTGATCCACTGGAAGTGTGTGGCCTCTAGTTTCTCATTTTGCTGTTTTCAGGAAGTGTCTGGGTGTCAACCTTTGGGCAGTGGATGTGTGCAGCTAATAACAGCGTGCAGGGTGTGAGGGTGGGACTCGCTACCAGGTGCCAGATTATAAGCAGCATCCAAGAGGAAGCTACGAGCCGGGGAGGAGGGGTCGACTTTGAATGTTGTGTTTATCAGCTGCAACCGACAAATCCTACTCATTACGCCTGTAAGCATCCATCAATTTCATCTTTTATCCTGTTTCCTTTTTAACAGACGCAAATCCTTTGTGGTCGAGTTCCACCTGCAACACCTCGAAGTTGCCTGATGTCAGTACTTTCAAAAATCCTCTGCTTTATTTACTATTGGCTTTAAATATGTGGCACCTATTACACTGTAACTCATCCTGAGTCCTTCCCCTCTTGTTCCCATTAAATGTAAGACACTTACTGGAGTTCTATTTGCAAATTAGCTTTTCTTTAAGAAAAACATATTTTGCAAAGTAATAGTATCCTGTAAAGTTGCTCCACTCACTGGCTTTCTGACGTCATTTCCAAGAAATAGATCCGCAGGTTTGACACCACCAACAGAGAGGGAACTTCCCCTGGCTCCCCGAATTTGACAGCTGACATCTGAAGGCACATTGAAACAGGGATAGATGACATAGAGCATGCAGCATAATAATGAGCATCACAGGGCTACGAAATTCAAATTCAGAATCCTCAGCTGACACCAGTTGTTCACAAACTCTGTTGGGGTTTAAAATCAGACCTCAAGATCGAGGTCGTACTTAATTTCCTCTTAAACAACACAAGAAGTAAAAACACAAGTGAAGCAGCGAGCGGCCCCTGTCACTGGATAAATAAACAGAACAAAGATGAATGGAGCAGGACCTCCTGTTTCCAGCTGTGGTCTGCTCGGTCCCATTCCTTTCTTTGCTCCTCGTCCAGGTGTCTGACAGAGGAAAGCAGCTGCCTGCTGGTTTGAAGAGCTCCCAGGATGCATTGCATATTAAAAAGGTCTCAAAGAACGCTGAGTGACAGCGGGTGGGGTGGGGTGGGGGTGGGGGT